>OU426870.1:420000-595000 GCA_911387685.1 Dolichovespula media
GGATCGTTCAATTAATTATTTCACAGGCTCGTGTCATATCCATAGTCTCTTTTTTATTTTGATCCTACGAACGATCATTCACCGTCTTAAAATAAAAACAAACGGCGAGCCGTGTATAGGTATTTTTATTTACGTCGGACACCACCGGAGCCGTGCATAAGACCGTACTATACCCCGGCACCGACGAGCGATCTCTTTTAAACGTTCGAGAAGATCGCGTCGACGAATAACGAAAGATATGACTGTGTAAAAGCGAGGATTAGCGTCTCCGCTTCGACGAGTCGAAACGTCTAACGAGATAGACGGATTTTCATTCGGAAGATTCTTGTTCCTCCAAAATGGACGAGGAAAGAGCGGAGACCGAGAGAGAAGTGGTATGAGAGTGAGATGGATCGATGTTTCTCTCTCTCTCTCTCTCTCTCTCTCTCGTATTTATTTTGTTTGAAAGAAAAAATAAATTAGAAAGCGAGAGAATACGCGGCGGGCATAAATTTGTCGGGTCTCCTTCTCGTCTACCCGATCTTTAAGCAATCTATCTCTCTTCTATACTCGTCGAATTGCTTGAAAGAGAGATGGGGAGAGGGAGGGGGAGGGGGGGGGGATTCGTTTTCGCATTTTCACAAAGGCAGGACGCGACATTACGAGAGGCCGACGTTAGCGGCGGTATTCTTCTTACGACGTTTTGCGCAACTCGTACTTCTTACGTAGGTACTTTCGCTTTGCATAATTTACTCCGCGCCACGCGTCTCGATCGCGTATTCGTATTCGTATTCGTATTCGTATTCGTATTCGAGACAACTCGCGAAACGCGCGATACTTTTTATTACCGCAAGCGTACACCCTGCGTGAGATTTTCCTTCTTCGGTTGACATCCGTAAGGACATGACTTTCTAGAAAGACACAAGTAAGTTTTCTAACGGAGCTCGGGAGTTTGGCGCGTTTCGACGCTCCTAGACGCGATCTAACGGTGATTCGGTGGAAGAAAATTTGAACGGCACACGCGATACCGCACGTTCCTACGTGCATACATACATAATCTTTTGCCGTTCGACGAACAATCGTGGGAACTCCGGAGTCACGTAATCGTTCTTCTCAAAGAAACTCATACAGTCGGAGTGGCGCGAAAGGCATATTCTCATTGTATTGTAGGTCGCGTGTCTCGCGTGTAAAAAAAAAAAAAAAAAAAAGAAAAAAGACGAAAGAAAGAAAAAAGAAAAAATGGTGGTAACTCGGTAAAAGTGTAAATTCGTAAACGGTTTTTAGTTCTCTATCCACTTGACTCTTTTTCCTTCTTTTCTTTTCTTTTTTTTTTTTTTTTTTTTAATTTTTTTTTCTTTCTTTTTTATTCTCTTTACCTTTGATGCTCCCGGACGAGGTATGCGGAGTCTGCGGCGCGTGCGACGTCAGCGGCAACGGCGAACCCGAGGAGGTCGCGGAGTGTTCCAGCTTGGAACTCACCGCGCTCCACATCTCGAACATGTTGAACGCCGTGGTGACGGTCCTCTCCCGTCTCCCCCTGGCAGCTTCTCCTCCTCCTCCTCCACTTCCTCCTCCTCTCACACCGCGCGATCGCCCGTCGTCGTCGGTGCCCTTGATCGGCCCGGCCTAACATCCGCCGTGATAAACCTTCGACGTCCACTCGACGCCGACGTCTTTTCCACCACCGATCGACGTCTTCTTCTTCTTCTTCTTCTTCTTCTTCTTCTTCTCCTCTTCCTCCACCGCCACCTCCTCCTCCTCCTCCTCCTCCACCGCCACCACCACCACCACCACCACCACCACCACCAGCGAAGCCTCTTCTCCCAACGACTATCGTCACCTCCACTTCTTTTTTCGCTTCCTCCACCCTCTCGGACGCTTTTGGCGCGCGGTATCCAGCACGACACCGCGCCTCGATTCTTCTTCCTTTCCTTTCCTTCCTTCCTTCCTTCCTTCCTTCTTTCCTTCTCTTCTCTTCTCTTCTCTTCTCTTCTCTTCTCTTTTCTTTTCTTTTCCTCGCCCTTTCTTTTCTTCTCTACTTTTCGATTCTAGAGAAAAACTATCGGCCTATCTAATCGCCACGCACTCGAATCACTCCCAACCAACTCGTCGTTCCTTTTCTCGAGGCAAAGTTATTATCGAATCCAGTGTACTCGTAAACGATGATCTTCGTTCGAAGACGCGACATGCTTATACTTTCTCAGTCGTCTTCCCTTTCTCGTCGGATCTGTAAACAGTGCATCGTCGATTCCATTCCTAAAACGTTCGATGCGCGATAATAACGACGTTCGTTCTCTCGATCGAAACCAATGAGATTTTTCTATGGGCTTTTCGTTATCGTGGGAAGGAAACAGACATGTGCAACTCTTGCCAGTGGCATTCCGACTATCGTACGCGACCTACTATTTTTCTTTTATTTAGATAACAGATAGATGTATCCACAAGCCCGGAGATAGATAGATAGATAGATAGATTACCTAGATACAACTTTCTCGTTGAAATTACGCAACGAATGTGTCCACCTCGGTCGATAAGCAAATAGGGATTATTTCCTGTTCCCTCGATCGAAGGTTTATAATCTTCCGGATCGGACAATTATTCTCCTTTCAAAGTTGACGAAAAACTCGAAATAATATATTATTCTGTCTATCGAGAGATTATATAGATATATCGATATAAGAGGAAAGCGCGTAAAGAACGAACGGAAGAGAATTCTCGCGGAAGGAGGTCTCGTTCTCTTTGGGCGTTCGCATTCCAGCGCTTCGAGGGTTCCCCTTTAATCCTGCCGCGTTGCAAGTACGACGAAAGAGCTTGTGTCGAGGGGAACCGCACTTTGCTATCGAGCGAAGCTCGGAAGCGAACGAGCGAGCGAGCGAACGAGCGAACGAGCGAACGACCACCAGCAGAGCAAGCTTACCAGCCTGCCTGCCTGCCTGCCTGCCTGCCTGACTGACTGCCTGCCTGCCTGCCTGCCTGCCTTGCCTTCCTTGCTTACCACCGACGGCACCCACTCACCCCCCTTGCCTATATATTCACCGACTCTGCCTACTCTCCATGTGCTTTCATGACGCTCTATAGTTTCTCCTCGCTTTTATAGACCAGAACTGGTGGGATTCGCCGTGGAAGGAAGCTCCACGGCAATGCACCCACACCTACTTCCACACCTCTCTCTCTCTCTCTCTCTCCTTCACTCTTTCATGTAACTAAAGAGAAAGAGAAAGAGAGAGAGAGATGAAGAGGGAGAGTGAGATATATTTATACTTACACCCCTTCGCATAGCTATATAAGAGCTTCTGCATTACGCCTACTACCCTTCTCGTTTGTGTGTCGACTCTACCTACCTACCTATCTACCTACCTACCTACCTACCTACCTACCTACCTACCTACCTACCTACCTACCTACCTACCTACCTACCTACGTGTATACACGAGTCTATCTCTTAGTGTTGGTTAGAGCTCTCTACGTGCGGGAGTAGTAGGTATGTACTTCTTTGCTGAAGTACTCGAAAGAACGTATATCGTCGCCCTTCGACCGTGCGTATATAGTATATATAGGTTCGTAAGAAAGAACGTTTCACGGTGGCGCATTCGCGAGTATAGTACGCGCGTGTGTGTGTGTATGCGTGTGCGCGCGAGTGGGACGACGCAGCGGATATACGTAGAGGGAGAACCGAGCCGAGTTAACATTCTGTCGGTCCTACTAGCCCACTGACTCGATCTACTCCTCTCTCTCTCTCTCTCTCTCTCTCTCTCTCTCTCTCTCTCTCGGTCGCACGCTCTCTATCGTTCACCCTACTACTACCACCACCATCGTCCTTCTCTCTTTCTCTCTCGCTACTCGCTCGACCAACAGCAACAGCACGCGTCCCGCAAACACTCGCACACTGATAAACGGAGCGTATATTCTATGACCTATGTAGTACTTCTTCCCTCCTCCTCCCTCGAGCAACACGCTCTTTTCACCCGTCCGAACGAACGGTTAGCTGCTTCCTAACAGTACACGCAACGGACCTGCTCTACTGTCTGTGACGTAGCACGCGAGATCGGATCTCCTCCTCCTCCTCCTCCTCTCGCATCGTAACAGAACTTTATGTTCCACGGTAAGACCGATAGAGAGATCGATCCTCTTTTCGTTTTCTTACTTCTTCTTCGATCGATTACCCACCAAATTTAGTCTTTTATTTCGTCGGTCATTCCATATCGGACAAGTTTCGAAAGAGGTGTCTCATATATGTACGATTTGAAACATTTCTTCAAAGTTATCTTTTACTTGGAGAATAACTTTCTACGAGAGTCGCTCACAAAGTGCAACGAATAATTGTAAAGTTAAATAAATATTTTACTTTCTCTCTATGGCATTTCCTATTAACGACCGATCATAACTAGGCAATAAGAACTTTTGCATATAAAGAGAGTTTTTAGTTTTTACTTGCCGGTGCAAATTATCTGCCCAATATTACAAAACAAGACTATTATGTATATGTAGAGCGACCGCATAGAGATCGAAGACTCGAGACTCGTCGAGGACAAGTCCGTATAGGTTGGAATCACCTGCACGAGCAACTCTTTCTTTCCCTCCCTCTCTCTCTCTCTCTCTCTCTCTCTCTCTCTCTCTCCCTTTCTCTCCCTCTCTCCTGATGGTAGCTGAGAACTATACAACGACAACGACTAACGACGACAACGACGACGACGACGACGACGACGACGACGACGACGACGACTACGTACGATGCCGTAATAACGGCGGCACGCTCGTGCCAGAACCAAAGTGTACGGCTACGTGTACACGACCTAAATAAGATGCGATGCCCCCCGGGGCGAAAGTAATTCACGTATATATACACACGGTGCCGTGCGAGCGCGAGCGCGAGCGCAACTTTGCGCGATTACGTCTCGCGCGTATATACTTACGCGAAGCCGGCTCGCCGACTTTAAGAATGGCGAGTTCGAGTATCCAAGAGCGAAACTCGGTCCTTAGAGACTACGGATTCCAACTACGTTTTCTACGGAAGGTCGTGCGTAAAACCGAGGAGAGAGAGAGAGAGAGAGAGAGAGAGAGAGAGAGAGAGAGAGAGAGAGAGAGAGAGGAAGATAGTTGAAGAATAAATGGCATAATAATCAGCGATCGTTCGAGCGAAAACTATAACAACGCCAACACGTCGGTGGCACCAATTCTTTTACGTAAGATTCCTATCGATCGAGATTCGATCGTCCGAATAAATAGATTTTAAGGGATTAAGAGTCGTAATTGCAAAGTTCACGGTCGTTGCTCTCGGCGAAGTATTAGATTAGGTGGAAATGGAGCAACGCGATCTCTGTCGTGTTTACGAATGCGTTTCGACGAATGCTATTAGTAAATATTTATACGCTTATCTTATCGAAAGATTTGAGAGAGAGAGAGAGAGAGAGAGAGACGGAATAGCAAATTCACGAGCTCGCAATTAAACATTCTTTTCATCGATTTTCATCCGACTCTAGTGGTCTTTTCTTTCTTTCGTCGATATATCTACGTGCACGTGGGCATTTCCGCTTGAATCGCGCGAGGACGCGCGATTAGAGATAAAAGCGGAGGCGCGAGCGAGCCTCCGTATCACTCCGCGTTCGTCATCGACAAATCCTTGTAGTCTTTGAACGTGTAGAATCTATTAATCGTTCTCCTATTTATTACCGTTCCGTTTTCCCTTCTTTTTTAATCGCGCGTAAGCGACCATCCGATCCGATACGACGACTTTTTAGTCTTAGGGCTCGAGAAAAGTTTCGTCCTTTCGTACCTACGTAAATCGGGTGCGTACAAAGACGAGGAAAGGACGAGGGATTGATTACGTAAGAGAAGCGCACGAGAGTCCTGTATAAGGAGATTTTTTGGCGGGCTCGATAAATCGACGAAGCTCCGAATGAGAACCCGCGTTTTCCCATTCGCCTGCGTACAGTAGGCGCGCACGCGCACACGCAGCAGAAGCCGAGAGCGCGGCGACACATCGAAAGAGAGAAAGAGAGAAAGAGAGAGCGCGCGGTCTAAGTATTACTTAATAATATCCATAACCGGGAGGTAAACGGTGGAGTGGGCGAGAGGGAATCGTACGAGAGAGTCGGATGCAAAAGCAGGCGCGAAGCTGTGCTAAGAGGATCGACCGAGGAAGAGAGAAGACGAAACGCGATCGAGAGAACGATATTCGCGTTACTTTAATTTCTTTTCTTTTCTTTTTTTGGTTTTTTTTCTTTTTTTTTTTTTGCCCCCTTCTTCCTTTTATATTTTGAAGAAACACACACACACCAGAAACTCTCCTTTCCGAGCGGCGCGTCTTACTTTCCCCGAAATGAGTCACCGCGAAGTACCGAGAGAGAAATTTAAACGGGACGAGTTTCGAGGATCGATCCTCTTCTCGTTCGAGCGTGTGTACGTATATCACAGTAGTAGTAACGGTAGTAGCAGTAGCTGTAGTAGGGAGTAGTTGTAACGATAAAAGTTCTCCGTCGAATGCACTGTCGTTGCACACCCTGTTATTATTACTATTACTATTGCTATTACTATTATTATTATTGTTGTTATTATTATTATTATTATTATTATTATTATTATTATTATTATTATTATTATTATTATTATTACTACTAGTAATATTACTATAATATCGTACGAAGAATCCCAAAGAATCTTTGGATCACCAGTTCCTTTTCATTCGTCGTTTTTTGCACAACTTTCGATTATCATTATCATTATCATTTGATTCACTTTCACCGAATAGCACAAGAGAAACGATCCATTCGCTTATTCCCTTCGCACTGCACGAGACGACGTCGACGAGGGATTCTTGGGGGTTGGAGATGGTAGGGGTGGTAGGTACGTGGGTAGGGAGAAATGAGACGGGGGATAGACAGGCGAGGAGACAGAGAGTGAGAAAGAGAGAGAGAGAGAGAGAGGGAGCGAGGGAGCAAAGGAGAGAGAAAGAGATAGATAGATAGAGAGCGAGCGAGAGATAGATTGATAGAGAGAAAGAGAGAAAGAAACAGAGAAAGGGAATAAAGGTGTCACTAGAGGAAGTCCCGAGAAACGTCGATACTCCTAAGAGCACCGCACAACACACTTGGATAAAAAGACCGGTGTATCTATGACGATCCTCCCGAGAGAGCCGAAGAGGACTCGGACGTTCTCGATCGGGGCGTCGACTGGTGGCACGCACGCGGGGGACAGTCACGACCCCGTCTCCTCTTTCGCGACTCTTCGAGCACGAGGCGGCGCCGTAGAAGAGAACTTTGCGATTCTTCGCGCCACGATCGCCACCCGCAGTGTTTTTGCCATCGGTCCGCGTACGGGCAAGCAATACTTTTTCGCGGCGGAAACTATGCGCCCGCGCCCGCCCGCGCGCGCGCGCGCGTGCGTTTGTCCGTGTGCTTTCGGTGTGCGAGAGGGAGAGAGAAAGAGAGGGAGAGATAGCACCCTTAAGGAATTACGAATCTTTCCGCATTTAGTCTCTCTCTCTCTCTTTCTCTCTCTCTCTCTCTCTCTCTCTCTCTCTCTCTCTCTTTATATATGTATATGTATATCTTCGATTTATTCCGTACACTCGCGCACTCTTTCTCTTGTTGGTTTTTTTCTCTCTTTCCTTTTATACTTTTTGTTCGTACGTTTGTTAATTCATTTTCCGAGATATCTTTCGAAATTTCTCAAAGAAACGCCGGAACGAAACGAGGACGAAGACGATAAGGAGAAAACGGCGGTTCCTACTACGGTTCCTACGACGACCGTGGCTCCGGATTGACTAGTGCGCGCCGCGCAAGACCGAACAGAGCCAGCCCCACCGTTTCTGCACTCTTACTCTCTCTCTATCTTCCTCTCGCTCCCTCTTCGGCCCTCCGCTTCTCTCCCTCTGGCCTCCGCCGGAGGGAGCGCGCGCAGCGTACCGAACCAACGAGGGAGCGAGAGAGTGCGAGGAACGCGATAGATAGGAGAAAAGAGGGAGAGGGACAACGGAGTGAGAAGGTTTTGCGCGGAGAGAGGGTGGGAGAGGGAAGGAAAGCATGAGCGCAGTAGCGCGGAGGGCTTCCATGGGAGGGAGTGGGGCACGCCGGTCGTCTTGGAGGGGCCAACGAAAGGGACAGAGAGAGAGAAAATATATGTATGTATGTATGTATGTATGTATGTATGTATGTACGTATGTATGAAGAGCTAGAAGAAAGTGCCAACGCTGAGAGCTTACGGATAACTTGGAAACGTGGCGAGAGAGATTCGAGAGAAAAGTTTCGTCGAAGAAGGGTTGCTGTAAACAGGATCACGTTGGGGCAGGTCACCCCTTCTCTCTCTCTCTCTCTCTCTCTCTCTCTCACTCTCTCTCCCTCCCTCTAACGTACGTACATCCTTTCCTCTTCGACAGGGTGCTAGAGTGGTCGTGCTTGTTTTCCTTCCGGCTGATGCTTCTCTTGCATTCGCACGAGGTGTTACTTTTAGTCGTATCGACTCGTAAAATTGTGTGTGTGTGTTTGTGAGAGAGTGAGAGAGAAGAACATTGGGAAGTCATCTTTCGAGGGCGTAAACTCGACTCGCTCGAGCGTTTAATCCTGCCTAAGTGCGTCTTTCTTTCTTCCCATATCTCGGACTAATTATCCGATGAAATCTGAATCCCAGGATAGATTTGACTGCGCCATTGTGTCCCGCATTAACGAATCGATCCTCTCGTTTCATTTTTAATCCTATCGAGTACGAGTATCAATGAATTAAGGTGTATAAATATGGAGGACACTCGAATAGCTTTGAATGATTTTACCTCGCGGTGTGACCCGTTGAAAAAAAAAAAAAAAAAAAAGAATAAAGTCAAGAAGCCGCTTTAAACAATATCACATTGAGGGTAAGTCACCCCGTTTCTCTTCTCCCTCCGTTGCTATGCGTCCCGCATTGATATCTATTCTCGCGAGAAGCTCCAGCAGGTGTTCTTCGCGTACACCAGGCGGGTTCGTTTAAAAATCGTAACACGTGCGTTAAACATGTCCATTATTCTCGATCAGGAACAAAAAGAATTCGTGAAAAGAAGACGAATTGAACTATTTTGTCTTATTTAATTCCCGTAAAGTTTCCTCTTCGGGTGTGTGTGTGTGTGTGTGTGTGTGACTTGAAACTTTCGTATATTGCATTTGCACGAACGCGGATCCGTCCTTTTCGAGGTGTCTTTTGGAGGAACAAGGACGAACGACGAGCGAGGAAGTTTTAATGCGAAAGAAAGGTCAGGATAAGAAGAAAGCTTCCGAGACCGAGTTACGTACTACGTATCTCTCTACGTACATACGTCTACACACGTGGGGAAGAATAAAAGGAGAGGCAAACGGAACAAATAGGATTTAGTTCGCCTCTAGCCATCGGATCCACGTTGCTATAACTAGCAAGATATATGGTTATATTAAAATGACAAGAATAAAAAGAAAAGCACGTAAATTTGTCACACGACGATGATAGTGGTTATAAAAAAAAAAAAAAAGAAAAAAAGAAAAAAGAAAAAAGGAGTTTTATCTCAACGTCGTCTTTAAAAGATCGGTTGGCTACTTTGCTCTCTCACAGCCTAATATCTAGAAAGGACAATGACGACGACGACGACGACGACGACGACGACGACGACGACGACGAGGACGAGGACGACGACGAGGACGGGTGTAAGGCGGCGCACGCACTTGCCACGACGATCGATCGTCCCTCTGCGATCGATCGGCCCAGAGATGCCGGCCGTAGGCGTTGTATACTTGCCAGAAAGTATACACGTAACAACACACAGCAGGTATCACCGTTAAGGCTCATCAAGGAATCTCGCGGGCCTTTGGCATGGCTCGAATATAAAGAACCTTCTCTCCCGTTGTTCTTGCTTCGCGATCTGAATTAAGACGGGGTACCGGCTTTCGTATTTTCGATTCGAAAATCGTTCATATAAGTAGCTATGTACATATATACATGTGTGTGTGTGTGTGTGTGTGTGTAAGCTTATGCCGCCCACGTGGAGGCGAGTCAATTTTCTTACACGAAGGAAGATATAACGGAACGAAATTTGACGATTTTTTTAATACATAAAAAGACGTTGAATTATTTCCGATTAAGAACAATTCCAACTGGGAGATACTTAATCCTTCATTTGGAATAGAAATTTATTTAGGATGTTTGTCGTAACGATTTAAGGTCGAGCGAAGAAAAGAAGATCAGGGAAAACTCCGGAGGATAAATTCGCGACGGTAAATTTAGATACGCTGCGGTAGACTCGCAAAGTCGAAAGAAGTAAGTCGCGTTATCGATCGGCTTTGAAGAATTCGAACGAGTTGCGAAGAGAGAGAAAGAAAGAAAGAAGAGAAAGGAACGTAAACGCCGTTGTGATATATCTAATGCTCGGAACGTTTCGTTGAAAATTTTCTTGGACCGGATTGCTACGCCACGAGAGCGGCGGAGCGAAGGGAAGGAAGGAGAAGACGGGGATTGAAAACGTAATAGGAGGATAGAACATCTGTATCTCGCGATACAAGAGCACCACCGACACTCGATATCGCACCGTTAGGTCGTCCACCCTCGACCGAGAGGCCTCCTCCTCCTCCTCCTCTCTCATTGTCGTTTCGCATATTATTCGAGACGAGGGATTTCTTACAGGTATACGTGGGAAGATATGCGATAGAATCGATCAAGCTCCGACCGGTGAAGAACTTTCCTTTTATTATCGATAAAGAAGGGAGATAAAAAGAGAGGGAGGGAGGGAGGGAGGGAAAGAGAAATAGGTGGATGATCTTCAATAACCGCGAAAAAGTTCCGTTTCTTTTGATCGATTCTATCGTACCGGAAGGAAGGCTAGAGTACGATCGTATGTACTCCGGAAGTCGACCTTGGCGCTGTGAATAACAGGAAACTATAACAGTAACGATAACAAAAGGTTAATGTCCAGATTAGTTTCCGTTAATGAATCTCTTTCGAAGAGGAAATAATACGTAAAGAATCGTATAATCGTCGTCGTCGTCGTGCCACGTACCTATATCAGGTGCAAGAAAGTTGGTCGGAATTGCAAAGGCTTAACAGCTCGTAACCAATCCGTACGGCGTCGTCTTCCATGCCAATCGGAGCGCGTCGAACGTCTGATAATCGAGTTAAAAGATTTCACATCGATTTTCACGATTCCCGTCGCGCGCGAATTTACTTAATATACACCTAAACGTATCGATACATGGCGATAAAACGAATATTTCTAGTGATAAATCGAAGATGCCTCGCGCACCCCGTTGATAACCAAAGTGAAAAAAAAAATTTTGGTGGGCGGCCGGCTCTTACCGATTCCATCGTCATCATCGTCGATAAAGAAACGGATTACAGTTATTTCCTCGATAGGCACACGCTCAGTCAATGACCGAGGCAAACGTTTTTAGCATTCCCAAGCTCGCTCGAAAGAGAGTTCGAGATAGGTGGTTAGGTTCGAAAAGGTAGTCCCGAACAAACGAAAGAACGTTACTAGTATTCGTTCGTGGTGCGACCGATCGAAGAGGAAAAACGTGCGATGGAAAAGTAATCCAAGCGGATTATAAAATTACGTGCCATCTTACGCGCGTCTGAGTTGGCTCGAGAGTTATTTTCGCGACGAGGGAAAGAGAAGCTCGGATATCGGTAGAAATTTCAGTAGACGAGAAACGAGAATCTTAATAAGTAACAATGTAGCTGTAAAAGAAATGAAAAGGAAAGGAAAAAGGAAGAAAGAAGGAAAGAAAGAAAGAAAAGATGAAAAATACAAAGAGAACTCTTGAAAATAAGGACGGCAATCCATTTAAGGATTACCAAATTGGTGTCCCGCAGCGAGTTGGACTTGGAGAGTCCCAAATTCGTACGTTCTACCCGCTGTGTCTGATTCGAGGAGCACGTGCGAAAGATATTTCGCGACTCGATCGTCGTCGTCGTCGTCGTCGTCGTCGTCGTCGTCGTCGTCGTCGTCGTCGTCGTCGTCCTACACAATACTCGAATGTGTCGTGTAGATCGAGCGAACGAAACGACGCAAAAAACCGTAAGAGGCGCCTCTTTTCGTTTCGTCTTTTCACGTCGAGAAGTTGGAGAAGAAGGAGGAGGTGGCGGTGATGGTAAAGGTGGTGGAAGAGAAGGAGGAGGCGTTGTAGGCGAGTCGGGCCGATCGATAGGCATACGCGCGTTATACATATAGGCGCGATCGATGCGGGGGCCTCGACGCTCGTGTTTAAGAGCGAACGCCACCGGTGCGGATACGTAGGTAGGTGGGTAGGTAGGTTGGTAGACCATTGAAAGCGTGCAGGGATGTACCGTTAGCCACGTCACCACGTCACCTCCTCTCTCTCTCTCCCTCCCCCCACAGTCAGCGTTATAACTCGCTCGCAAGCGCGCCAATCCTGCCCATTGAAATTCCTGTCGCCGAAAACGAGCCGTCGAGGATCGCGCAATCCTTCACCCTCCTTTATCCCTCCTTATCCCTCCTTCATCCTTCGAAACGTCACGTAGAAAGCGACGTGTGCATCGCGTAAGATTCGAAGGGATACCGACGAAGATCGACGAGTCGTATCCGACTGGACACCGACGAATTCGGGATAAACTTTTTTACCGAGTAACAGATTACGGAGTAGAAAACGTTTCTTTACCTATCTGCACGACGTGCATATGCATGCGTCTGTAGTAAGTAAGTACTTTACTCTCGCTCCTTTTCTTTTTATTTTTACTTTTTTGTTTTTGTTTTTGTTTTATTTCGATTGATTCGATCCGGGAATAGAATTTATGTTAATGAGATATCGACGAGAGAGAGGTGGTTTTATCGATTGTCAGGGGGAATAGACGCGGGACGTCGATTAGCGATAAGTAAACGAGTCTTTATGGACGAGCGTTAGACAAGCGCGTTGGTAATTACAGAAGAGAAAGAGAGAACTATGTTTTTCTGTTCCGTCTTTTTGTAAAGTCGCGTGAAAGCAATAGGTTTCTCGTCGTTCGTCGGTCGTAGTTACGCAAATAAGATAATAAGAAGATAGAAGGTTAAATGGTTACGCGTCGGACGAAACGTTTCGATGTTTAAAGAAGCTAAACAGCTAATATCGGGGGAAAAAAAAAGGAAAATTATTTGAGAGAAAAGGGAGAAAATACGTTGGGGAAGAGGGGTATCGGTTGCACGGACCGTTTGGTTGCAGCACGTTGTCCGCAACAATAGAAGTACCTCGGAGTCGTAAAAATTATGGCTGCTTGGCATTTCAGGGTGAAGGCCTCCCAGGAGAGCTAGTGATATTTCAAAAATTCTCTCTCTCTCTCTCTCTCTCTCTCTCTCTCTCTCTCTCTCGCTCTGAAACGTGCCGGAACGAAATTGGTGAAAGGATCGAAATGAGCAATGGAAAGGACTACCGTTCAACGATCAAAGTCTTCAAAATAAAGTGTACTAATTTTGTCAGCGCAATAGAAACGCTTCGACTATCAAGGATTACGTGTAAAGGGTATATGGTGTCGACGTTGTCCGATGTATTTTTTTTTTGTCATTTCCCCCCCCCCCCCCAAAGAGAGATTATTTTCGAGAAACGTCTTGCTTATTCCACGAGCGAAGAAAGCGTGTTGTTGCTCGAAACGTTTTTCGTAGAAATGTTTACGAGGAGGACGGTACCTGAGGAAGAGGAATGAATCGACGTTGACCATTGTCGTAGGTAACTTTCTCGTCGATAGCCGAGTTCAATGAGCTCTTTTGGCACAGACCCGCAGTATTATAAGGCAGCGCGAAGCAAAGTGAAATTTCCAGCCGGTCCTCTGCCGTAAATTAAGTTGCGACAACCGTACGCGTTCGACGAACCGTTATCCCGAAACGAAGAAGGAAGGAAAACCTGGACCAACCGCAAAAGAGGAAAAGGATTGTCGACTTTCTTTTCGGAAAAGCTACTACGATTTTTTTTCATTCTCAGCCTCTCTCTCTCTCTCTCTCTCTTTCAGTCTTTGTCATTGACTCTTTACACCTCCTACCTATTACTACGAAGCCTCATAAATTTTGTGGTGAAACTTACGGTCGAGGAAACGTGATTTTCCAGCTGAAACACACCTGCTCCCTCTCTCGAGAGTTTACGATAGAGACGGATTCGTATGGGATTATTAGATATCTATCTTATCGTAGGTAGAAAGAAAGGTTCAGCTTCGTGAGTTGGGTATATCGAAATAAACGAAGCGAGATAACGCCTTCGCTCGATTTACTTCGCTAGATGTTCCAGTAACGAGCGGTTAAGTCAAATATATCGCGTTCCCTCGGCCGCGGTAGAACTTTTTTGGCACGACTCACGGGTGGTACACGAAGGTGTGTTACGCCGTCGACGACGACTGCTCGGGGGCGAGGGAGGGGAATTCTCATTTCGAGCAAACCTTTTTCGATGATATTATCCGCGGTGGTAGTAGAAAACTGCGTAACGTTTCTAACGATATCCTCCTTCCTCGTTACGTACATCCATTGTTCCAAGTTCGAAGTTGGGCAACTCTTGATCGCGATGGATCTCGATCGTCTCGATCCTGCTTATCTCGGTCCGCACGAAAATCGTGATGTGGAAGGAACGATCTCGAGAAAGAAAGAGGGTAAGAGAGATGGCGAAAGAGAGAAAGAGAGAAAGGGAGTATATATTTAGTCGAGCTGGACCGATGCCAAGCTCATCAACGAAAATGAAATCTGGGTCTCTCCGCGCTGCCCGCTTCTAAAACGTCGCGGACGACCTCTCGATATACGTCCATGACCTGTACGACGCGTCGAAAACTCGGCCCTACGTCTAACGAGAGACCAACGATGAGAGGTGAAGGGAGAGATCGAGAGAGAGAGAGAGAGAGCACGATTTTCCTCTCGACTCGCCTCGATAATTTCAGAGTCTAACCGATCCGAGGATATTCGACGAACGAAAGAACGAACGAAATCTGCTTTCTCGAATTACACTCGAAACAAACTCGTATTCGTACTTTCCTTCCTCGAGATGCTCCTCGTTTTTTCTCTCTTTTCAATGATCGCTATTTCATACGCGAAATAATAATTAGATTCGTCTTTAAAAAGGATTACGACGAAAGTGAAATTACCCGGGGCATTGCTTTTCGCGAATGTTACGCAAGACGATACTGTATCCCGCGAGAGAGTATGGGAGAAGCCCGGCTCGCAAAAAAACTGATCGAGACCCTCCCTTACGTCCCTCCTACTCCCTTCCAGTTAGGCCGAGGTCCGGAAACGTTTTTGACGCCGCAGGCGGGGAAAGTGACGGTGACGACGGCGACGGCGACGGCGACGGCGATGACGACGACGACGACGACGGCGACGACGACGGCGACGACGACGACAACCACGACTAAGACGACGACGACTAAGATGACAAGGACTGAAGCTCTTGACAGATGGTTCTCTCTCATTCCACTCTCATATACGTTCCTCCTCGAACTCGCTTGGATCGCCAAGGGCTACGCCGCAGGATCGCACCTTCTTGTACGGTGTTAATGGTCGCACGAACGAACGTGCGAGTGCACGCTTGCTTGCAGACAACTTTTATCCTTCGCTCGAAGAGAACTCGGGATAATTCCGCAACGATATATGACTCTCGATAAAATCGATAGTTCGCTTTCTCTCTGCCGATTTATCTTTCTTCTTCTATCTTCTCTTTCGACGCGACTCTTCATTTCTCTCTCTCTCTCTCTCTCTCTCTCTCTCTCTCTCTCTCTCTCTCTCTGTTCGACCTGCATTTATACTCTACGTTACATGTATATTTATATATATATATATATATATATATATATATATATATATATATATATATCCTTATAGCCCAGAACGCTCTCAGCCGTGATTCTAATCATCGCCCGATACGGATCGGACGTTAATAAGTCGATGCTCGTTGGCCGGTTTAATTTATCAGTCGACGCACTCGCGTTGTCCAATTTAAACGACGCGCCGATGACCATGTAACTACTCGCTCGTACGCTACGTTCTCGGATAATAACGTGGATATTAGGTCGAATCTCTTGTTTCGAGTTAATTACTCGCTCGATATTAATTGCTCGCTGATACCGGTTGAAATTTTCCAATGTCTAGGTACATAATAATTTCAATGAGATTCGATTTTTATCTCGATCGTATTATATCGTTTCATTCACGTTTTGTTTTTCTACAGCATTGGCCTCGTACGTACACGTACACGTACGACGATTATTACGTAGGAGAATATAGAGAACGCTCTTTTCCAATGTGCTCCGCCGACTCGCTTCGCAGCTATTCGCGCGAATATCGTTCTATCGGATCCGTTTACAATGCGATCGCATTGAACCCTATGATATGGTAGCACTTTAGCGCTGGATTATGATGGTACCGTGGAGCTTACGATATATGCGTATAATGGTTTCGGTATAATCGCTCTGACGCATTGGAAACGCGCTTTCTCTTCGCGAACTCGTTCGAAATATATTCATTTCCCTTTTTTTTTTTTTTTTTTTTTTTTCCCCCAGTCCCTCTCGATTTATAGGTCAAAATATTCTCGTAGTCATTGGATTCATTCAAGTTTTAGTCGTAGGTTGATCACACGAGGATCTCGGAATCAAAACTATACGTCGTGGCCTCTCTTTCCTCGTGAGAGGAAAATTCTCTCGAGCATTAATCCAAAATAGCGATAGATATTATAGATTCGCGTTCTCCGACCTACTCTCGAGCACTGCCTTGATAGCCTCGGGCTTTGCCGCAGGATCGCGTCGCCGACGTAATGGCTATGCAAGGTGCGCGCTCCGACTCGCGTCCGCCACCGCTGCATTCATTGAAAATACGCCGCTTATCCATAGGCACGTACCACGCGTTTACACGTTCTACTGGTCAGCCTCGGCAAAGTCCTTTTCGTAACACGTAGGTACATACACGTATGTACGATCAATGTACGGTCTATCTACGTTCGCCGAACATTCCTACGTTATTTTGTTACATAGACCGAACCGTTCTTTCCAACGACAACAACAACAACAACAACAACAAAAAAAAGGAAAAAAGAAAAAACAAATAAAGAAATAAAAAAAGAAATAGAGAAACGCAAGAAAAGAATATCTCTTATCCCTCCCCTCGACTAGTACGATCCCATTTTAATATCTTTTTGAAAGACAAAAAGCCTTTTGCTTTCTATCTTTCTATGGATAAAAGTCCATGTAGATTGGAGAGGGAGAATACGGAGAGGCGTTAAGAGGCGAGTAAAAAGGAAAACGTATCCTCGTCCTCGAACAACGTCCCTCGAGGACAGCGAGAGCACGATACACGGAATACATGCGCGTACCTTACCGTAGAACGGATTACGGACGGCCGCGGCAGGCCGAGTTTGTCGAGATTTCGAAACGAGACGATGAATACGCCTAGAAGACCGTGCCAGCTTGATCGATCGCTCTCGAGATCGTTTCTCTCGCTCCAACCAAAGAGCTCCTACATATGTATATACCTTCATTTCATCGTTCTAATGTAATTTTCCATTTGACGTTACTCACCGAATTTCTCTCTCTCTCTCTCTCTCTCTCTCTCTCTCTCTCTCTCTCTCTCTCTGGTTAATTGTTAACGCGGTAACGTGGATGACACTGATTAGCTTACCTGAAATCAAAATAAATGACGATATTAACTTCTCGTTGAGAGATCGATCATAATTTAGATTTAATGCGATATTACAAGTAACATTTTGAAATATTTCTCTTCCAGAGACAAGTATTCCAATTGGCAATACTACTATCGAGCAAAGTCCTTAAACGATCGTCGTGCCGACCGACAAGGAGAGGAGGCCTTCGATCTTGGGTGGCGGAGAGGCGATCGTAGACGTTCTTAGAGCGTAAGGAGCGATTGTTGTCGGCAATGGGCCGTTGTCGCAATGGGAAGTTTCCTCTTGCAACCGGCACTAAATCGTTTCGCTTCGGCACGTCGCAAGAGTCAGAGAAGCGATCCCAGTCGAGCGATTCGCCGGTGGAACCTATCTCGTTTCTCGATCGTACGATCGCGCCAGAACAAGGATATCTTTAATTTCTAATAACGAATCTTCGAGGGAATCGACGAGGTACAAATATATCGGACGTGAATGAAACGAAAACAAAATAAAAAAGAAGAAGAAAGAAAAATAAGGTATCCCATTAAGAAACTTTAACGATATATCAAGCGAAACGAAATTTAAACGCATTTCGAACGGCGATACTTATCGTCGAATAATCGGATCTGTCCGATGCTTTATTTATATCTTGTAAATCGAAATGCAAATAAAACGGAAAGATAAAAGGAAACAACTATTCGACGATTCCGTGGCGCTCGGAGATGGCGAGAATCGTTCGAAATTTCCCGCTCTATGTCTCGATTGGTCCTCCTCCTCTGACGAGAGGCTGCTGCTGCGCGTCATATCGACCTTCGGCCCTTTTCGATTGTGACGTAGCGACAACAGCGCCGGTCGGTAAAGCTGCGCCATGACGATAACTCGCGACCGACTCGTCTCGACTTTCATCGATGTTTTGTCGGTCGATACGGCCGGTCTCTCTAGATCGAAGACTCCAGGATTGGCCACCGTCGTGGCGTCGGTAGCGCCGCCGACGACGACGGCGGCGGCGGCGGCGGCAGCGGCGTCTCCGACGCACAGCGCGCGCTCGGTACCTTGCCCGTCGACCGGCCTTGCAAGGCTGCAGGCCATCGAACTCTTGCCCTACTGCCGCGCCACGTAATACCCGTACGCGATGCGCAAGAACGAGGATAACCGACACGACTCAAGCGCCTTCCTCGCTCGTTTGCTCGCTCGCTCGCTCGCTCGCTCGTTCGTTCGTTCGTTCGTTCGTTCGTTCGTTCGTTCGTTCGTTCGTTCGCTCGTATAAAGGGAGAAAAAAAAAGGAGGGAGCGGCTTCAACGATACAGGAACGAAGCCCAGGGCCGTACGCGTTATCTTCTACCTTCCTCTCGATTTTCTCTACTACGATCGACCCTCTGCGATATTTCCAAGAATTAATTTCTTTGTTTCTTTCTACAATTACTACATAGATATTATTACGCCAGGAGGAGCATATATACTAGCTGCTAGGTATTTCAAATTCACCCTTCGAATGCACCGTCCAAGAATTACTTCCTAATAATTCGCATTGATATCGATGTAACGTTTGATCTTTCTATTTCGGTAACTAGTTTGAATAGTTAATTTAGGTTGCCCGATTTTATCCTGTATATTATTAATCGTTGACAAATTTTGAAATGAATTTTCCCGATTTATATTTATCGCAGGTTGATCGCGAACGTGAACCGATTGAAATTGCAAGGATTCATTCGTGGGAATAGAGAGGGTCGATGACAAAGCAATTTCTGTAAAAGGCAAGAAGGGAAAAAGTATTACGGATCTGCCTAAAAATAAATAGCAAGCTTGCACGATGTACGGGGAACCTCTCTCTCTCTCTCTCTCTCTCTCTCCCTCTCTCTCTCTCTCTCTCTCTCTCTCTCTCTCTCTCTCTCTCGCGGAACGCAATTCGTTTATTGATTTCGGTTCTGACGTCCGTGGCGTTATTAAATTCCTCCTCGTTCGAAACGAGAATGGGGACTCTAGGGTAAATATATTTTTGAAAAAATTTTCAAGAGAAATAACTTGGGATTGATATTTTTTTTTCTTTTCTTTTTGATCACCGTGGTATTTATTAATCGGATAGCGCGACGGCGACGATGGTACTTGAAATTGAATAGTAATAGATCAAGAACCAAGAGCACGTCATCGGGGTTCTAGTCGGTAAGAGAGGCCAAACTGTGCCACGGTCGCGCGCGCGCTTCCATCGAAGCAGGGCTTCACCGTGTCGGACGCACTTTTACCCTATAACGCTCGGTAAGCTCGTTAGCGAGGCGAATTATGCGCCGCGGAATAGGAGCTCGAGCAGAAACCGTAATTCTCGCACGATCGAGATGTTCGTGAAAAAGAGCTAAACCGTCTGTCCGTCGATCCGTCGATCCTTCGATCCGTCGATGCGACGATGCGAAACATTTTCCTTTTGCGTACGTGCACTTCTTTTTTCGTCCATATCGATCGAATAACTAGTCCAAAGATATAATAAGAATAATTTGGTGTCCCATTGAATTTCGTGCCGCGTATATCGCTCTCTTCCTCTCTCTCTCTCTCTCTCTCTCTCTCTCTCTCTCTTTTCATACCTAACCATCGTCATCGAATAGACTTGATAACGTCAAAGCTCGGTTTTGTTCGCCCATACGAGATGGACGAAAGATAGCCGCGTCAAAAGCTTCACGAGCGTATCTAGCTCTCGCGTTAAAGCCCGGCCGGAAAACTGTAACGGTAATTAGTTTTGTTACCATCCGGATGCATAATTACGGATTTTGTTAATAACGGCCAGTTAATTGGCGATCTAATTGCTAATAAGCCGGATACTATATAACGGGTAATCGCAAATAATTAGTAACGAAGCTAACGAGTGAACTATCGGCTAACTACTTGCCAACTATTAAACAGAAGTATCGGTAATGAGCGTTGATTATGCGAGTACGATTACCGTACTGTATCGTAATCGTACTTACTCTAGTCCGTATTGATACTATGAGTTTCCTATTACGATCTATTAACGGCGATTAATCCTTATTACAATTAATAATTTAACTTTGTTAACCGGCAGAGATTGTAAATGGCGAGAGGAGACGCTCCCATGTCGATACGTACTTTACCCGTCGGTCGTATTACAGCCGGAAAATCGTAATAACGGGAAATCGACGATAACAAGAATTTCGAAGAAAATATTCCATCTCCGGGGAAACAAGGAACGACCGTAGTTTCGTTATCCCCCCCCCCCCCGTTTTTTCTTTTTTCCTTTTTTTTTTTCTTTCTTTCTTACGCGGTTCCCATAATACGAAAGTACTCGAGAATCAACATTAAAGGAGAGTTCCACCGTAATCGACGCCACATCCGTCTATTTTACGAGCCATTACCTTTCTAGAAATTCCATTAGTACCGAAACGATTCAGCCTTTGGTCGATCATCGAAGTCGAGAGATGCACACGATCGGAATTTAATCTTCGAGTCATTCGTCGTGAAAGGAGTAATGAGAGAGAGAGAGAGAGAGAGAGAGAGAGAGAGAGAGAGAGAGAGAGGAGAATGGGGAGAGAGGAGGAAGAGAGACAAAGTAGTAGCGGCTGACCGGCTAACCTCTAGACCCTAGAGTATGTCGAGAGGGTGCGAACGAAGAGCACCGCTCTCGGTCACGCGAGAATCATCCGCCGCCGCCGCCGCCGCCGCCGCCACGATTCCTAGAACTCAATGCTTTTCCGTTACACGTAACGCGTCTCGTTCACCGTAACTTTCGTCTGGAGTTTATCTTTTCTCTATGTGATTAAAACGGCGCTCTTTGTTTTTCTTTTTACGTCATTTCTTTTTCCCTCCCCGTTCCCCAAAAGGAGCTCGCCCATCCACGTAGGCATTCGAATCGTGAGAGTTTTAATCGTAACCGGATGTGCCCGGGTTCGAAGGTTCCACCGAGTTCAAAGTTCAAGTTCAGAGTTCAAGTTCACGTCGATCCGACTGTTTCTTTCGAACGACGAGAACGTTCTTTACGTTCCCCTTCTATCGAATCGATTTTTTGTTCTTTTTTCGTTTTTCTAATTAACGAGTCTTCGTGCAAATAAATATCATTCTCGTAAGGGTCTAGTTTCGTCTCTTGGCAATTGGAAAATAAACGTAATTAGAAATGATTTGGCATGCATTCTTTCGTACATATTTCCGTTAAGAGGAAAGACGTAGAAAGAGTCCTAGGCAACAAAAAGAGGAGATTGGCGTTAAGAAGTCGGCATTGATGTTCGCGTTCGAGGAAGAGACACGGTGAGACAGCACGTGGTGGAATACTCGCGGATCGTCGAGCCTAACGGTTATCCGGTAACCGCGTCAGAGCCGGTGCTAGCGGTACTCGCGGTCGTTCCGTTACTCGACCGACAGATCCGCTAACGCGACTCGCGCTCTCTCTCTTTCCCTCCTTAGCTACGTACGTCGGCCCTTCTCCTCCTCCTCCTCCTCCTCCTCCTCCTCCTCCTCCTCCTCCTCCTCCTCCTGCTCCCTACATCCGTCTCTATCCCTCTCTACTCCGTTCTCCACTCTCTTTCGTAGGCGTGCGCGCGAACGCGAGTAAACGCGTCGGATCCGCTTCGTCTCCGGCGCGAAATTTACGACTACTCGAACTCTCTATCTTCGTCTACGTCTATCTTTTTCTCTACAACTTTGTCCTTATTTTCTTCCTACTTGTATGGAGCCAGTAGAGACTCTACCGCGATAAAAACTAGTTATCTCTCTCTCTCTCTCTCTCTCTCTCTCTCTCTCTCTCTCTCTCTCTCTCTGCCTTCCCTTTTTTTGTTTTGTTTTTCAAAAGTAACAAAAGAGTTTTCCGCTCATTGAAAATCTCCATTATATAGAAGCCTTGCCAGCTCTGGTATGGACTACTGTTGTACCATCATGATGAATATGGCAGATATATAAAAAAGATATCTAAAAAGATATATATATATATATATATATATATATATATACACATATTGAGAGAGAAAAAGAGAGAGGCAATTGAAAATTAGGACACGAACGAAGTAAACAAAAATATTACTGAAGTAATAAATGCCGTATTTTTTCCCTATCCCTAGCAGATAATTTCTGAATGTATGAAAAAGCGAGATACGCTAAAGGAAGCAGACTGTCTGTCCTGTACCTGTTCCCGTGATCGGTGGCGAAGCCAACTGCGAACTGCTTATATCCGGTGGTTGCTGCGTTTGCTGCGTTTGCTGTTGCTGTTGTTGCGGACTATTGGCAGCGACCTGCACGCTACCTGGACTCGCCGCGCTCTCTGCCATTTTTTGTTTTGTTTTCTTTTTTCTTTTTGCTTTTATTATTCCCTACGTTTCCTTTCTTTTTCGCTATAATTTTTCCTCTTCCTTCGAGTTAGTCTATAAGGGAAAGACCAAAAGAGATAGAGAAGGCGATACAAACGAAGTCCTTTTCGTCGCGCTGGTTTTTTTCCCCTTTTTTCGTTTTCTTTTTTTTTTTTTTTCTTTTTCTTTTCGTTGTTGGACCGGACTCCGATCGGTCTCGATTTTAAAGCAGCACGACAGTTTCACGGTCGGCCACGCGCGCTCGTCCGTGAACACTTAAAGTTTTTCGCGACGAAAGTTTCCCCTTAATGTCTCCGATGTCAGTCTGACACGTTCCGTAACCCTCGTTTGCGTTTCTATCACTTGGAGTTACGTACGTCGTGTCTATTGCTACTTTCTCGTTATTAGTAGTTTCTTCCTCCTTGCTCTTGCTCTTACAGATGTTGTTGTTGTTGTTGTTGTTGTTATTGTTGTGGCGAAATCAGACTTTTTCTCTTATGTTTCTTCGTAAACGACGTGTTTAATAATTTAACAAACGAACGATCGATCGATAGAGGCGGCATACGCTTTTCGACGTGCTCGGCCGGCCTATCGTTGGACGCGACGACGAGAAGGAGGAGTCGTCGATCTCGCCAAGGATAACGACGTCAGTTGTGACAGGAATAAGTCGAAAGCACCAATTTTCGACGCCATACCCTCGGCGTCGCGAATCGCGAGCTTGTCCTTTTCTTCCTCGCGATGCAAAACTCTTCTTCCCTCGTTCTCGTTCTCGTCGACGTACCGCGGATTTCTCGCGGTTCTCGATACTCGCTACTGTGACAAGATCTCAAAGAGTTCCAGTCGGAAGGCATGGAGTTCCAGCGAACACGATGATCTCTCGATCTCGAAGAACGTGACATCGATTATTACGTTCGACGTTTTCGGAGTGCCTGCTATAGGCAGCTTTTTTTTGTTATATCTTTCGTATACTCGAAGGGACGTAAACGTCGGTACTTCGGAAGGTTCGACGCACCCGATGAAAACGATACCGAGCGTGATAGATGAGAAAGAGGATAACGGGGAAGAAAGGTACGAGGAGGAGGAGGAGGAGGAGGAGGAAGAGGAGAAGGAGGAGAAAAGGGAAGGGAAAGGGAAGAGGGAAGGAGGAGAACCGTCCTGGTAGCGAGGACGATCAACCAACGCGACGACGGCGATGACGACGTTGATGACGACGAGGAGGGTTGTATTCGAAAGGGTGGACGGATAGAAAGAGGGGAGAAGAAACCGCTCGGTGAGTCGATAGGTCAGTGGGTCTCGTTCAAAGAACGACTCGTCGATTCACTTTGTTGTCGTTGCCGCCGCCGCCGCCGCCGCCGTCGTCGCCGTCGCCGTCGTCGTCGTCGTCGTCGTCGTCGTCGTCGTCGTCGTCGTCGTCGTCGTCGTCGTCGTCGTCGTCGTCGTCGCCGCCGCCGCCACCGTCGTCGTAGCGGTGGTGTTGTTGTCAACGTGTACGCGCAACGATTCGACGAGCGTCTCTCCTTGGAAGGATACGTGTGAGAGAAAGAGAAAGAGAAATATAGTAATCCTGCGATTCGATCGAGCGAAAAAAGGAAGGAAGGTGCGAGGGACGCCACGGTAGAGTCGCGTTCGCGGGTCGATAGGTCAGTGGGTCTCGTTCAAGCCGTCGACTAGCTTCGTCTTTCTCTCTCTCTCTCTCTCTCTCTCCCGCTCTCTCCCTACCCTTACCTTTCCCTTCGCGAGTACGTCTCCTCGCGAAAATGCTTCCGCACCAGCGATCCGTGCGAGATCGATCACTACCGTTCCTCCCCATTCACCACATCACCAACGAAGACACCCCGAGCGAGCGATACTCTCTTCTCGAAAAGCTCGGACGAGCTAGAGTAAACTCGCGAAAAGGCACGTCTCCGAGACGGCGAGACGTCCTCGCGAAAGCTTGCCACGTTTAACAACCACTTCCTCCTTCGGCAGCCCGAAGAAGGGAGCACCCTCGAGCGAACTCTTCTTCCTCCTCTTCCTTTCCTTCTCGTCCTTGATCATTTCTCGCGCGGACGCGAAACACTCGGCGACCGCGCGACACCCTCTCTTCTCTCGATAAAACGCTCTCTCTCTCTCTCTCTCTCTCTCTCTCTCTCTCTCTCTCTCTCTTTCTACCTCTCCCTTTCCCTCTTATACCTTCCTTCCTTTCTTCTCTCGAATTATTTTTCCTTTCCTTCCATCTAGTTTCTTGCCTATGGGAAGAAACACACCCTTCCGTCGCACGCTCGCCGCCGATTTCGCCTGTGTTTTCCCCTTTTTCACCGTTCACCTCGTAAATTTACGTCATCGTCGTCGACGCACCATCCCTTGGACGTTGCCGTGTGACGGATCGTCGTAGTTTCTCCTCCTTCTCCTCCTTCTCTTCCTCCTCTTTCTCTTCGTCGCCGTCAACGTCGTCGCGACGCACCGCTCCAGCTTCGAGCTCCTAGTTTTAACTCGCCCTCGTCGCACAAACTCACCGATTGTTTATCACGGCCCTTTAACGAGACACGGTCTCTGACGCGATCGCAAAAAGGCCCTCCGCGAAGAGAGGGACACCGTTTTGGGCGCCGAACGGTGCTTTCCTTTCGGGCTATTACGCGCTGCTCTCACTCTCTCTCTACGCTCTCTCGGGGAGAACCAAGTGGCTCGAGCCTGCTCGATCCCTCAGCAGATGGCGCACGGCTCGATCCTTTACTCGTCTCGCCCGTTCTTCTCTATTGGCGCTGTTATACCCTCGTGCACGCACCCCCTGGCGCACACCGTCACGTCTTTCTTTTCCTTCCTTCCTTCCTTCCTTCCTTCCTTCCTTCCTTCCTTCCTTCCTTCCTTCCTTCCTTCCTTCCTTCCTCCCTACTTGCGCCTGCCAGTCTATACGCTACCCTTACTACTTTTACTCCTACCCATCCCTTTTACTTACGGCGAGCCCCTTCTGCCCGGACCTGACGGCTTAGGGCTTGCCTTCGCGCGCCAATTTCAAAATTCTCAATCGCAATCTTTCTGCGATCTTTTCGTTATGTACGCAGTAGATCGTTTCTTCGTTGATTTTTCTTTTCTTGTTTTTACGAAAGGCAGAAGCCTTTAAGACGCAATGACAAAAAAGTAACTTGAAATATATAGATATTTTGGCGAGGCGTCTTGCCTAAAGTAACGCGAAGGGAGAGGGGGTGTAAATATAAAATCAGTCGAATAAACGACAGGACGTTAAAAAACCAAGTGCAAATTCAGGTCCGTACGTTGATCGTTCCTTCTTTCATCGATCGCCTTCGTAGTTTGCATGGAATTTCGAAGGAGCGCCTCGTTTCCGCGCTGGCAAATCTTTTTAACCGCATTTCGAACAAGCCGCCCGGACGGAACATAAATTTTCGTTCGAAATATCGAATTTGTCAAGAGTCAGAAGGTAACTCTCGAGCAGCGGCAGATGGGTGGTCGGATGGATGGTTAAAGCGCAGACGCGAATCCCTCCTACCCTCTCCCTCCCCTCCCTCCGTGTTTTCGTTCCTTCGATCCGCGTTAGCAACGCGCACTTGTCCGACCCCTGCCGTTCGCACTTGCTACCGGTCTCTCTCTCTCTCTCTCTCTCTCTCTCTCTCTCTCTCTCTCTCTAGCGATTTCTCCGCACCTGTCCGTTTTCTAGTCCCTTCGATTCTTCGTTGTATTAAGGGGTATTTATGCGCGCCATTACCCCTTTTCGAGACACGCTCTCGAATCCAGCAAGGAGTACGATCATTTTATGAAACGATCGGTAATCGGTTACTTGAAATTTTCGTCGAGTCGCCTTCCATTCTTATACGACGACATTCGTCGAAATTTATAACGATTTATTTCAATAGCGGTAACGATAAGAGAGGGAGAGATAGATCGCATCTTATTATCGAATCCGACGTTCGAGTCGATCGGCTCGACTCGAGGATAAACGGCTATCGCGAAGAGAGTTGACTCGCGCTCTCTTCGACTCGATACGAGCCGCTGCATTTTCAGAACGGTACTCCTAACTGTATATCCCATATGTGTTATCCGTATATATAAACATACATATGCAGGTATATGTAGGTAGCGTGAGTACGCGAATCTAAGTCTATAAGTTTGCTTGTTTGCTTACTTTGCTGACACACGAGTACGCGTCATCGCGAACACGCCGAGGCGTGAATGCAAAAGAAGGATAGTTATCTTTTCGACTAACAGCTTTCAACGTCCAACGATGACGTCGCAATTACGAAATTGATCCATCCTCCTTGATGACTCCTTTAAGGGGATATATACGGCATCGTTGTTGAAAACCAACTCACCTATCCTTACCGAATATGCGAATTCGCGGGTATTAACGATCGATGCAGCATGGTCCAAAAGGAATCATGGAAAATGCCGATATTAACGTTGGACGTAACGATTTTCGAATCGTGCGAGAATACGATCGATTGACTCGACTCATTCATAATGTGGATCACGTTGTTAACGTATTCAACCAGCTAGTACCGCTCGATGTGTAAGCTAAGCCCGACGATTAATTGTGCCTCTAACGAGGCACGAAATATACAGGTGCGAAGGATGGTGGGAATTAAGGCGGTAAAGAAGCAATAGAATGGCGGAGTCGAAGCGAACAAGGAAGAAGAGGGTTAGAGGTGGAGTGGAGGAACGAAGAGGTACGCTCGGAGTCGGAACGTGTAGCGGATCTTTCGCGCAGGTACATAAGTACCTACATGCGGGTCGCGTGTATGGACACTCACGTAATGTAGGCCCGTTGTCGGAGATACCGTAAGACCTTGCAGTTACGTCACACGTAAGGCAACGCTAGAACTCGTGCGGTTAGGAGGAAGAGGCGAGGCCGAAGGTAAAGACTCGACCGAGTCATCCTCACCCTCCTTTTTCTTTTCCTCTCTCACTCCTATAACGTCCCAATCAAAATTCGTCACGACCGAGCCAACTTTTTTATAATTGCGATTGATTCTCCAATTTTCAAGAGGATGCATCGGCTCTTTTCTTCTTCTTCTTCTTCTTCTTCTTCTTCTTCTTCTTCTTCTTCTTCTTCTTCTTCTTCTTCTTCTTCTTATTATTATTATTATTATTATTCTGGTGACAATCCCGCAGAAAGTACTTTGGAATTTTTTCATTCGAACGCTTAATAGTCAAGACCTTTCGTACCTCTCTTAATTACGAGATGTTCGAGGAGTCCTCGCTATTATCGTAAAAGTCGTCTCGTGGAGATAATTAAAAAGACATTAATTACGAAGGTTCGTTCTTTTGGAAAGACCAGAAGCAACGTCGACATATATGGAGGAAGCAAAGTATGATTCCATTCGATGGCATCGACCTTATCGAATTTCTTAAAGGATAAGAATCGTCTTTTCAGTAGGGGAAAAGTGGAGGAGGAGGAGGTGGTAGAAGATATCGTAATTTTTGACGTTTCTCTCGTCACGTAGAGAGCTCGTCGAGTGCAGAGACCTCGGTTAAAATCATCCACTCCTCCTACCTTCGCCTCCTCCTCCTCATCCTCCTCCTCCCCCTCTTTCTCCTCCACCACCTACTTCTTACCCCCCTCCCTCCCCAGGAGGACTTGGACTGCGTCCACGTGTTTCTATCTGCGGTCAGTGCACCTTGCTGCACGAACCGCGGCCATCTACCGAAGGTCCACGTAATGCGATCGCGCTTAATAATCTTTCACCCAAGGATCATCGACCGTTGTCGTACAACTCATAAATCTTTATCTCTGGCGCGTAGATTTCTACTATAAAAAGAAGATATTCATAAAAGACTATTACGAGTATCCTAGGAAGGGTCTCATCTTCGCCTTATTTAGAGAGAGAGAGAGAGAGAGAGAGAGAAACGCTATAAGATGGTATCGTGTTCATGGACCTTTCGTTAAAAGGTTCGGAGACGTAGGAATTTTTGTAAACTTGCCTCGAGTCTTTCGACGTCATAGCTACCAAAAGAGAGAGAGAGAGAGAGAGATTCGTTGGATGACGCCATTTAACACGAATTACCACGCAACAATATCAAAGTCTTTCTCATTTTTAATTTTTCACGATTTCGTCAAATTGAAACCTTACGCGTGCACACGTAAACACACAATTCCGAGTCATTCACTTTTATCTCCAATCTCGTTCGCTCTCTTTCCAACGCGTTCGCAGGCTCATCGAATTTCCGTGTCGTCGGCACGCGCTCAGCAAAAATACAACGCGGAAGCACGACGTGCATTTATAGTCGCCAATATTACGCGAAAGCCGATCCTTTAGCCGGTACCTATGTATGTATCTAAATATATATACTCGTATATACCTCCACGTTATGTTTAGAAAAAGAAAGAAAGAACGAGAAAATCCATTTAATCCTAATTGCGGATATTGGCAGGCATCGATCGTGCTCTTTTGCTTGTCTCTTAAAAAAAAAAAAAAAAAAAAAAAAAAAAAAAAAAAAAAAAAAAAAAAAAAAGAGAAAAAAAAGAAAAAGAAAAGAAAAGGGAAAAAAAGGAAGAGAAAGAGGAGAGTCGCCTATCTCTTAATAAGCTGGCTTCTCGTCTCTTTCCTGCTGTTGAACGTGACAACCTAATCGTCATCGTTGACAACTTGGCAAAAGTCACGCGTCCTGCTTACCCACGCGGTGCTTGCTGTATGTATTCTCTCGTCGATCGATCGGTATGCCTTGTATAGAAGATAGAAAAAGAGAGATGGAGAGAGAGAGAGAGAGAGAGAGAGAGAGAGAGAGAGAGAGAGAGAGAGAGAGAGAGAGAGAGAGAGAGAAGAGGCCCTAGGAAGGCCCGAAGGTTCACGGCCGGGTGGTTGCTTTAAATCAGGTAGGCAAGGTGGTTTGACGGGGAAGAGACATCGCTCGCCACGTGGTGGCGAAGAGGTCATTGTCCTTGAAGCGAGCTTTGTCGAGGTGACTCGCGCGGCTCGAACTTGCCCAAAGTTAGCGGCCGCCTCTGCTGGCACTTCTGACATCACGCCGAAAACCTCAACGAGCTTGCTGCTTCTTATCTCTCTCTCTCTCTCTCTCTCTCTCTCTCTCTCTCTCTCTCTCGTTTTCTCTTTCTCTCTAGAAAAAAAAGAAATAAATCTCTCTTTGAACGAGCACGTGCGTATTCGTACATGCACGCTTCTTGTAAAAATATTTCCAACGATTTCAATATTCTCGTCTTATGTTCTATTGGTAACTTTGTTAATTGCTCGAAGAATACGTATATTAATATTTTAGGATGAACCTCCTGAGGAGAGAATGAGTCGTCAGTTTTTGGCCGAGCAGAGAGGAAGGACAAGCCGAATGAACGAGCAAACGAACGAATCAACGAACGAACGAACGAACGAACGAACGAACGAACGAACGAGCGAGCGAACGAACGAACGAGCGAGTGAGCGAACGATCAAGCAAGAGAGAGAGAGAGAGAGAGAGAGAGAGAGAGAGAGAGCGAACGAACGAACGCGTAGCACCTGCGGTCGACGACCCTTGCGGTGCTATCGAATACCTGCCGACACGACGACCCGGTCGTTTACTCGCTCGTAGCCGTGTAGCTCTTTCGGCGGGCCAACATAAGGGGTTCAAAGAGGACTACGTATGAGCTAAACGTATCGTAAAAGCATCTTTTAGAACAAGGGACGTGCAAAGAGGATCGACGCATCATGAATTTAAATCCTCGATCGTCAACATACTAGGGCAATGTTCTATCTAAAGTCATGGGCAATCTAGATAAAATAATTCGCGTTCAAATTCCATATCCTGTGCATCAATCTTTCCAAGTATTTTCTTTTTCTTTGTTTTTTTCGAGGATCATCTAAACTATGCAAAGATCTTACGACCTTCACCTCTGTACTTTCGTAAGCGAAGCTGCCCTCGAGATTACACGCTCGAACGATCGTGTTCGACTAGGTTAGAAAGCTCGGCTACGTGTGCGAAATAAAGAGCGAGCGAGAGATAGAGATAGAGAGAGGGAGAAAGAGGATAGGAGGAGGAGGAGGAGGAGGAGGAGGAGGAGGAGAGAAGAGGTAGGCCTTGGAGGTATGGAGAAGCAGAGAACTTGAAGGTGTCGTGGAGGAGGCATGCCGGTCCATGGTCGTCGACGCGAACAGAGATGGAGAGATGAAGAAAGAGAGGCGTGAAGTCAAAGACTGGGTGTGTGGTAAAAGGAACGAGTGTGTGTGTGTGTGTGTGTGTGAGAGAGAGAGAGAGAGAGAGAAAAGGGGAGGGAGGGAGGGAGGGAAGTAGTAAGAAACAGCTGGTAGGTTGAACGAGCGAACCGAGTTCAATGACTGAGGAACGGCGTTGCGACGACGGCAACGGAGACGATAACAACGACGAAGAAGACGATCGTTCTCTCTACGAGAAGAATGAGAAAGAGGGAAAGATAGAAGCATGAGAGTTTGAAGTTAGATAGGTAGGTAGGTAGGTAGGTAGGTAGGTAGGTAGGTTGGAATAGAGGTGGGTAGACGCGTCGACGAACGCGCGAGTTCCTCCCTGCTGCCGATTTATTGCGTCACGCCGACTCGCGAACGTATTCGTCGACGTAAGCAGAAGGGAGAGAAGAGAACTCGCGTTGCCTGGAATCCGCGGCGTCGTTATGACTCACGATAGGTAGATATACCACCGTCAAGGTCTCGAGCTTCTCCTCCCCTAGTCGAAGGAGGAGAGAGAGAGAGAGAGAGAGAGAGAGAGACCTTCCTCGTTTCGCTTCGAAGCCTTTTATGATTTTAACACCTTCACTCTCGACGTGTCTTTTATCTCCAACTATATTTTTCCATATTCCAGATTACGGTGATCCCTTTAAAACCGTTTTCTCGATCGATCGACCGAGCTACTTTCAATCGATAGCCCTAGATACCACTTTTTTTTTTTTTTTACGCTAAGAGTCGAGCGGCGTTAGAAAAGAGGAGCGGCTTTCCCTTTCGAGACTCTTTCCCCCTTTTGATCGCCGATAAGCAATCCGACCTTTCGCCCCTCGAGAGCTTACCAAAAAATCTCATTAAAATATCATTATTACGACATTACGCTCGTTACCGTTAGTAGCATTCGCTCCGAACCATGGAACATGAAATATTTGTGAGGAGGATCGTGTTCGGCCGAAGCTTTCGGTCATGGGCTCTTTCTCCTTCTCCCTCCCCCTCCTCTCTCACTCACTCTCTCTCTCTCTCTCTCTGTGTGTGTGTGTGTGTGTGTGCGCGCATGTAACGGTACTTTCCGACGTAATTTGGGTAGAACCTCCCACAGACTCGTATAATCTCGGTTCATTGCCTGCTGATTTCTTTTTCTTTTCTTTTCCTTCTACGTGTAGGTAGATACGTGTATGTATGCGTGTACGTACGTATAAATTTTCACGTTTCTGTCACACTTTTATGAGGCAATCCTCGTGTTTTCTTAGATCATCGTTCGGAAGTAGAGAAGCGTAAAGGCACACGGTTACGCAGTGCTTCATTCGCTTATCTATTCATCCACCAAACTTCCTCTAGTTTCTCGTCACCTTCTCCTTTGTTTGCTCGTCGACAGCATTTCCCTCGAACTCGCTGCTCGTCACCGTGAGAGACGATTTCGTGGAATATCTCGCTTGGTTGGAACGCGCGAACCTTTCGTTCTATTCCCTTGGCTATCTTTTGTTTCATTTTTTTTTCTTTTTTCTTTTTTCTTTTTTTTTACGATCCTTTCAAAGCTTTCCCGCGAGGAGGAAACTCAAATTTTCAAAGTTTTAAAAATATAACAATGAGTTTTATCGTAATATTATTCACGAAAGAAAAGAAAGGAAAGGAAAGGAAAAAAAATGAAGTATGACGAACGCACACCTTTCATACAAAATGTGGTCGGACGTTTGTGAAAATATTCGTCGATGAAAATGTAAATGGCAGGACGGCCGAAATTCGTCGAAATGAAATTTGCGAGCGTGACAGGGTGAGAGAAGTGGGCGATCTTCGGACGCGTGTCTCCGTGTAATTAAAATCGACACCGTGGACGAGCGAACGCCCTCGGTGCGTAGACGAAGAGAACGAGCGAGAGCCCATTCGGTAGGGTGTAATCGACGAATAAAACGGAAATCGCACGTGCGTAAAATGTTCACGCGCGGATAGCACCCTCTCTCTTTCTCTCCCCATGTCTATCTCTTTTTATTAATATTCCACCGAGGCTCGTATATCGAGATTATTTTAGCGTCGACAGTTACCAGTGTCGCGTATGTACGTATGACGGAGCACAATGCAACTCGCGTTCGGATAAACGAGTTGGCGACGTGTCGGGGAGGGGAAGAGAGAGAGAGAGAGAGAGAGAGAGAGAGAGAGCTCGGCTTTGTATAAAAGCTAACATGGCTTTAGTATCAAAATCACGAAATCGTAAAAAACTATTCTTTCTCGTTAGTCCGCTAAAACGAATGTTCGAAGAGAGTTCCTTTCGATACATTATTATGACAACTTCGAGATGCAAATTCTTTCGAATGGCTAAGTAATAAGGCAAGGATTAGAGATGCAAACGCGAAGGGATATCGGGCTGTGCTATCTTTGTGTGCGCCTCTTTTCTCTCTCTCTCTCTCTCTCTCTCTCTCTCTCTTTCGATCCTCTTGAACTTTCAGAGAATTCAAAGTTAATCTTTCACGAAAGTATTAGTGACCTGAGCCGAGAGAAAGAGGGAGAATATGCGAATGCGTGAACGCGCGAACGTACAGCGGTCGTCCTCTCATCGTGCGGCCACGAGAGAGGGAAGTAGGGAGGCAGAGAGAAAGAGAGAGAGAACGAGAGAGCGTGCACGCGCGCGCACACGGACGTGTCGGAGGGTTCGTCGACCCCCGAGGCTTTTGTTCGCGTCCCAAGAGTGGCGAGTCTCCGTCGACGCGTAGAGTTCGAAAAATGAACGTCGGCGCCGTCCTTTCATTCGGGTCTTTGGGCCCAACGCTAATTCATCTACGCTCTAAACTCCCCCCCCCCCCTCTCTCTCTCTCTCTCTCTCTCTCTGTGTAAGGGATAATACCTGGCATACTAATACAAGTACGGCCGAGTTAGGTAATCGATCGCAACGCCCTTACGCGCGACCCAAGGTCTTTGCCACCTGTCACGAAAAAGAGTTTCACCTTCTTTTACTACCTGCTTCATCTAGCCTCTCCTTTCTCATCACAAAATCTGCTTTTCGATCTCCAACCTTCCCCCTTCTTACCTTCCTTTCTCAAATAATTGTCCAATGACTTTTTTATTGGTTTTTTTTTCTTTCTTCTCCGTTCGGTTTGTTTTTCTTTTTTCATAATTTAAGCAAATACTCGATGGATCAAATTTGAAAAGCTCTCGATAACGGAACGATATCAGCGTGGTCACTCTCGTATAGATTTTGCATGAAGTCACGTGTACGTGATGCTTTTTCGAAAATGTCATTTCGTATAATCGCGTTGGTTGAATATTTTCCATCGTCGACGTCGGTGCTTTCGATCGATCGATCCGACAAAAATGAACAAACTAGGAATAATTAGAGAACGTTTTCGTCGAACGATGGAAGAAACGCTTCCTGATTTATTTAAATAGTTATTTTTCTCGATAATTATCACGAGCTATGCGTCATAGGTCTAACTAACGAAGTAGTAGTCGTTGAGCGTTGTCGCGCGGTCGGAATCGATAGGAAAGGCGGGAGAACGCGGCGAGTCGAGCACGCGGAAAGCGACCCATCTACTCGAAAGAAGTAAAGAGAGGGAGGGAGGGAGGGAGGAAAGAGGATAAGAAGAGGAAGAGAGTAGCGAGTTTAGACGAGATGGTAGCGCGGATGAACGCGCGCGGATCCAGGAACCAGAAGAGAGCCGAGCCGAGCCGAGCCGACCGTGTTGCTCTCCGCGTCCGCCTTCGTCATCAGTGTGTTACTGACCTCGAGTGACCCTGCCATCGTGACCGCAACACGGTCTCTCTTCTCTTACCTTCCGCAAACGCGAGTACCGAACGATCGCTCTCTTTAAATTTTTCCCATTTATATTTCGCTTAACCCTATCTCGCTCCGACGACTTCGTACAAAGTAAAAAAAAAATGATAGAAAAACTTTGATCGAGATCTTTTAAGAAATTTAACGTTCGTAATAATACCTTAAACTCCGTGAAAGAACGGATAAGAAAGTTGCAAGTAATATCAAAGAAAGAACTTACCTCTTATAGTGCTAGGCATGATGTCCGAGATCACATATCCTGGTATCCAAAAAGTTAAGGAATCCTCCGTTTAACTCGTGTCACCTTATCTCTTTTTGGTTTCACAATGTATATAATATGTATGTATTATGTACGTAATTATAAATATGTATGCGTGAATATAATAGGTATATGTATACATATATATATATATATATATAAATATATATATATATATATATATATATATATATATATGTATATATATGAAACGAAGGGGGGTAACACCAAATAGAAATCGTTCACTCTCGTCCTCGAATCGTCCTGAATGATCGCGCGCCCTCACCGTCGCCACACCACCCTCGCCGTCGTCGAGTCGCAGCAGGACGACGACGCTAACACCGCATACCGCGCAACGTCACCCTCGGCACACCGTTGTTGTAATACCAACGCACTGCTCGCGAGCGCGGACGCACGACGATTATTAGGAGGGCTGACTACACCGCCGACGAGTTCTCGTCCATCGATCGTCGATCCGAGTTCTCCTATCCCTCTATTTCTCCTCCGACTCTTCCTATCGCGAACAATTCTATCTATACGCGTGACTTCCGTTTTTAACGAACGCGACACCGGCCGGGCAGCTTTTAATTTCCTCGATTACGTTCCCAGCTTATCTTCCTTCCTTTTCCTTCTAATCCTCCTCGAACTCGTTTTCGCGTTCGGTGGATCGACGATCGATCGATCGATCGATCGACGTTCGACAACGATCGATTCTCCAAGCTTTCCTCGCAGATCCAAGAAAGGGGAGGGATCCTAACGTCAACGAGACACACGTCCTCCTCCTCTCGATGGACAGCGTAGTTTGGCCAGGATCAAGAGTCACTGGGAAACTGGGAAGATGTACAGCAGGAGGACGCAAGACCCGTCGTCGTCCGTCGTCGTCGTTGTCGACTTCTTCGTCGTCGTTGGTCCTCGGCCGAGCGTTCGAGCGTCCTCCTCCTGGCCTCGGTGCTTGTCATCGGCGACGAAGGAAGCCCCTTTTTCTCTCTCTCTCTCTCTCTCTCTCTCTCTCTCTCTCTCTCTCTCCTCTTCTCTCCTTCTTCTTTCCTCGCTTTTCCCTTTTCTCGATTGTCTTTTTCCAACGATCCTAGGGCCCAATTACGATCGGAGAAAAGTCGACGATCCTTTCCTAATTCCTTGCCTTCCCTTCGTTCGTTTCTACCATCGGGAGGAGGAGGAGGAGGAGGAGGAGGAAGAGGAGGAGGATGTTCGTGGACGAAAACGATACCTCTCGAAATCGGCGCCTTCTTCGCGTTTACCTATAAACGGATGTTCCGCGTGGTGGTCCGGTGGTGGTGGCCGGTGAGTGACTCTACCGCGAACAGCACGGAGATCCACAGGTGCTCCGTACGGTCCTCTGTGCCCTTACCACTGCCACCCGCCACCCCCACTCTGCTCTCCCACCGCCATCGACACCACCACCGTCGGTCGAGCCAGCCAGCGAGCCTCTTCCGCCTCCTTCTCCTCCTATTCCTCCGCTCCCTCCCGCCCCTCTCTCTCTCTCTCTCTCTCTCTCTCTTTGTGTTGCCCCTACCTTCCTCCTCCTCCTCCTCCTCCTCCTCTTCTTCTTCTTCTTCTGCTTCTTCTTCTTCTTCTTCTTCTTCTGCTTCTGCTTCTTCTCTTTCTACTCCTCCTTCTCTCTTGGAGATCAGAGAAAGAGGCCCCCGCTTCTGCCTCGCGTTACACGCAGCCCTCTTCCGCGATGGGCTCGTCACTCGGCTTTGCACCGTTCACCGTTATTCCGCTCGTAGGGCACCCTCTTCTTATCCAATCCTTCTCTTTTTCTTCTCCTCCCTCCTCCTCCTCCTCCTCCTCCTCCTCCTTCTTCTTCTTCTTCTTCTGTTTCTACCTTCTCCTTTCACGGAATGAAATATCTCCGATCGACGGAGGGCTGTGCTCGCGAAAAGGAGAGTTCCGGTTGTCTCGCCATCGACGAAATTAACGTTTTGCCGTAAAGGAAGTGGTTTCTTTTCCTTTTCTTAAAAAAAAAAAAAAAAAAAAAAAAAGAAAAAAAGAAAGAAAAAGGAAAGAAAGGTAAAAAGAAAGCTTTTTAACGTCGAGTTGATAACGTTAATAACGTAGATCATCGGGTCGTCGTATCAAAATTATACCCGAAGGTATTCGATCGGTCTTCTCTTCGTCCGTCCATGCGAAAAATCACTCTCAGCAGAATCGAACTCTCGGCTGAGTTGGCATCGAGAGAAGTTGAATAACCTCGGTTTTCATTAATCGAACGTCATAGCGAAAATTCCTTCCCGTCTTTCCTTCTCGGCTTTCGATCGTTCGTTTTACGGAAGGATTCGAGGAGGACGGTGAGGTTCGATAAAGGATCGTCCTTTACGAGGACGAAGGCGTATATACGCACGGATTCGCGATAATCCAAAGAACGATTCTCTTCCTCGCGGTGAGGCCAAGCCCGACCGTTTGCTGCCGGCCGAACGTGAATATTCCGATGGTCGTTGACCTCGGGCTGGTCTTTAGCGCCGAACCCAAGGCTAGTAGTCTCTCGTAAAGCAGAAGCTATAGGAGGCATATCTACTTCTAGAGAAGTATTATGCTTCGCTGGTATCCTTCACCTATGCCACATTAGACTTTAATTACCCACTCGCCTTTCGAACAAAAGAATGACTACCTTAATGAATTCTTTTTTCTCTTATATTAAATAACACGATTCTAAACGCGTGTATCCACCTACGCGAAGATCAAAGCGAAGCGAGCTTATTTCGTTTCCGTATAGACGATCCATATATGACTCATGTCTATCGTACGTTGCTCAGCAATAATATAAGAATCGTACCGGAGTGTCAGGATCAGCAGATAAAACTGATACGCCTTTTATATATATATATATATATATATATATATATATATATATATATATATATATTTATATATAGACACATTTCCAGTATAGTCGCAACGCGAGCGAGATAATCGAATCGTATTCGTGTTACGTCCTCTCTCTCTCTCTCTTTCTCGTTTCACGAGGTTTTCTTCCTCTCGCACTTTCTCCTTTCCTCCTCCTCCTTTCTTCTACCATCACGGACATCCTCTCCACGCACGCGTTTACTCTCGAAGATTTGACCCACCGCACTGCGATTAGGTTGAACCCGAGTCGAGCTTACCACCTTGCTATGAACTAAACGTATCCACCCACGCGATCGTAACGAGGCTACCAACTAGGAGTCTCGAGGAAAACATTCGTATAGCTCGCGAAACGGTAAATTTACTGTGAACGGTATAACTTACTACTCGTGGCTACGCTTTCAGAAGAACGATCATGCTCGTTTCCCGATGAATCCTACCATTCCTTTTAATTGCTTTACGACCGGATAAACTTTCGGTAAAGCATTTATCATGACGAAACTGCAAAAGTAAGAAGAAAATCTTGTTATTCTTATCTTTCGTAAACTTTATCAAAGATATTAGCAACTTCTCGAAGACTTGAGAATAACTTCGAAGCGGTGCGCATAAAGCGAACCGTTGATTATCAATGTAACGGGAATAAACTAAAATCGACTCTCGCAGCATATTTCCGATGACCGAAATTACAATAACCATTTTAACTTTCTACAAATACCGGGAGAAAGAGATAATATATATATATATCTTGGTGATTGGTTCGTGTACCTAACGGTTTTTAATCTCGCTTACAATCCGTCATACGTATTATCATAAAGGAGTAGAAAGGAAGGTTCGATTAGTAGAAAATCCGGCTCGTTGATACGTAAGACGAGCGAAGTAAAGGGCTTCGCTTCCGCTCTTCGTCATTGTTTTCTCCTCTCTCGCGAGTCCTTCCTCCTCCGTGTAATCTCTCTCGAGCTTCCTACGCGAATAGCCTCTAGCTTTGTCTCCAAGAATAGCGAGAGAAATCCTAAGGCTCGTAGAATTATTTCTAGCCTCTTGCGAACATCGAACAAAGATATTCATATATCTACCGTACACACATCTTTTTATCGTTCGATAGGCCAATGGAACCCGATTAGATGCTTTCCAAAGATAGAGATATTAATCGTTCAACTTATTATCGCAAAATAATTTACAATGATTGGGATCCGATGAAATCCTCTTCTTTCAATTTCATACTTATCTCATGAGATTCGATCCTCTCGTCGAATACTCCGTCGAAGCGTGTCGCCTACGCGTTCATCCGCGAAGCGACTCTTCGACGAGACGAGTTTCTCCATTGACGAAGAAAAGGAGCCGCGAGTCTCGGTGACGCGATTTCGGCTAACGGTCCGTCGTACTTCTCTCTCTCTCTCTCTCTCTCTCTCTCGCGATTAATCCAATCTCCCCGGAACCGAACTCTCGACGTTTTTTACATCCTCCGAGAGATCGTTCCTTCGAAGGGAGAAGAAAAACTTGCTCGACTTCCATTCTCCCTTGCAACCGGTCTATGCTCGATACGAATCCTCCAATTACGTATTTCGTTAACAAATATCCCGGACGTAAACACCGACGGAATTGCAATTGATTGCGTGCGAAATCATAGAGACGTTCGTCAAATCAATTTCATAAGTTTTCTCGTTTTCTTATTCCTATAAGAAGAAAGATGGGTCCGCAGCATTCGTCCGTCCGTCCATCCATCCATCCATCGCCATTTCGCATCGCCATTGTTACGCGTGCGTCGCCGTTCGATAGAATGGCGAGGAGGAGACGATGAAATAGCGCGCGAAGGATCGACCAGGCGAGCGGCTCGCAACGGTAAAACGTAACCGTTGTGCCCCCGACTGCGAGAGGCCGACTCGTGAGAGTGAGAGGGGCAGTGGAAGCGTGACGATAGTCGGAAGAGTGGGGAGCCCTCTCTGACTCTCGACGCACGATGTAACACTGCCAGATAGCGGTACCCAGCATCCCCACCGTCGTCGATGGAAACGTCTTCGAGGTTCACGGACACTCGTAATTCCTGGCTATCGCGTGCACCCCGCTACCACTACCACCACCACCACCACCACCACCACCACCACCACCGCCACCCTCCTCCTATCCTATCTCCGTTTCGCCGCTTCTTATTTTCTTTTTCTCTTTTTTCGTTAAGCCTTTTCCTTTATCTTTTTTTTTCTCTTTTCTTTTTTTCCTTTCATTTTTATGGGATACGAGCGAACAGAGAACCGGTATTTTATGATCGGGTCAAAGCCGTATCGTATCGTAGTCCTCGAAAAACTCACGATTAAATACTGATTAAATTTTCTCCCTATTCATGCCTCTTTATCCGTTAACGTTCCGCTCGAATTACCGGCTCGATCGTTACCATATCTTGGCTTAGAATCGAATCGAATCGAATCGAATCGAATCGAATCGAACGATCCTGATTCCGATTATCGGTTCCTTCCTTAAACTAATTCGTCCTACGTTTTCACTAACATTCCTCGAATATTATTATATCTATCTAAAGATACATGTCCTTCCGCTTTCGTCGAAATATGAGACAAGTTCTATTCAACTGTGCCGGTAGGAACGTCGCGCGATCGAGTCGAAAAACAAAAAGAAAAAAATGTTCTTTCTTTATCCAAACGATATCGCTGAAACGCTTTATAAATCTTAGGTACGATTAATTCTCCGTCTCGTCACGTAACGACTAGCGCGGCGGCAATGGTCCTTCGACGCTCGTTACTCGTAAGGGATACGTTTCCAGGATCATACTCGTACAAGACCGGTCATGAATTATAGCGAAGACGCGCGAACTCTGCATGGAAGAGAGTAGTTTAAGAGCCGTGTGTCGAGCATGTTAGTCGGTTTCCCATAGATTTTATCCGACGATAGAAAACGGGGAAGCGGGCAAAAGCTGGCTGACATCGTCGTCGTCGTCGTCGTCGTCGTCGTCGTCGTCGTCGTCGGCTTTGACTTTAACGGACCCGTAGGAGAGTAAGACGGGAGGAGACGGGAGGAGACGGAACGGGATGGCACTTTGCCGGGTTCAAAGTCGGCCGCGACTACGACGACGCGGTGGCGGCTTCTATTCGGGGCTACCTTTCGAATGGCGTACGACGTCCGACAGTCGACGGTAAATACTAGCTAACGGTGCTGTCGGGTACGCGTAACTTCGTTCTCTCATATATGCCGCAAAAACAATATGCGACATATCCGATACATCACCGTGGAGGAGAGATTGCGTCGACCTCATCCACGCTTAGATCTCGCGCGATTATCGACTACGAGCCTCTCGTTCGTCGCTGACATTTTCTTTATGCGCGCTTCGTGGAATACTCGCTCGTTTTTCTTTTCGCCACCGTTTCCGCTTTACATATGTATGTATCGAACTGTATACATTTAACGATCGTACGAGCGATTGGAAATTAATTCGACGAGTCCTTTCTTTCTTATATCCTTCTTTGATCTCATAGAAAAGAATTTTTTATATTTGTCGTCGTGTTTTAAATCCGACCGATGCCATTATCGATGGATATCGACGTGTCGTTATTAATTTACAATCGTCTTTCCAAGCAAATCGATTATCAAAGAAGTTTATCGAAGAGAGAACGATGATCTTAACGGAGGTTCGATCAGAGATACGATAAAAAAAAAACGGTAGATCGATCGACTCCAAGACCGACCGAACAGCTTCCGTCTTATAATTCGGAGACGCTCGATTTCGTGTGAAACGATTCGTCGAATCGATCGACAACATATATTCCGCTGGTTCACCGTCGGACACACAACACCGAAAGGTGTCGAGTTGTAGAGGGAGAGGGCTTGCCAGGCTGTTAAACGCCCACGGCAATCAACGGTACATCGCGTTCCCTAGTAATGCCTCGTACTGCCTAAGTAAATACGATTTTTAGCCACGATCCTCTTGGGAGTCCATTATGCTTTCTTCCATCGCGTAAATGTATAACGGATGAATATCTTTGAAATTAATTTAAATCGTCCCAAGAGGTGAAATAATTTATGTGTACTTCGAAACATGGATATTTAATAATTCTTCGTAGTCGATTGTTTTCGTCGAATCACGAGAATACTCGATGTAATACGATCGGTTAGTTTATCGAAATTGTTAAACATCATTTTCGTTATTCGTTCTTCTTGATAAATCCTCCTTCGCAATCATTCGTATTAATTACCGCTCTTGAAGAAAGGCAACGCGCTATACTTGGTCGATAACGTCCCTTGCAAGTGACATCTGTCGGCAAGAAATTCTTTTTAATCCTTACGGTAGGCAACCCCGTCTTACTGTCGTGTAGTAAAAAATTTCTGTGTGAAAAAGTGTTGCCTACTGTAAGGGTCGAAAAAAATTTTGCTACCGATAGATGGCGTTCGCGAACAAGATTATCGACCAAGTACGAAGGGTTGCTTACGTTCAAGTGATGTAATTAAACATTTACAAATAATTATAGATAATTTACTATTTATTGCAATTGACTATAATTCCAAATGAAGCATAATAATAATGTTTAGCGAGTAAACGACGCAGCCACCGCTGCAACATTAGATAACTGTCCTATCTTGTGTCGATAAGCATTCGTTCCTTGAAATTTCACCAACAAAATCGATGAAAGAGAAAAGAGATTTGGAAGGGAGAGGGGGGAGGGGGATCAACATTTTATAGATCGCATTTACTAAATATAAATTCCCTCGCAGCGAAACGTAAGATGGCATCAACAGAGTAATTATTTTTTATGATTTACAATATGATTATAGATTCCAAATTAACAGGATATATTGCCTGGCATCGTCATAAATCGAAATTAAGTTCCGCTCCATGATGCGAGACAATAGAATTAGAATTTTTCTTTATTGTTTACGCTATTCCTTGACTGTTTAAAAAATTTTACGACATTTGCCATGTAGATAATTTACGCGATTCGACGATTTTTTAAAAAAAACGGACGAAACGTATCCACCTATCGTACTTTTAGCGATTAGCATAGAAATCATACGGGAGAACATTCATCGTACCGAAATCCATAAAGCGATGAAAAAACCGCAACTCGCGTTGAGTGCTCTCGAAGCGTAAAAGAAAAAAAAAAAATGAAAGGAATTAACATCCTCTGGAGATTAATGACTTTCATTACGTGAGTCCCTGAATGATTTTGTAATAACCTTGTTTTTTTTTCTTTCTTTCCCCTATATAAATAATAATACATAAACACGTATACGAAGAAAAGAATAATTGTGAGCATATCTCGTAAAATGGTAAAATTTTTTTCCATTCCTTGGGGAAACAATCGAGCCCTTGTAAATCCTCCTCCTAAAGTCTTAACTCTTTCCGTTTATAAGACGAAAGAGCCACTCCCCTTTCCTATTTTTTCATTCCTTCACACTCGCTACTACCCCTCGCCCTTCGATCTCTAGCCCGTTTCGAGGACAGCCTTCCACATCGTCTTCCCTAAAGAAGAAATTTCAGGGAGCTTAGACACGGTTGCGCGCGTTCTCCGCGCCGATCTACATACGCTTGCGCTTCTCCGTTCGCGTCTCCGCACGCGGATCCGCTAAGTGCGCCGCTCTATAAAAGCGGCCACTTGTTGAGCGATGTGCATTCCAACGATTCGCTGCAACATACGCGGATATATTTCGAAGAGATCGAAAGGACCGGAAACAACCCTTCTTTAGACGGATCCAACAGGTGCGAATCTTCGGTGAACTTATTCTTTCGATCGAACGCGATCGATCCATCCTATCTCTTTCCGATCATTTTTTTTTCTCTCTCTCTCTCTCTCTCCTCGCCTCTACCATTTCTCTCATTGGCTCTACGCCGTAAGCTACTATTTTCGGCAAGAGAATTCAAGAGAATCAGCATCTGAACGACCGAAAGGAATCTCGAAAAGGTTAGATTAAAACTTTTCTATTCGATGTTACGCTACATTTCTTTCGCTCTATAAGCCCCTTTTTTGTTTCCACATCGTTAATGAGTTTCCCGTTGGATATAGATAAAGATACTTTTCAATATAGTAACATATTGTCAGGATCGAATCGACGTAAAGTTGAGAAATTTATTTCATTTCGACGTTACGATGTTTCGAGTCACTCGTACTATCCTATCCTTCGTAATTTTTTCTCCGGCTATCGTGATATTAACTCTTTGAGCAGCAAGATTTTATAGTTGTAATTAACTTCTTTTTATAACACGCCTGCGAAACGCGAGCAGGTATATGTAACGCGAGTGTAATACTTTAATTGCACGATTTAAAAGAAGAAGCATTCGCCGAATAAAGCCAGCATTATTTTTTTTTATTCTTTTTTTCTTTTTTCTTTTTTTTTTTTTTTTTATTCGAAGAATAAAATATCGATCCATCGTTAAGAATCCGTTAAGCTACATCCGCGAGTTTTCCAAATGGCGAAAATTTGACAAAGAAGGACGCGCTCGAAATGTACTCGTCGTTGTTGGTCCGAAGCATGCGGGATATAAAGCGGATAAATCCTTCGAATCGTACGCGCTTAGTGAAAGCTACGGGAAATTAGAAAAGTCGGAAGCGGAAACAGCGGAGGGACGAGCTTTTAATATCACCGACAGTCCTTCTCTGCCGCTTAAGCTTTTTCTTTCTCTCTATCTCGCTCGCTCTCTTTCTCACACTTTCAACGCACGTACCTTTCCAACTCGCTTGTAAGCTATCGTGCCGTCGATTTTTTTACACGCGTCTCCGCACGCGTCAAAGATCGAAGCGTAATCTATTCGTGAAAAATATCCTCTTCCGTTTGAACATTACGATTTCTCGGAAAATCGATAAAAAAAAAAAAAAAAAAGAAAAAGAAACAATAAAAGAAAAAGAAAGAAAGAATAAAAACTTAACAAGCTCGCTTAAACCGAAATGATAATAATCGTCGTTCCATCAAAAATAAACGAGTATGCGTACCTATCGTTAGACAATTATTCTTCTGATAAAAGTTATCACCAGGATGAATTATTTTTTTTTTGTAATCCGATGACGATGACGATGACGATGACGTTGATAACGAGAATAATAGTAATATAACGATATAAATGCGAGTCGGTAGGAATCAGTCGGTTTCACGAACGAGTTAATCAGTTTCAGGAAAGGCTCGTGACCAAAGACGGACGACAAAGGACGCGGGACGGTCCGTTTCAAAACTTCCTAGTTCGCTCGCGAGTGAGATTCTGTGTTTTCCAAAATAGGATTAGCAAAGAGCTGTCCCAAAACGGGATGGGAAATCGTATTCGATTTCGTTCATCAGGGTAAAGTTCGCGGAAGTCGTCCGTCGAAACGCGTCGCTTATCGCGAGAAGAAGAAGGTGCTCGATCGTGGTTTAATAATAGGAAAGAATTCGTACAAGTTCCCGTGGAAATATCAGAGATCGAGGTAGAGCGAGGGTAAGGGTTGGGGGTGACTTTACGTCGGTAAGAGTGAATGAAAGGGGGCAGTTTGGTTCTAGGCCGCTACGAGCCTTGTCACACTAGCCTAATAAGCTCGACTTGGATGCCATGTGACGGCACGATCGATGGATGAATCCGTACAAATCGTGTAGCATACGACTCTCTCTCTCTCTCTCTCTCTCTCTCTCTCTCTGCCCCCCCCCCGTCCGGCTCATCCGCCAAAGTTTCACGCGAAGTTGATACGTATGGTGACCGCGGCAATCGTTAACTCCCATTTTCGTTCACCTCCGGACCACCGCCTACGACGTATTTTCTATTCCTCTTGCCAACTTGCGCATTTTCTTCCGAGACTAACTTTTTCGGACCTTCGAGGATCTTTTCGTAGCTTTCCCTTCGAATTTCCTGATCCCTCTTAGCCGCCCGCCCGTCCGCCCGTCCGCCCGTCCGGGTTTACATACGTCTGTGGAAAAACGGACGAATAGATTATCGTCGCCACATGTGCGTGAAACGGGTCGATCGCAATTTCGAGATCTGGTTGTTGTGAGGCAACCGATTTAGTTTAAGTATCGACCCTGATCTTTAGCGGTGACCCTGTCATCCTGTTGATTCCGCAGGCCGAAGAAGCGGAACGAACTCGTCAAGCCGTTCGTCGAGGGACAGGACCCAAGAAAAATAAGGATTTCGATCTTTCCGTGTCTCTTAAAAGATAAACGATGAATCTCGAAGAATATCGTAAACACGGTGAGCCACCTTATTCTTACCAAATGTTCTTCTTATTGTCATTATATTTTTTTTTTCCTCTTTTTAATATCCCAGTAGGTACAAAATCGTCCATCATTTTCTTGTTACACGCTCATCTACAAACTCGAAAATGGCATGCTCGCTTTGTAATGAATTTCGCGATCTCGAGAGAGTAATCTAGCTAAAAGAAAACTCGTAACGAAGCTCCTGAAACATTTTCTTGAACATTTCGAGTTGACGAGAACGATATGTCGTTATCCATTTCCTTACCCTTTTTTATTTATTCTCTTCTTCTCGTGAAATACGTTTGTAATTTGTAGAAAGAACGAGACGGCGATGAAACGAATAAAAAGATTTGTGCGATCAAATTTCGTCGTAAAAAAACGTATGAGGTACTAAAGCAACGTCAAATAAGAATGAATCGAGGTACGGGTGGTTCGAGACTTTAAGGGATTTTATCAGACTGACTGATATTGTTTCCAATAGGCTTCAACGTTTGGAGACGCAAATCTTCTGTTTAAGCAAACGATAAATCGCGACGAGTCTTTTTCACTGGATTTTCTTGCTGCATTCTACCAGCGATAAGTTTTACGAATACAAACGACACCCGCTTAACGCCTCGTTCCGAGATAAAACGAAACATCGCTTCGATAATCGATGGTGTTAGTGAACGTGAACGCTATAACCCATTCTTACATAACGCCCATTCGAGAAAAGAAAATAGTTTGTTAATGGTCGACGAAAAGCAATCAAAGGGAAGACGAGTTTGGATTTAGGAGAGTCTCGATGAACCATTGTTTTCGCGTTCTCGCGTTAAACGAGTCGAACGAGTTTTCTTTTTCTCGGTTTCCTTTGAAATAACGAACGACGATGAACGATAGACCAAGTAAATAAATTTCTCGAGTTCGTCAGGTCCACGACAATGGATAACCATTTCTTTTTCGTTTTCTCTTTTCCACGCGTTTTCTACGTAGGAAAGGAAATGGTGGATTACATCGCCGATTATCTCGAAAACATACGTTCGAGACGAGTATACCCAGCCGTGTCACCGGGCTATCTGAGAAACGTTCTACCTGCGTCAGCACCCGTCAATGGGGAACCATGGGAGGACATATTTTCTGACATCGAGAAATGCATTATGCCAGGCGTGACTCATTGGCAAAGTCCTCACATGCACGCTTACTTTCCGGCACTGAACTCTCCGGCGAGTATGTTAGGCGACATGTTGGCCGACGCTATTAATTGTCTCGGTTTCACTTGGGTAAGAAAGGGAGAAACGGCTGTGAGAGACTAGCTTCTTCGATTCTTATTTATACTTTCTAAATAATTTCATTTAGGCTTCGAGCCCAGTGTGTACCGAATTAGAAACGATCGTGATGAATTGGCTTGGTAAGATGATAGGTTTGCCCGAACAATTTATGCATCGGCCCGGTGTGAACGGTGGCGGTGGTGTCATCCAAACTACCGCATCCGAGTCCACTCTTGTCTCTCTTCTTGCGGCGAGAACTCGTGCGATCAGAGACGTTCAAGAAAGCGATGCCGATCGAACGACCGCGGATATAAACTCGCGCCTCGTCGCTTATTGTTCCGATCAGGTTTATACTTTATTCTGTTTCCTCGTTATCTCCTTCTTATCACGCCAATTCTTTTTCTAAAGGAACTTTCTGCGTATTGTCTAAAGGCGCACTCGAGCGTGGAGAAGGCTGGACTTATCGGATTAGTAAAAATGAGGTACATCGAATCGGATGCGGATTTTAGCATGAGAGGCGAAGCTCTTCAAGAAGCTTTGCTTCGTGACCGAGCTGACGGTTTGCTTCCGTTTTTCGTAAGTATTCTCTCTACGTTTGATTTACTTTTCCATTAACTAATCGCAAATAAATTCATGATTAAAAAACAATCGAATGATAATAATGCGGAAGGGAAAAATTGTTATACATTTGCCAATTAAAATGAGAGTTGTCAGTAGTTACGGAACGATATAAGGCAAACTATCGAGTTGCCAATTAAAACCTTCTCCGGAGTTTAAGTAGTCGTGTCGCCGGTATAGTCGGACGGTCGACGCAACAATCCGGATCGACGTTTCACTAGTTGGTCCCTTAGGGACGAACAACAACATCCGATTATCTTTTCTTGACGTCCTATTACTACTCATTTGTTCCCTCATTACTGGAAACTTAAATCTAACGATGCTTTTACCTGTCTACTTTTCGAAAGATTACTTAAAAAAAAAAAAAAATGCCACGTGTTCGATCATTTCCACGTTTGTCATGACGTAATGTAATCATGTATCTATAAAATTCATTGACGATCTCAGGTGTGCGTGACTTTGGGTACAACCGGTGCATGTTCCTTCGACAATCTTATGGAAGTAGGCCCGATATGTGAGTGCTCGAGAAACTTTGTTTTCCCCGTAGAGACAATCGAATAATCGTAATCGACGATCGGCTCGTACGATCGATCTGTTATAGGCGAAAAAAATGGTCTATGGTTGCACATCGATGCTGCCTACGCCGGAAGCGCCTTTATCTGTCCGGAATTTCGTGGTTGGCTTCAAGGAATCGAATATGCCGATTCTTTCGCTTTCAATCCAAGCAAATGGTTGATGGTTCACTTCGATTGTACCGCTATGTGGTAAGGAATATGATTGATAATTTCATTTACACGCGACAGAAAGTAGATACAACAAAATAATATATTAAAGAAATAGTTCGTAACATTTAAAAACGAAACTATCCATCTTCGTATTCTCTCTCTCTCTCTCTCTCTCTCTCCCTTATTTCATCTCGTAGATCTTATTGCGGAAACTCCCTCCTTTTTTTCCTCATTCTTTCCGCAATATCCGCTTGAAAGCGTCCCAGCAGCGATTTTCTAGTTATCCACAATTGTTCACAATCCATAAGCGTCCCCGATGATATTTGAATCGCTTTTAAAGTCGATGGTGCGAAATGAAACTACTCCCGGTTCGAGGTTGAGACACAGTTGGCGCGCGTGTAAACTTGAACTCTATTTTTCAGGGTGAAAAATAGCCAGGCTCTTCACAGAACATTCAACGTGGATCCTATTTATCTGAAGCACGAAAATTCCGGTGAGATAATTGATTATACTTTATCATTCGCATTTTATTCACAACGTTATATTATCTTTTCAGGACTCGCCATTGATTTCATGGTGAGTAAGGCAAATTTTGGAGGAAAATATAGAAAAAAAAAAAATAAAAACATATATGTAATAGCTTTAAATTCTCTACGTCCTTTATCGTTTCGTAGCATTGGCAAATACCGTTGTCAAAGAGATTCAGAGCGCTCAAACTTTGGTTCGTCATCAGGAATTACGGGATTACCGGACTTCAGAAGCACATACGAGAGGTAAGGAATATCTTTCGCAATCAATTTTTGTAATTATTTAAATCGTTATACGACGTTGTATAACATATGTTTCTCGACATTTCAAGGGAGTAAGATTAGCACAAAAGTTTGAGGCTTTGGTACTGGCTGATGCACGTTTTGAAATTCCTGCTACGAGGCATTTAGGAATGGTCGTATTTCGTTTGCGAGGTGAGAACGGCTGGACTGAAAAATTGTTAAAGAAAATGAATTCCCGTGGTCGAGTGCATTGCGTACCTGCCTCACTTCACGGAAAATACGTCATAAGATTCGCCGTCACTTCGACCAAGTAAGCTATCGCCTGTCTATGATCAACCTGTACGGATTAATTAATGAATGTTTTTACTGCTTTAGCACCACCAACGAAGATATATTGAAGGATTGGGCAGAAATACGGAACACGGCGAATGAAATTTTAGGTGACAGTTCTGATTCACCAGTAAGAGCAAGAGTTCCATTGGCAGGTAAATCTCAGGGAGACCGTAGACAGGTGCAAACCGCCTGACGATATTCTTCGCATACATTTTGGATATCGTGGGTTACGATTATATATCGGTAGATAATAAAGCAATTGGAAATTCACATGGGACAGGCACAAACAAACACGATAAGAGACAACTTAGCGGTTCGATGGTCTTTCGAATTGATATAGGATATATTTTTTAAAGTGGGAAGAAAGCGAGGAAAAAAGTTAAAAAATTTTAAGCAGGCCACCACCACCAAGTTGAACGGCGTTACCTTCTTCATTTAATTTCAATCGATCGGCTCTTTCGTCTTTTTTTTTCTCCTCCCTAATTATTATTATTATTTATCTTGTTTCTCAATTAGCAATAAACTGTATTGTTCCCATCGTTATTTCTATTTTTCATTTTGTTTTACCTTTTTATTTATTTTTCTTTTCCTTCTTTTTCCTTTTATCCTTTCGAATTATTCTCTACGCGTACGATCGAATTCGAATTTACGTTTACGAAAGGCACAATCGACGACGTTCCTTCCACTTTCCAGATACGCGCGAGAAGAACGAAAATTTCGGTTCCAGTTTGTTGTTAGCTAATTCACCGATGTCACCGAAGATTGTTAATGGCAGTTTCGCGGCCATATACGACGCGACCGATGTCTTCGAGGAATGCATGAAGAACTTTGGAGAGCTACGAGTCGAGGCAAAGGATAGTCCAGGTGACCGGTTTTCGATTTTATTGAGAATATTCGACTTTCTTCTAACTCATCTGCCTTCATTTCTAGCGATGCGACGACGTATTCGAGGTATACTCATGTCGGGAAAACAATTCTCTTTAGATTCTCGCATGGATCTCGTTCAAGTGAGTTCGATCATCGTCTCGACTCGATACAATTTCATCGATGTTAAAACTTTGTTAATTATTAAAATAAATAAAATAATTTTAGGGCTACGTATGTTGTGGACGATCAGCAGGGCCATCTACCGATCTTCCTCAAATGAAAGAGGACGATGACGGTCTAGCCACCGTTGAATCTACTATGAGCATCGACAAAATCGACTCTACTTACAACGGTAAATTTATCTACGACGTAATCACGAACGTATCTAACGTATCATTTTTTTTTGTCTCTAACTCCGTCACTCTCATTACAGATATTTCTCGAGAGAATTCTATGCTACTATCGGATCCTGATGAATCGTATGATAAGAACTCGAAGAAGGAGATATCGAAAGCTCACTCGGGCTATGGAATAGCTAATGGTTCGGTTGTCAAGCAAGAAAACGAAGGTCAAAACGTTTCGTCCATGCCATCCGGGGAGAAGGGTATACCCAGAAGTGAAACGATCGGTGCGATAGGACATCGACCTTACACGGCTGAGCTCGTACCTCCATCTCTTCGATCGGAGAAACCGATCAAGGACAAAGAAGAGATCGACAACGACGGTGGCGACGGCGGCGACGACGACGACGTTGGTGACGAAGACGGCAGGCTCTGTCAAAAATATGGTCACTCTTCCAAACGTCAGTAAATCTCTTTTCCCTTTCCTGTTATTTTTTCTTTCTTTCTTTCTTTTTTTTTTTCGTTCAACTCGTTACGAAACACGACGTAGATCGTCGATTCGAAGAGTCATGAAAACGTTAACGCGTGTAAGATTATCTTTTCGTATTTATTTGCTCTCTCTCTCTCTCTCTCTCGCTATCTTTCTTTCTTTCTTTCTCTCATTCTCTGTCAGTCTATCTATCTAGCCATCTCTATCTATCTAACTTTAAATGGATTTTTCGTCGTTCTTAAATCGACGTACGATCGTTCAAATAAACCGTAGAAGTAAACGAAGAATGTCGATTGCAGCAATAAACCACGTTAAATGCCGTAGTTAGACGAAACGCAAATGACAGTCTCTCTTTGCCTCTTATTCTAATGTACATACATACCCTCTTCCTCTCGTCCATTCGCAATGTCGATCGTCGTTGATCGATTCCTGTAAAGAGAGCGTGGATACCAAATGTGTAGTGCCGGAGGAGTAAAGTATCAAGGATCTATTTTCATAACAGGTACGTATATATATATATATCTATATATATATCTATATATATATATATATATATATATATATATATATATATATATATATATATATATTGCCCTCGAATCTCGTGACAAATACGAAGGATTTGTTCTTGAAAATAATCTCCGACATGCATCGCTTTAATATTCGTCTTTTCTTTTTCATATATTTTTATTTCTTCGCAGTAGCAATAGCTACAATCTATAATAAAGAAATATCAATCTTAATTCGATCTTTCAGCTACAGGCTGAAAATGATATTGAAATCATCGAGTCAAGTAACGACTTATTAACGATATTCCTTTTATTAGTAAATTATAATCCCTCTTACTAGTCGTTCTATCTACAATCAATACCATCATCAGCGAGAAGAATTTCTTTCAGACCGTTTTATCGAACGATTGCGCAAACTCCCTTATAAGTATCGTATTTTCTTACTAGTGCATCATCGAAACGAAAAAAAAAAAGTATAATCCTTTTTACAACGCAGATAGTTTTCTTTATCGAATTTTTCGTCGCTTTACAGAAGAAGGACTTCTTTGTTTTCTTACATAACATTAATTGTAACATCATTGTTGCATATCATTTATCAAATAACGAAGGACACGTGGATATCTTTCGGCTGCGAGGCCAGATTTGAACGTAAGAATCAATCATTACGTATGTCGATCGAATTCGCCGTTTCACAAATTTTATTACGGATTAATGTGTGATATTTCTGATCGCAATAACTCTAAACGCTTGGAACGAAGAAACGTCCTTAAATATTTCTACTTTTATCGAGTTAATTCACGCGTAGTCTTGCTACGCGACAAAAAAATGTTCGAGTCGTTTCCAGCACGATCTCGAATTATCAATTTTTCAATTCTCGAGATTAATATGTTTTTTTTATCGAAGAGAATTTTTCCAAGAGGATATAACGATCAAACGAATTTCCCTTGCCTACTTGGTGCGACTAAAGCTTCGGTGATATGATTTCTATCGATGATCCAAATAAGGATACCATATAAAATATTATCATTATACGACTAAGACCTACGTACTACGTAAATTCTCCATGTAATCCTAAATATCAATAGCAGCTATACCTACCTACGTTAGAGGGTAAAACGATTTGTAACAATGATATGACTCGTGATAAAATAAAATACGATCGAATACGCGCACGAAGATAGGCTTAACTAGTGGAATCCTAAGAGACTTAGGACAGGCACACCTATCTAAATCCGTAAGAAACGATCGATAACGATGATATGTACATAGATAGGCCCAATTTTTCTCGCTTAGCAATTCCTCGTTACAATGCGTTTAAAAATAATCGACGTTTCTTCGTACGCGTAACGCCATACGAAAAAGGGGAATCGAAAGGCTGGTTAAAAAAAAATAGCGTTAATCGATGCGATCGGAAATCAGTGTAAACGGCGAAATATAGAAGAGCGATGTGGTAATATACGATAAGGAAGTAAGAAAAGATGGAAAGAGATTGAAAGATAACGAAGATCAGTAGATTAGCCTCGCAGCCGCGCGTGCGACAATGAACAAATGACGCGACACGAGCCGCATGGCTTGCCAGAGAAACATCGGTGAACTCACCACCAATGCAAGCACCGAAGCTTGTTTGGCAAGAGGCTCCGTTAAAGAAAGCCTCTCTGTGAGGACATGAGCGTTCAGCTTCCTCGAGTCATCCGCGAGAGATCTTACAATGTCTTAACGATCGAACGATCGTTCGAAAATTACGATTAACACGAGCGAGAAAGTTTATCGATGACTACGGCTTAAGCTGAAGGCTCACGCTGTGCTTTTGTCAGTTTTCCTTTCGATCTGCCTCGCATTGCATCCGTCGGGATGGAAGGTTTCGTAGGTTCTTCGCGTCGTTCGGCTCGCCGAAAAGGAACTCTCTCTCCGATCAATTCTTTTTTTTATCTTGACGGAAGAAAAAAAGGAAAACGAAAGAAGACGAAGAAGAAAAAGAAAAGAACCTTTTCTCGTTACGTCGATTACTTTTCGACGAGCTACGACGATGGAATTGGACGACGACTCGATTACACGCAAGAGTAACTAATGACAATGGCATGCAGTATCATGCAAGGTGCTGCTGCACACGGTGGTTGGAAAGTATCGAGCGACAAAGGAGGAAACACGAATGAGATCCTCCGATCCGATTGCGAGTGCCTACGATCCATGCACTCAACAAAGTCGCTTCCCTCGATTTAAAAAGTGCCTTTTGCATACGGAACTCGCTCTAACTAAATCGTGATTGATCGTATGCTGCTCGTGCATACGAGCGTGCTTTCGAAACTTACTATCGGCTAAGAACATATAAGCCTTATTGATAAGCTAAAAGAGAGTTAACCGACTTACGTAATATGTTATCATTCGTATAACGTAGAAAAAAGATATAGATACGCATCAAATACTGGACGCAAACTGCTCGAGAATAAGTTCATTGAAAAATAATGAACGTCCAAGAAACAGGTTTTCATAAAAAAAAAAAAAAAAACGATAAAAATTCTTAATTAAAAATCCGTAAAGCGGCTTCGAGATAGAGAGAGAGAGAAAAAAAAAGGTCTTTTTGAAATGACGCATAACGACAACCGCACGTTCCCAAAGCACGCTCATACCGATTGGGCTTAACTAGCCGTAAAGATTCTCTTTGGTTCGCTGCTCGCTGATCGCCGTCATTGTAATCGCTGCATCGACGGGGTGCCACGTCGATGACCCTGTTGGATTGACATGCCGAAGAACACCATGCGGCCTAAGTTTCGCGAATCGTCATCTATTCGCTAATTTTCTCGGCATGAATTTTCTCTCGAGCATGAAGCACTAGGTAATGCCGATTGACGTTCAAATGGGCACGCGAGGGGAGACAAAGAAGAAATAGAAAGAGAAAAAGTGCACCGAGTGAAAGAGAAGATCGGAGTGAGGTGCAATCTAATGAAAGATTAACGAACGCGATCGTGACGAGGAAGGACGAGACAGGATTTTGCCGTTTCTAAGTCGATCGATCCGCGTTAACTTTTTAGCTTTCCGTTAACGTCAGATAAAAAAAAAAAAAAAGAATATTTGTTATCCACGTCTGAGACGGTATTAATATACTACCGAACGATCTCGCGAACAGAGAACAAAGTTTGTTAACGCGAATCTATCTTTCGGAACGATATCTTACGTAAATTTTTACAAAGCTCTTCTAAAACGATGGCATTGTTTCCTTCTCGGCATATCTCGATGTCCGCTGCTTTCACACTGCTTAGAGATGTTGGAAAATGATGAGTGAAGAAAATGGAAAAGTCACAAAAAAAATATATAAAAAAAGGGAGAGAAAGAGTGAAAGAGAGAAAGAGATAAAATGATGTCTATGCGAAAGACGATAGACTCCGCTCTATTCTACGTCGAAGTAGTAGTTGCAACGACTTTTTGCAAAATGCTAAACTTGTAAGTTCTTGGACTTGAAGATAAAAAGGGAATAAAGAGAGGTGGGAGAAAAAGGAGGAAACGATTGGAGCCTTTCTTGGTGATCTTCTAAGTGGATCAAACAACAAATCGGTGTTATACGATGTGACCATTGCAACGTTCTACAAAGCAAGCTTGGCCTCCTAAAACGTTCGAGCTTAGAAAGAATATGGTCGATAGGAGTAAGAGGAGGAGGGTGGGATTCGAACACGAAGTCGGGGATACACGATTGCACATATCCTCCTCACAGAAGCACATGTGACCAGTGCCGGTACTTTCCATCATGCACACGTGGTCCACCATGAATAAGTTTATCTGTAGCTGCGAAATGCAGGTCCTTCTAACGCTCTCGTATGCTGTGAATCAGAAAGAAAAGAGAAAAGATTGATTATTGGTTCGCTTGAAAGTAATCTGTAAAGTATAGGTAGGGTAAAGGTAAAGTAATTCGAAGTAAGGTAATTTATTTAACACGAGAAACGCTCGAAATAAACACGGCCATCTAGTTTACGCGGTTCATTTGACGGTGCATTAGAGCGTTGGAGACGGTGCATTCGAGCGAGCTCAAATTTTATCTACCGTTGAACGAACCCTTTGCACACTTGGCATCTTTAATGATTCGATATAATTACCAGCGAATCGAAACTAAAACTGGAAAGCAAAATGTCACGCGTACGTTAGTAAAACTTTAATTAATATACCTATATACGTATAGAGTAGAGATACCTATATAATACTCGTAGGAGGGTTTAATACCGAGAGAAAAGGATTCCAATCTAAGTTAATATAAACGTACGAGGATAATATAAGTCACACTCACGTGATTTTGCATTTCGGACCATCTTCACGCAGCATCCGTTGCACGTCATCAATGGTGGCTGATCTCTTGGTAGGGCTGTGTAATTGAACGGATCCTTACATCGTAAATCCGTCCACGAATCGCATTCGTAGCAATATACCGAGCGTGCTGCGAAAAATAGCCTGGAATTAGGATGAAGTTTCGGTGTTCCGCGCGTGCGACATCTTCGATGAGCGAGTGATCGAAAGAACGAAAAGAAAACTATTTAAACGAAGAGGTCGCACGCGAGTAGGCTTTATTATCTGATGTGAGTCGCGACACGCTGGCGATTCGTCGTCCATTCTCGGTTACCCATAACGTTCCGTACGTCTCTTCCGAACAAACACGGCTGTATATCGATAGATAAATACATATGCATGTATCATATAATGTATATTCCACGTGGACACGCTGAACAAGACCAGAGCTCGTGCAATCAAAATCGAGGACGTCTTCTCTCGTAAGAACATAATTCATGCAGCGTGTGATACACAATTTTAGCGTGAAAGCGCCAATGCCGAAAGCAAAAAGAAAAGAAAAGAAGAAGAAAAAATAAAAGAAAAAGATATTCGTGAAATAATCCTGCTGATCAAGCAACGATTGTCTCGCACTCTTGTAATCTTTCGTTCTCTCTCTCTCTCTCTCTCTCTCTCTCTCTCTCTCTCTCTCTCTCTCTCTCTCTCTCTCTCTCTCTCTCTCTCTCTCTCTCTCTCTCTCTCTCTCTCTCTCTCTCTCTCTCTCTCTCTCTCTCTCTCTCTCTCTCTCCCTCCAAAGACACACGCAGATCGACGCTATAAAAATGCCACGTAAAAGCAAGCGACATCCCGATAAAATTCTCGTCCAGCGTGCCTACGACGACGCACTCCGATTTTTTTCTTCTTCTATACTCGTCAAAAAGATCGTCAAAAGGAATGTTTTCCTTTCTTATTAGAGAACGCATTATGTTCTGACTTATCGTGATAAAACCGGACGTATCGAGTTGGATTGAGAATGTCCCCGTTGACGGAGAACAGTGACGGCGGTCATAAAACACTGAAGTAACTGGCTTTAAGTGGCTTAATCACTCACTCTGGCACTCCGCATGACAGACGTTGGCAACCGCGAGTACAATTGCCGCTGAAAACGAAAGATCGGTCACTGTTTTAAAAACGGCTAGGACGCTTTGGCAATAACGACGGTGGGACAGGATAGATAAATAGATAAAGAGAGATAGATAGATAGAAAGAGAGATAGGTGAATAGATTAAAAGTATAACGCAACAATGACGATGAACAACAAACAACGGCACTACAAACACAGCTGGTAAATAAACTCTTTAGACTACGGGCCCCGATAATTTGCAACTAACAAACGCTAACATAGAAAACTACACGCTACTACGAGACCATCGTTATGACTAAAACGTCTAAATCTCGTCGTAAGTGAATGTTACAGTGCTCTCTAACTATGTTTGAACTACATTTTTTCTTTCTTTCTTTTTTGTTTTTTTTTTTTTTTTTTTTTTTTAATTGCGAACACTAATTCACGGCACTATGCACGGTGTCAACTATGGGTGCTTATTAATTAACCTTACGACGATTCTGATAAATTCGAACGTCGGACGTACACTTATTTATAACGCATAAATGAATGATTATAATATTGTAAGAAAGAAATGATTTTCATTAATATAAAATCTATTAATCTTTACATGGCTAATTTTAACAAACGTTGGAATACGTCCGACGTACATAGGAACACACACGTGTGTACGTACCTAGCGCACGCGCGCAGTGATTGTACGCATGCCGGTATTGGTTTTCTAAAAGTAATTTGAATATTCAGGCTCTAGAGCCAACGGAGAGGATTCAGACTGTAAAAAAGAGTGTCTACGGAACATGAAATAAACTACGGATGCTGGATGGAGATAGAGATAACGGAGTAATAATTCTAGGCTTCTATCTATGCGCAAAGACTGTCGTCTTTCTACGAAATTTTGTTCAATCGTCTGCACACACTCACCCGGGCGGTGCGCTCGATCACCTCCAAAATAATCATAGATAACGTCTGTCGACTCGTTATATATTCTAGTTCTATATATGTATGTATCTCGAGTATGTAGGTACGAGGATCGTTAGCAAGAGGTAAGATAATTACGAGCTCGGGCAATTACGTGTTTAAAAAAAAACAGCGAGGGACTAATTACGAGTCGGTGCTTTTACGATTTTTATTTCGGGTCCTTGCAGCTTCGACTTCTCTTTCCTCGTGCGTTTCTCCGGAAAAAAACGTGCATCGTTCTTATTTGCAAAATTTATACAAATTGTTCAAAAGACATCCGTCGATCGTCGTAAAAAAAAAAGGAAATAAATTTATTAAAAAACGATGCGCTCTTCTTCCGGCTATACATCATAAATCTACTACAAAAGGAACATCGTAGCTACGTACGTACGTACGTACGTAACATATGTACGTATTTATGTATTTATGCATGTATGTATGTATGTATGTATGTATGTATGTATGTATGTATGTATGTATGTATGTATGTATGTATGGTTTATGTTACACACACTTTCGCGAAAGGAAAAACATCATATTGTTTTAAATGCCAAGTGTATTGTAAATTTTATAAAAATTACTCCGACGTTTTTTAATATCGAGCTTCATAGGAAATTTGTACGAAAAAAAGGATAACAAGATAATCGCAAAATTTGGAAAAACATTTCTATACTCCGACACTTACCCACTATAATCAAATGATTCGTCCACATTTCGGCGGCTGTTCCACTCTCGTTACACTCGGTATATCGTCATGCCGTAGCGTTATTTCTCGTTTCTTAGACGACTGCGGCTGTACGATGTACGGCTAATCGATCGTTCGATAAGGAACTAAAAATGGTAAGATCTTGTTATTGGAATTCTCTCGTGAAAAAAAAAAGAACCAACAGGAATATATTATAGAAACTTGAAAATTTTCTTCTAGTCTAAGTATCGTGTCTAAGATCGTCACTAAGATTATGAATTATTCTTTCGAGCTATAAAACTAAATCAACAATTCTCTGTCAACTAAATTTCTAAACGTGTTACTTACGTGAAACGTAACTGCTTAGTTATTCGAGAGAAAGAAAGAGAGAGGGAGGGAGAAAGAGCGAGAGAGAATGCAACCCCCAGTGTAACGTCATGATTCCTAATTCACTTTTTCTCTAACACCATTAAAAGGATAAATAAACACAACGACTATTTTAATCCAATTTTATGTCTATGATCGCCCTTTTCTCCTATTCCTCCCTATTCATTCATTTCTTCACGATTTAGTAGATATTCTTTATCAAGTACTCTCTCTCGTTTTTTTTTTGTTTTAATTAAGAAATTGACGTATACATTGGCACGCTTGACGTCAATAAGAAAATTCTGGCAACGAAACGATGCGACACCGAATGAAGCATCGAAACAAATCGATAGTATCTACTTTGAAAGTTCGACGCTTGACGAATGCTGAAACTTTACATGAAAAATCGTACCTTTTTTTCTAATAAAACTTTGACTTTGTCTTTTCTGCGTCGCGATAATGACTTAATCAAAGGTTAAATGATGCGAGTGAGAAGAGTTACCTCTGGAAAAATCCTCGAAGAATCGTAAGAAAAGCAACGAACGAACGAACGAACGAACGAACGAACGAACGAACGAACGAAGGGATGGATCTTCTTCTTTCGATCGTCGTCGTCGATAAGAACAATGAAAATAGAAGAAGAGCTAACAAAGAATCTGATCGTTCCTCTGCTATAATGCGCAAACTTCTCAGCGCGCCTCGTGCAGCCTGTTGCAAACTATTCGTGCTTTCTCATCTCTCTCGCGAGGAATTCGTACATAGGTCGTTGGCTTTGTCCATTTTCCTTCTTTACGAGTTTCCAAGGAAACAATCCAATCTGTGGAAAAAAACGTGCAATTGCGAGAAAAAGTTATTGGTGAGAGAAAAGAGAAAGGGAAGTTTTAACAAATAATATAGTGCATATATTTTTAGCGCACGTTTCAAATTAAAATAGCTATAAGTAGTATGCCCTAATTATTCCTTCTGAATGATTCACATGTATTCGAACAAGTGCCGGCACTATAACTTCCTCTACACGGAGAAACAAAACGTGTCGTCCCGTTCGATCGACACACTATCACAAAAGTCGGTCGACTCAAGGTGTAAGATATGTCGCGACGAAAAATCGAAACATAGACTCGGCCAAGTTAACGTCGAATAAATAACACATTCTTATGTTAAAATAAGAAGATGCTTTGGAAAGAATCTAGCACGCGATAAATGTCTTTCATTTTACAACGGATTCTCTTATGACAATCTTTCAAAACCTGATCACCGAGGGGAAATAGAAATTTATGTGAGAGAAGAAAATTGGTTAAACCAAGATAAAGGACGATTCGATAATGTAGTTTCGATATTATTACCGTGGATTTTCTCGATCACAAATGACACGTTTCACTGCTCCGAAGAAAAATAATAGACCTTCTCGAGCTTCGTTACGAATCGTAGCTAGTGAGATCTCGTTACTCTTCTTCTTGTTCTTTAATTGTAAGATAGAGAAACGAGGAGTCAGGAACAAAGACCCTCAAGGAAGAGAGGAGAAACGTCGTCGAGACGCGTTGCTCGAAAGAGAGGAAGACGCGCATTCGTGACGAAGCGCGGAGACCAACTGCAGATCTAGGTCGATCAATAGGGCGGACCACCACTCTCGTTGCGGCAAGCATGCAACGACTACGAGCGATCCGCTTCGAGGGAGGAAAAGAGGAAATAAGAGGAGAAAGGAAGAAAAGAGAAGAGAAGAGAAGAGGGGTCGCGCTTGCGTCGAGTTATTTGAAGAGATGCTTTCGAAGGAATAACGATGCTCGAATTCCATGGTGTCCTATAAAACGATTTGTTAAGATTAAAAACGAATGTATTACCAGAGAAAACATGCTCACTTCTTCTCGAATGGAACGGAATTCAAAAGTGTCCTCTCTCGAATAATTACAACGATTCTTTCCTTATTCTTACGTAAAAAACGATCGTGTCTATTTCTCGAATGCAAAACATTTAGAACGTATACCTGAAATTAAAATTTTACCTAACAAGCATCTTCCTTAATAACGCTTGCACTTGTTACGTATATATCAATAAGTCTGCTCGATTACGTTCTAATTGCGTTTAAAAGAGTTCACTTGAATTAATTTTGTAGCAATTAATAATTAATAGTAACGATTCTGACCGATTTGAAAATATATTCGATAATGCACGCATACAATCCAGAACGTGGGAAGATGACTAGTATTAAAATTTCACGAAGAACGCGGATTGAACAATCAGTAAGGATATCGGTCATAAGAGCGAAGCATAGGCATAGGTACAATTATTTTATAATGGAAGTGTTTATATTAAAGCAGCTAGCAAAATATGTTTACTAGATGACCAACTAATGAAGAACTTTTTTATCGCTCTGATTGACGCTTATATAGCTTCTGTCACAGCTCAAACATAAATGTAACCTTATGCTAATTTAATCGTTCTTGTCGACATTCTTCTCCGCAGGGAAATATAATACCCTTAATGGAACGGATGAACGTATTAATTCCATGAATTCACGTAGACTTCTGGCATTCTTTATAAATATTCCTACGGAAGCACGTACGTGGTTCAAACTAGATTAACACGTAACTGCTTCGTTATTCCATTAGTATTATATATATATATATGTATATATTGAGTACTTCATGTAACATAGTGTTCCCTAAGCGTATTGATGAAAATATTTTTTAGACAACTTCATAAATTATCAAAATATCTTTTATACAATCCTTGATATAAAACATACTTTCTATGATATATAAAAATTTATGTATGTATATATATATATATATATATATATATATATGGAATTGTGTTTATATGTTAAAAAAAATCGAGAAACAAGAATGAATGGTGTGTAGTGATACTCCGAATCTATAAATGAATGAAACAATAGACGACATTTTTGACATTCCCGCCATTTACGAACACGTGGTACATTTACCGCGTAAGAAATACTTATGGCGCATATGCAACCGGAAATGACCAGATATTCTTATGATGGCGCTAGTATACGCTACATTTTCTGTCTAACCTCTAAACGAAGGCATATTTCGTCTTTACCGCGTGTACTGTACACATGTAAGTGAATCCTTTTTTATATTATAAAATATATAGAAAAATGTATTGGTTCGTTATTAAACTAATTTAATATTCTTTACATATCAATCTTCTTTACATTTTAAGGAAATAAAATAATGGTTTATCATATTAATGCACGAATATAATAGAGGTATTTCTGTAACACAAAGCCGCATGTTATATACTTGCTATCGTTGGTAAAAAATTCATAATATATTCATTTTTCATAATATTAATACTATCGCGAAGTTAATCTTTATGCATAATTACACGAACTTCCAATATATTACTTTGATTATATTTAAAAATCCTATTCCTACAGAAATATTTTCAATTTTTCTAGATACTTCTGTCTATTCGAATTTGTGCTTGCTGTTCATTTTAAGAAACAAATATGACTAAGAAATTCAAGAAGAGGTCTGCAAGCGACAGTAATTTAGTAGAAAAATCTGAAAAGAAAGATGTAAAAGATTCATTACCACGGCCAAAGAAACAAAAGTTGAAAATAGTTTCTGATGTACAAAATGCAAATGCAGTTTCCAAAAAAGCAAAGAAAGCGGAGAAAGCAGTTGCTTCCCAAGATAATATAAACGTGAATAAAAAAAAGAAGGAAAAAAATAAAAGTGAAAATAATATAACTTCTCCTTCTAAATTTGAACAAAACAAAGAAAGCCAGAATGGAGAACTGGCTGGTTTATCCAGAAAAGAAAGAATTACATTACAAAAAGAGGAAAATAAACAGTTAAGTAAACTTAAACGCAAGATATTACGTCGTGAAGAAGGACAAGTGAAAACAATGACATCTAAATTGTCTATTGAACAAATAAAAGAAAAAATTGAAGAATTACAAAATAGAGAAACATTGTCTAAATCTGCAAAGAAGAAATTGGGTACATTAAAAAAAGTATTGAAAGTACAAGAAGAACCAAATGATTTGCAAGAATCAAATGATAACAATAAAGATATAATATCTGACACTACAAAAGTTAGTAACAAAAAAGAAAAAAAAGTTCAAAAGGTACAAAAAGATACAAAAGAGAAACAAGTAAAGATGATTGATGAAAAGGATAAAAACTCATTGCCTGTTAAATCAACAAATAAGCAGAAATCTAAACAGCAAAAAAATGCTAAAATACAGCCAGGTAGCTTATTAAGACTTAAACCACAAAAGGATGAGGATGAAGATGAAGATGAAGATGAAAACGAAGACGTAGATATGGAAAAGTCAAGTGAAGAAGAAGATAATGAAGATCAAGTTAAATCTAAAAAATCACTTAATAAAAAAGTACATGTAAAAGATGAAGATGAAGATGAAGATGATGATGATGACGATGACGATGACGATGACGATGACGATGACGATGACGATGATGATGATGACGAAGACGAAGAAGAGGAAGGTGAAAAAGCAGAAGAAATGGAATACGAAGATGAGGATGAGGATGAGGATCAGGATGATGATGACGAAGAAGAAGAAGAGGAAGAAGAGGATGAGGATGAAGGGGATATAGAAGGAGAAGAACAAAACAAGGACAAAGGTCCTGATAGGAAATTAAAGATAAAGAAAAAACAAGAGAAAAAGAAAGAAATTCCAAATAACAAGAAGCAAGGTGCCAAGAAAAAAAGATACGTTCTCCATGTTGCAAACATACCATATAGGTAACAATTTCAATTTCTTATAAGTATCTTCAAAATTATTATTTGATTAATGTCTAAAAATTTGTTACTCATTTTTTACAGTGCAAATTCAAATGACATTAGGAAACATTTCCTAACTAAAGTTAGTGCAATATCTGATGTTAGAATACCAAAAAATATGAGCACAAATAAACCTCGAGGATTTTGTTACATCGAACTAGAAAATCAAGAAGATTATGAGGTAAATTTTAATTACAAAAAAATATATCACATACATTTCCTCTTCTATTAGATATAACATACTATTCTAATAATTTTGTTACAGAAAGCACTGTCACTGAATCAATCGAACTTTCAAAATCGCGTGATAAAAGTAGAATATACCACGGATTCTAAACGTGATAATGCAAAACAAATTATCACAGCAAAAAACAAAAAATTGGATGCACTTCGAAAAGAAGGAAAGCTAGCGGGAAGCCAAAAAAAGACGGACAAGAAGTTAAAAAAAGGGAAAAAACATCCTTACGTAATGACGGCCTAGGCATTAGATAAAAATACACCTAATTTGTGGAGAAAAACTACCTGTTTCACCCTATCTTTAATCTCCTAGCTCTTCGTAATTAATCTTCCTATATACTTATACGTATATATATTTATAAAATACGAAGGAGACCAAAGCTATTATGATTGATCAGGTCCCATCAATTTTGTTAATAAATCTGACATTTTTTATACGTATCATAATCGAACGTCAATTTTTTGCTGTCGAATACCACGTTCCGAGTTTCTTCGAAAAACAAAAGCATATTGTGGCGTACGTCAGTTTTATGTATAGATCAAATGACACGGTGTCAAAAGAGGGTAGTACGCGTTGATCGAACCGATGAAATTCGACTCTTATCTCATCCCCAATTTACCAGGATCTACTATAACATATGATAGCATTCCACACGTGTCCATTAAAAATATTCCAAAAAAATAATCACGCATAACCGTATGATACACTCGTAAAATTATTATTGTCGTAATACCGGATTCGAAAGAGATGAACGCAGATCTTAAAAATGATCAAAACGATACCTGCGACTTCGAGGATACTGTGAAATGGTCGAAAGAAATGATCGAGGTAACCGAATTTTTATCATCTGCTTCGAACGGTAATATAGATTGACTGATGTAACATTGTACTTAGTTATTAAGTAAATCATTTTACATACTTGTATTTTAATTGTTGCAATATTGTTCATTTAAAAGTATAAAAATAAACGAATTATTTCAAAGGAAATATTACCCGAACGAATAGTTTTCCCTGAAGAATTAAATACGTACCTGCGTGATCGTATCCGGGTGAGTATATTAGACGTGCGTATCACTCTGCTTGCCTGCAACCAACAAACGAGATGCGGAGGTATATTTTTGGTTTCAACGATGTATGATTCCTACTCAAATCTGTCGTAAAATAGGATTTAACTGCGGAGAATGGTTGCTTGCGTCGAGCGCTCGATGAGACCGAGGAAAAGCTTCGAATCACAGAGGAAAGCACGACGAAATCGCAACTCCCTATAACCTTGGGTAAATCCAGTGAAATGGCAGCAACGAAGATCATCGAATTGAGTAAAAAGTGTAGGGAACAGACGGCTGAGATCGAGGTACTCAAAACGAGATGTAAGAATCTCGAGGGCAATCTAGCCAGCAAGACGGCCGAATTGGAAAACTTGAAACATGAGCTAACTCGTTCGAAGGAACCACCAGAGTCTCGTAACAGTGAGTTGCTCGTGTCTCCTCTTTCAAGATCTTTTCGATTTCTTGATATCGTTATCCATGCAATAACGTAATCGAGATCCAGGATAGTATCCTTGACAAAGGTACCGGAGATGCCCGATCTTTATCGAAGGAGGACGAGGATAAGATCAAAATTCTGACGGAGAAGATGCAACAAGTACAAACGAAGCTTTACGAGTCGAAGAACGCTTATGCGAGTCTCAAGCAGGAGTTCAACAAAGCTCAAAAGGTAGATCGTTCGAAACGTTCCTCGAGGATTAACATTGATTTTTAAAGAATATAAGGATAGTTACTGTGCAGCGAAGTTGGCGAGAACGTAACGGTGACCGGATTATCCTCGCAATTGGGTGGCTGGCGTGGAAGAGCCGAACAAATCCGACTCCTTCAGCAAAAGATCTCTGAATTACAATTAAAGTTATCGGAATATGATGGAACTGTGAAAGGATCCTCCGGTAAGATGTCTTCCTATCGACGTTTCTTCGTTTTTCTAACGATGTCAAACGAATTAGCAACGTCCTTGGAACGAAAAAATCTCGCGAATCTTCGGAATGCAGAAAAGGAGAGACGACAACAGATTGAAAATTCGGCGAAGGAACTCAGACAAGCGGAAGTTGCGTTGGAAACCTACAGAAGAAAGCTCGAAGCCTCGAAAGCTAGAATAAAGGTTCTAGAAAATGAATTGAATGCGACAAAGGCGAATATTGCTGTCCTGAACGAAAAGAGATCTCACGACGATCATTTGATCGAGGCTCTTAACGTTAGTATCGCTGCTCGTACATCGTTATACGTTAAGATTGATCTACGGGATTTTTCGCAGAGTCGACTTAAATCTGCTGAAAATAAATATCACGAACGCGAAATGGATATAAAGAATAAGGAAGACAAATTGGAACGCGAAAGTATCGTTCTGAAAAATGATCTACAAGCTGCTCAAATACAGATCGATCGGTTGACAAGGAAGCTCGAAGAACGTGAAATCGAGATAGATAAATTGAGGTTGACATGGATCATTTTTTTCTCTCCTCATTTTTTTTTCTTCAAAGATGAATATCTAATTATTAAGAACGTCTTAGAAATGGCATAATAACGGAAGATTCGAAACAACGTGTTCCTCATCTGGAAGATCGGACAGTTAGCAATTATCGTACGAGTCCTCCGAATACGATTAGAAATCTTAACGAACCTAACGAATACGTTACTATGGCTATCGCGGCAGAAGCCGAACGAGAGAGATTACTAGAGTTGGTGACTGTGTTGAACAGACGATTGGACAAGGAGAGAAACGATGCGAACAATCTAACCGTATCTATTTTCAATTATAAAATATCGATATTTTTAAAGATCAAAGAAAGATAATGTTCGATCTATCAGGAATCCTTGCGAAACGAACAAAACAAGGTGGCAAAATTGGAATCTAAACTTCGAAAGCTAGAGAACGAAAAAATAGGGATTTCAAAGGTGGACAGTGGGTACAGGGTAAGAAATCTAAGATCGATCTCAGGTTCTCGAACGAGTGAAGAATCTGCGAAAGCCGAACAAATCCATTTCAAGTAAATATCCTGCAGTATATACTTTCATTCTAAAGAAATTAAATCTTAACTTTGAAATAAAATAAATTAATGTAATATTCTATTTATTGAAAGGCTCGAATTACTTGAAGAGGAATGTCTCGCTTTGAAAGTAAGATTAAATACGGTACAACAGGACAAAGCTTCGGACTTAGAAATATACAAACGAATGTTAGATCAAGCAAGAAAAACCTTTCAGGAAGCATGCAAGTAAGATTAAGGATAATCGATAATCGAACTAATCGAATTTATTTATATTGTCGTTTTCTCTCAGAAATAGATCACTAGCAACAACTGCGAGTCGTTCGACGGTCACCGTTTAATGCAAACTCATTATATTCTTTATTAAAAATCTATACTCCTTACAATACAATTAAATAAAATAATATATTTTTTTCATGTGCCGTTTTTCTTCAGTGCGTTTTGTAAAAATTCACTTTGAAATCTCATCCAATTTGTTTAACAATGTGTAATTTAGATATTCCAAATAAAAACAAAATATTTTGGAAAAGCACTGAAATATGCAGCCATTCGCCCGGTAGTACTTGCGTTACATGGTTTATTATTAAATTTCGATAGATCGCAAGTAATACCGACCCAGATCTCACCACGTGGAGGTTGCTGCTTTTGGAGATCCACGAGCTAAATAACATATTAATTAGTCGCGTTTAATGAATCTTCTATCGGCCAGCCTATAGTCGATCGAGGATTCATCAACCACGACTTTGCCCTACCTACCCGTGAGAAAAAGCTAGGATTCTTTATTAATTATCTTGAGAATATTTTTAAAAAGTACTAATACGAAAGAACCTTGATATAATTAATTAACATTACTTTTATATATATATATATATATTTTTTTTTTTGAATATCCCAGGTGTATACAAAGTATACGTATTTTAAATTAGTTATTTTTTACAATCTCGTTTTATATAAAATTCTTCATCTTAATCAGCGAGGAGACATCGAGGAAGAAGTAAAAGATAAGACTGGCCATGGCAAAATCGGCAATAGGTAGAGATTTATTAGAATCTGGTAAGAATTCTCATCTCTCTAAAGCACCTAAGAAAAGATTAATAAAACTCATCTTTTTTATCGCCACGTACGTAATAATTCTATTGAAAGAGCTAAAAATCGATTAGCGACCACCCAAAAGCACATAATAACATTTTTCAGCCATATGATCAGCAAGAATGACATTAAAAAATTGATGATCTATATGTAATTTTATTAGTTAGTATAACTCTTCTATAATTTTATATTACACGTTTTCAATACCAATTTACTCATTATTAAATACCTGAAAAATTAAAAATAGTGTGTATAAAAGAAATCATAAAAATAAACAGAATAAAGCTAAAAGTATGCAAATTCATTTTGTGTGCATATCGATATTATTAATATATAGACACAAATCACACCAAGATCCATGGAATAATTACGTTCGTAAATCTGAAATACATATCTTCATTGATTAAACTTTTTATCGAGCAACACCTTCACAATCCTTGGTACATCCTACAAATATTTGATGTTATATTTGTTATAGTTATATTAAAACTGTATTTTTTATAGAGCTGTAAATAAATACATTAAATATTTTATGTTTGCCTTTAGGAACGTATATATACATATCATAATGCATATATACATGGAATCTAATATTTTTTATTTATAACAATTACAACTACTGACGAGCAAAATGACAACGTGGTAAAAAAAAATATAATAAGACTACGAGCCATTATCAGAGCAACATATCGATCCTCTGAAAAAATGACTCGTCGTCGATAGTTGCCCTCTTGAGCCACAATATGTGGGGGCCTCTTCGACCTATAGCCTCTTCTTTGCTTCGTGCCCTAATCACTGCTTTTTAAGGGCATTCCCTAACTGCGACGCAAGAAAAGTTTATGCGCCAAAAAGCATCCGTCGTTCTAACTGTGTATTTAAAGAAATCAACATAGTACTCCGGAGTATGACACAGAATAAAAACGTCCCTAAAAATGTCTTTTGTTTGTCAATGACAATGAGTAAACATTTATACGTATATACCTATAGCCTACGTATAGCCGTAGTAAGATATCGAAATCAATAAATACAACAGTTCGAACGACGATTCGATGTTATCTGACACATATCCTTGACCGCGTGTTATTTCATATTTTATAAACATTTGTAAAATAAAAAAATAAAAAGTTATTATGTATCCCGTGAATTATCCTAGCCTGCGGACAATCAATGGACTCTTCGAGTCCATTAACTGTGCACATTAACACAGGCACATTTACTCGAATGCCCCAGCAGATATTTATTCTAATCGATGAACCTAATACTAACTTTTCGCACTTCTGTGGTTAGAGAAATAAACAGAATTAGAAAATTGCCAACTTTACGATATATTTTATGACTTTAGTACTTCATTTGAGTACTTTCATTACTTTTACTTTACTATAGACATATATATATATATATATATATATATATATATATATATATGTCTATATATATATATATATATATATATATATATAATGTATTAGATGTTAGATATTATTATGGGATATCACAAAAGTGCGAACCGTTAATATACTTAATGCTAAGTATCGAACATGTTCAAAAGTCTTAAACTAATTCGAAACAAATGCAAAGACTTTTGAACTGTTTGATACTGATACATCATGCAATACAAAGTGTCAGCAAAATATGTGAAAGGGTGGACATGCTGAAAAATTCTAAAATTTGCTGAAACTTTGCATAATATCCGGATAAGAAACTGTCCACTCCTGAGTGGAAATTATATCTTTGTATCTTATCCGGTCCTACCTGCTTAAAATTAAAGGGACAATCACACAGAAAAAGGTATGCTACCTGCCTGCCTATTACCTATATTTAAAAAATAGCAAAGCATTCGTTCCAACACACACACTCCACGATTCTCTCACATACCGCCAGGGTGCAAAAGCCTACACTAGAGAGTATGCCCCGGGGCACCTCCGACACCCTAGCTCAAACGCGTATGATTCTTAATTAATAAGGGGTACGTACCAATTGCTGTAATCGACTGCCAAGGCTAATGATTATTGCGTAAATAACTAAAGCAAAACATACTAGTACGTACTAGTATATATATATATATATATGCATACTAGTAACATACGAGTATTTTTACGTAACATGCGGTGACTCTACTACAAAACGATACAAATATTAATATATTAGTATATGTATTTATTCATAAATTATCGCGATACGATGTACGATACACCACCTAACACGAACATACAGGTGCAAGGTACATCGTGCTCAATCACTAACGCAATGACAGTCGCCAATAAGGGAGAACTTAAAACTAAACCCATACTAACCGTTTCTCACCCATACGAGTAACACCTGGGCACGCGCATAGATGAGAACGCAGAAAGAATGGGGAGGAGAAACGGGAATTAGTATATTAGAAGCTGAAAATCCTAATCTACAAATTGATTAACTTATTCTAGGGCCTACGGACTATGACTCTACAAGTCTCTTTGGTTTTTTCATTGGCAATGACTCTACTCGACTTTTTTCTTTCACAAACAATGACTCTATTGAGACTTTTATTTTATAAAAGCTTTCAAACAAATTAATCTAATGTTTATTTAATTTTTCATATAACAATAATCAAAAAAAAAACCTCGGACGACTCCTTTCAACAAGCGGCTATTCTAATTAAAGAGCAAAATCATGACATCTGCCACTTGTCTTCCAGAATCTATCCGTCGCGCTTGTCTTCTTGTTCATTTTTGAGAACATTCCCATCGATATATATCCAAATAAAGCGCGATTAAATAGATCAAATACGAAGCAATGTATATAACGTATATCACATTACATACTTTTTCGACGAAATCGGATAAATGAATATCCGATTTCACCACTAATATCGCGAGCAAACACGAATTAAAAAAAGTGCTTATTAATTGCACTATCAACTCTAATTTAACCGATAAAACAAGAAGACCCTATCCTGAGCTAATAAATATAAGCATGCACAGTAAATATAAAACAATTAAAAATGTACCACTCGCGAGTAAATCCAAAAGAGGAGTTACTCGCGGTCATGCTCGTCGATAATTTATTTAAAAAATTACAACCAGTAACTCGTGCCGATTCGGACCTTTCGTCCTCGGCATGATTGAGCACTGGAGGAACTCAAAATTTGTTTACTCACGACTTAAGAAGTTCTGCGGTGGCTCCAAAACACTCGTCCGCGATTTAGGTCGAAATTGAGGGTGGATGATTTGTAGCTGGTTGAAAATGAGGTAGGTTGACATCGAAGTTGGTCGAGATCCTCTTCAATGATGCACTGACTCTAATACGCGGTAGTTACGTTTTAACACTTTTTACTTTTTACTTTGTACGGTCAACCGAGTTTAAATCTTTTATAAGTACACTGCGCGATTGTTAGAAAAGAAAAACACTTTGCGAACAAACACTGATTCTAATTCGCGAATTTATTTAATCAACTTGATACGAGCAAACACTGACTCTAATAATTAATAAAAACTGAAAACCTGAAACATACAACGGATTATGAAAAAAAAAGAATAAAATATTAAAAGGAAACTAATCAATATCTTAGGAGATCCGCACTCGTCGAAATACTATACGCGAATGAGATATCTTTCGTGCTCTTAAGAAAGTCGAGCGTTCGAATGTATTTGTTATGTTCTCGACCCGAAAATTTCCTGGAAATGTGAATTCGACACCGAACGCTATCCATCTCTCTCTCTCTCTCTCTCTCTCTATAAGCTTTGTTTTGTTTTTAAAAGGTGATTGACTTACCAGTACGTACGACGAACAGAAAAACATGGATAAAAGGACCACCGGAGTATTCCCTTCTTTTTCCGATTCTCACAGAATTCTTCGGAACCTAAAAAAGAAAGATCGATCGAAACATATTATTATTATAACAATATTTCATTACATTTATATACATGTGTATATGAGTTAAGCATATCCATAAGCGTGTATGTGCGTGTGTATGTGTATATATATGAAAATCGAATATAATATAAAATACGATAGACGACGATTATTTAATCACAATTAATGACGAATTATTAACAAAAGCATCGTTAAAAAGCGAGAGAAGCATCGATATCGTGGAAATAAGAGCCGAAAATTGGAAAAAAAGTTATGACGCAATAGCTTTCGGGGGGCCGCCAAGCCACAGATTTTATTTTCGCAAATATCTTTTAAACGCGACAATGCCCCGACTTGAAAACATTCACGCGTGTAAATCGCGTTTTTGGCAATCGATTGATATATTGCAGGAGGGTGTACGTTAAAAAAAAATATATTAATTACCTGAAATTAATGAAGACGATACGGCTTCCGCGTCTACCTGATGATCGCCGAACACAAAATGGCGTCATAAGCATCGGCAACATTGTTAAACAATACGCCGCGCATGCGCAGTGGACTACTTTAAGTGCGTTCTTCGTCAATTACTACGCAATTTTTCGATCTTATAATCGAAAATACAAAATTATTATAAATACGATATACGAGTGTAATAATCATCAGAATATATCATAAATATTTTATAATTAAGTAATTAGATGAAAAAAGGAAGATATATACTTAAATAATGCCGAAAAATACGAAGAAAAGAAGAAGTGAAATGTACGGTCACCAATTTTATTTTCGTGAATATTTCTTTTTCAGTGCCGTTGTCACAATTTACGAATAATACATCTTAAGAAACGCGCTTTGAGAAATCGGACGATATACTGGACAAGGGTGTGGATTAAGAAAATATGTTGATTACCTGAAATTATGAGGACGATTCGACAAATAATAGCGTAGTATCCAACGAAACGATTGAATAGTTGGCGCCGCGCATACACAGTGGAGCCACCTTAGGTACATTGCTAGTCAATGAATATATTCATTTTTTTACTTATTGTTAAAAAATATCGTATAACATAACATCTAATTGTAAAAATCACAAACAATTATTAATTGGAATTATAAAAATAGATGATTTGTAATTTCAATAAAATATCTTATGATTCTATAGATCGAAGAAAACCTAAAGTGACATATATATTCGAGAAATGAAAAAGACTTTAAATGTATCGATAACTAATTGACCTATATAAATCGACACACTCTAACCTATATAATTTCCTGGAAAAATATATATACTGTGCTTTAAATGCCAAGGTAGAAAATAAAAAAAGGAACAATTGTCGAGCTTGCTTGTACACAGACACTACATACATGCACACGAATGCGCCGAGCTCACCGACAGTAAGAGTTCGTAAAAACTTGCAGATGTATTTGTCTCTCACGCATGATTTTCTTACATATAGACAGTACCTACACGCATACATACGATGGATACTGACCTAGATAATTCTTGGAAGAGCCCAGACTTTTTATTTCCACATAGGCTCGTAGGTAATGTATTCTCTTCTTTTTAAAATGGTACAAAGTCATTGAGACAGAATATGGACAATATTTTTCGTAACAGCTCATTCATATATTTATTACGTATTATTAATAACAAAAACTTATGCATCGTTACAACGAAACTTTAACGAAAACATGAAATTTTAACAGAACGACCTAACGAAAGCAATCCATTATGTTACTTAAATAATTGTTCATACATTTCTACATTCTTTAAACATTAATACCTCCGAATTGTTTTTCGCTATGCCAAGTTAACTGTGGATATAATTTTGTTAGACGTTCGATCCTTCTTTCTCTCAAACGTATACTCTCCTTCACGTAGTTCATATCACTCAATATCGAAATAAATAAAAAAAACCCATCCATTCAACATATTCAATGGCAATTGACTTTAAATCATTATGCGATCCATTACTCGATCTCGATCTACCTTATAGGTATCATTAGTGTACATATAGCATGTGGAGTTAGGGTAGCAGTGATGTAACTAGGACACGAGATAAGGCGTTACGCATCGTATAAAACCACGCGTGATACTGTCGTAAAAAGAACGAACACGTTCCATGTTTCTCTCGAAAACATTTTATAAAGCAACCCTTCCAGTTTTATATTCATTTGAGAAAACTCGAAGACTCGTCGTTGGTGAAAAGTCGAAGATCCATCGTCAAGACGATAATGAATTATAAAAGCAGGGTGGACGCGATCAGCGAAGCAGGCGCGGTCGCGCGACCATCGAAGGTTTCGACGAACAGGTGCTTGGCTATACAGGTGTTGTTGGCGCTCCTGACTACTGATAAGAGACGAAACCCGTGACGTCAGATCGGCGCAGGTAGAGTATATGAGCGGACACGGAGAGCCATCCACGTCACTCGTTCTTCAACCTTCGTCAGACGTCCGTTTGTGCGAATTCATTTTTCTCAAGTAAACCTACGGAAAGCAATTTTGAATTAGAGACTTTCTTCCTACGTTATCGGGAAACAAGATATACGAGATCGGGAAAGGAATATTCTAGATCTTATGATCGACCTTGCGATCTCTTACGATGGATCTTGCGATTCGATCAGAGTGGAAGGGAAGAGACAGAGAGACAGAGAGACAGAGAGAGAGAGAGAGAGAGAGAGAGAGAGAGAGATAAAGCGAGAGGCGAGTTTTGTCAGTGATCAAGGGTGGTCCAAATAGCAGGTAAGCCAAAGGGAGGAAGGAAGGGAACTCGAGTCTCGGAAGCTCGCAAAGAAGAAGATCGAGGAAAGGAGAAGGTGGGTCATGCGAGCCGCGTTAAAAGCACTCGTGACCTCGTGGACGACGCAGCTGGAATTCGTCGCATCACGGCATTGCCTTTTCATGTGTAAATTTCGAGGGATTACGATCGCTACCGCACACTTTCGTACGACGACAACGACGACGATGACTACTACACGGTTCGACCTTCTATTACTCCGATTACGTAACATCATCGGTACCACCTTCGAAAACGAGAACTTACAATTTTTATTAATCCTCGCTCGAGACGTCGCGATCGAATTTATCTTGAAAACTTTCGCCTATATTCATTCGTTCATACGGGAGAAAAAAAAAAGAAAAGTAAAAGAGATTTTCATTCGAGATAAAAGATTTTGAACTTTGCTCGGTCTCTTGGTAAAGAAACGATATTAAAACTCTATGCTTTCTGGCCGGGGTCACCGGATACGAGCTGTTTTAAGAATGAGTAAAATCGAGCCGTGTTTATGTTCTTGGTCATTGTTAACTGCTGCAGCTCGCTGAACGACTGCTCGAGTCATTTCGTACGTAATATTCTATAATATTTCCGTGCTGGCAAGAAAACCGATCGAACAGCTGTTTAACATACATCGATGCCTCGATGGAATATAATACCGAATTATGGCAGCACCCTCGCGTTCTTATGTTAATTATACTTTTAAGAAATACGCTCGGTTACAACACTGAAACGATTGCCACGTGTTAGATGAAAGATTATGCATTTTCTACTTTGGCAACGTTACGAGACTACCTTCGTTACTCGTTGCTCGATGACGAAATTTAGAGAGTCGTAACAATGCCACGTCAAAAGAATCATTGAAAGAAAGAGAGAGAGAAAGAGTAAGAGAGAGACCCGCGCAAGCGAGCTATATTTTTCTCATTTTCCTTCGTTATTCCCGCTAATCTTAATAAGTTTTTCAAACGACTCCTTTTGCTATTGATTTTTCATCGATAAAAGGAAAAAAAATATACAGAAAATTGGAAACGTGGTCACCGCGATAACTCGAAAGTAAAGCGATTTTCATTTGAAGTGTAAAAGATATTACGTTGGCAATGATTTTCGGCGATAGTAAGGCGAGTTGGTTCGTTATCGCGTTATCGCATCGTCGACTGATAATGGGCAATCGCGACTCCTCTCGAAGATGATACGATACGATGAGATTCCTGTCGTTGGACTTTATGTATAGCAGAAAAGAAGTTATTATTAGCGGTAATTAAGAGTGTGTGTATATATACACACACACACACACACACACACACACACACACATATATATATATACACACACATATATATATATATATATACAGATATAAAATAGAATTCTTTTTTTCTCTTATTACGGATTGTTCTTTTTTTGAAATAGTTGAAATTTTTAACTTAAATATGCTTTATACGATTCTCGAATATCGTTGCTGGAATTGAGAAATAAATGCAAATCGTTTAAAATAATAATCTACGATACTCTTTCGGAGTCATCTATCAACGATACTCATAAATTCTTATCATTGCAGTGTTTCCCTAGTATTACCCTCATAGATAAAACTTGAGGCGTCGAATCAAGAAAGACGTTCCGGAAACTTTCAAATATATATCTCGACAAGATAAATAATACGGCTTTCGAAAAAGAGAGACAGTTCGTAGCTTGAACAAACATTTGATTAAAACGAACGTATTCGCCTGAATATCGTGTATTAAAGGAAAAAAAAAAAAAGAAAAACGTATCATTACCTCGATCTAATAATCTAAAACATCTACGAGAGAGTAGAAGACGTACCATAGAATAGCAAAAAAAAAAAAGAAGAAAGAAAAGAAACAAAACGGAGTGCAGTAGCCTCGTCTCGGAGCAACGCGTTTTACCCTGTTTAAGCAGTTGCTCGTAAGAGGTGAAAATGTCATCTGAGCAAACACCTTAAGAGTCGCAACTTTTTTATATCTCTCCGTAGTTTGTTCGGGCATTAGTCGATGTGCGATAATTGCGGTAGACTTTGCGAGTAAAGACTTCTCTCGTAATTAAGATCACTTCGATGCCGAGGATATTTTATCGTTTCGTCCTAAAAGATCTTTCGCTGTGCGTATAGGCATCTCTATATTTACGTAGGAATTAATTCTGAAAGTTGAAAAATGAATTCATTACAAGTACTCTCCAATAGAAATATTTCATAATCAACTTTACTCGTAGGTGGATCGAAATTTTTGGGGTAAAAAAAAAAAAAGAAAGAAAGAAAGAAAATGAGAAATAATCGCACCTTAAGTAGACAAAGTCGAGCAGGATCCTACGGTATCGGTCTAAAGAAAGTGTTAACAACCGATGGCACGAGCTAACGCGAGTAGCTCATGTTTGCCATGTAATCAGGTGGCAACGCTAAAGAGGGAGAAGTAGCTCGCACCTCCCCGATAACGAGCTCGAGAAGCGAGTTTGAGGCACGCTTTCCGTGCTACTCGACGTTCCTCCTAGCATGCGTCCGCATGCGTCGCGTTCACGACACCCCGGAGGCTAATCCTTTGATACTCCTCCAGCTAAAAACCATTAAGAAAATTATTATTTCGAAAGGACTCAAGGGCGAAGATTATTATCGTTCTTACATCACATTATCATATTCTACGACTCGATAAAATGATCAAGTATTTTGTTTTTTTAGCGGCTCGCGATCATCGGCAAAGAATCGAAGTGTTCGAGAAAATGAAAACGAGGCGCGAACTATGAAGAGAGCTATCCATCGACAGTATGGTAAAAAGAGACACTGTCATGGAGTTGCTCTCTTTGTGGACGCCGTCCGATACAACGACAATACTTTATCTACTTTCTCACGTCCCGAGGAACACATTGGAAGCTACCGCGAATGTCGTCGAGAAGTTAACTAGTAAAATATAAGTAAGTAAACCTTCCGTCGAGAACTCGAAATAAATTCATTACGATCGATGGCCAAAGTTTTCCTTCTTGGGGAAACGAATTAAAGGATGTGGACCGTCCGTATGCCGAGGTCAACGACAGAATCGTCGGAACGAATCCAAAAAGATATTTCTCATTGTAAAGGCTGGAAAAGTCGATGGTTGTAAACTCGATAGAGAAGTCTCAGCTCGGAACACGTTCCATTGTCCTCTTTCTCTCTCGTACGCGCTTCCTGTATTCTGCCTCGTCGATTTTAATTATTCCTATTTCTTCTCCCTTCCGTGTTTCTCTGACACGTTGAACTTCGATACCTGTCCCTTATTTCTTTCTGTAACCACGCGTACGGTGGTTCTTTATCTCTTTTTCTTTTTATATAAGCAATTATCCATTTTGCAAATATGTATACTCACTTGCTTAACGTACCTATAGACATTTAAATGCATCTTCTACGGTGTGTGGTTAGAAGAAAGGCACCATACATACGCATTGTTCTCCCCTTACGTCACTTGATAGAAATTGTCCAACTCTCGTGTGATCCTCTATGCGTAAACTAAAAGAAGAAAGAAAAAGAAAAAGAAAAGGACGATAAAAAGAAGAAGATAAAACGTCGAGAGAGAGAGAGAGAGAGAGAGAGAGAGAGAGAGAGAGAGACATCTCGACAATGAACGATCGAAACAATGGGAACGAAACCATACCGATTGAAAGGGAATGTCGAAATCATCGAAGGAAACGTAACACCCATCGTCGTATTTCATTGCTTTCCGTTCGCTCGATAAAACTCTTAATGAAATATTTCCTTTCCAAGCGTTATGTATATCTTTCGCACGTATTTCGCTTATCGTAGAAACGTGGAAAAAGGTTTCTAGAAAATGCGAGAGATCCGAAGGATTCGTCTTTTTGAATATTAGATGGACCAGACGAGTGGCACCAGACGACAAACAAATGCCATTATACTTTCGAGATATATTACGTTTGATATCGCATATAAAGGAGAACGTAAGCTCGGCATTGCGTTCGTAATTCGCGGTATACCATCATAAATAACTCCATTTAATTATCGCGATAAGCAAGCGAGTTCGAACTCCACCCACCTTGTTCGAGAGAAACGCGATCTTTCCTACGCGTGTAACGCGTTAAAACGTTGAGCGTGTAATGTGTGATTAGTAAAGTCGAACATTGAACGTGGAAAAAGAAAAATTATTTATCGTTCGTTCAAAAAGTCGCGCCCCGAACGATCGAGGCTAAGCGATTGGTCGAACGATTCATCGAACGAAGGGTGTCATTAAATCGTCAAAATCTAACGTAGCAATAGATATTGAAATTGTTCAAAAAAAAAAAAACGTTCGATGGGCTTTGCGAAAAGCATGAAAAGCAATACTTTCTCTTTTTTTTATGTCCCTTACGATCAAGTTGAGACGAGAACTATAGGCTAATAAATTGTAAGGTGTCGAGAAGAAACCAAATGTAATTATCGCCACCGCGAATACATTGGCAAAGATATAGAAAGGAAGAGAGAAAGAGAAAGAATAATTCTTCCGGCAAGTGCGTGTTTCATAACGCTCGTATCTTCGGTTTTGTAGAGAGACACACTAGAGACGATTACGTGTTCTCAATATATGTGCACAGACATATATATATGCATGTATGCATATATCGCACGTATAGTAGATTTACTTAAACTACTTAAGTTTATTTGCTGCACAGAAGACGTACAAGCTCGTAAATGTCTTTTCGAACGTCACGAATAATCGAGCCTCTCTCTCTCTTTCTCTTTCTCTCTCTCTCTCTCTCTCTCACACACACACACACTCACTCTTTTTAACTCTTTCTTAATTCTAATAAGAAATGTCATAACGACTGGAAAAGATTTTTGTAACGTTCGAAAAAAGAATCGTCGACTCTTATCGAAAGAAATATTCGACAGAAGAAAATATACGTTCGAATAATCAGCAAGGTGTTGATTAGATGTATGTACAATGTATACACGTATATGAAATTTCTAACAATAGAATTTTTTTGAGAAAAAAATACCCGTTTTCCGATGCATAATGTTATCTACAGAAGAAGAAAAAAGAAATACGGAGATAGAGAGAGAGAGGGAGAGAGAGAAAAAGAAAAGGAAAGAAAATATTAATTATTCCATTCGAATTATAAATGAGCCCAATTTTACTTTCGACGATCATCTTTGAAAATAACGCGTGACGATGCCTCCTCTCTTATCTAGTTTATCTATAGATATAGGTATAATACATACAATACGTAGGAAATTCCGAGGACACTTGGTACGTGTTTACTGGAAATTTTTGAGCTCGACACTTATCTTCGAAGTCAAAGACGAAATTTCGAAACGTAAAACTTAACCTCCATTTTAATATCTTCGTAATCTCCTCTTCCTGTAAGAAGATTAATAAAAGAAACTGGTAAGTACATTAGAAACGATAATAAAGTCATTCGTTATTTGTAATTAATTAAGGAACAAGCAATTGCTTTCGTTAGGCACGTAAATGCCAAATAAATATATGATATACGAAAAAACATTTTTTACCAATCCGACTCACCGAGTTAGAAAAAAAAAAAAAATTTATGCGCTAATCAAGTTTATTACGAAGTATTCGATTGTTTGAACGTTTAAGCTGTACAAATTGAACGTCGACCTCGCGTGCTATATCATTTAGAAGATAATCCACAACGATTTATTTCCGTTATAAAAATCTACGATTCCCTCTAAAATTGCAACGATTCGTTTCTTTCGTTACGTAAAAAACGCATTACGTGTTGTCGTTCGTAGTTGAACGATCGTCTAGTCTTTATTCTTTCCAACGATACTCGTAATTCTTTTTTTTTATTTCTTGGCCATTTAACAGAAGAAAACGTATCGAATATTATAAGGTACGAATATACGATTAGATATTTCAATGATCGTGCCGATTGAATTGTTCGAATGGCGTCATCAGATTCGATTTTATCTAACGATAGATAAATATGTGATTTTACGTCGATAAAGGTATTATCTCCGTTATATATACACACATATATATATACATATATATATAAATACATATGGAAATACGTACCAAATACATTAGACTGAAAGAAAATGTACATTTTGTAGAAAATAAATCGTGAAGAAACGTTCGACGTCTTTCCCGCGCAATCCCTTAACGGTAGCATACGTTCGCGAATACAAGATAGGCAAATTATTAAAAAATTTGTAACTAGTCCGTTCGAATAGGGATAAATAAATATCATTTTTTATTACGCGGATAATTTCTTTTGGTAATTTTACAATTTCTATCACTTTTGCCTTTGTAAATAAATGATAAAATGGCTTATTTGAACATTTGAAAATAATTTCCTATTAATATCAGTCACATATACCGCTAGGAATTATTTCGCAGCAGCTTGCCTGCTTTCTTCGAAAAGTGAAGTTAGCACAATATGGATGCCGGAGGTCAATAAATCAGTACTCCTCAACAATATTCTTACAAAATGGGAAATCAACTAGTGGGCATTGCCCCCAGCCAAATATTTCCAGTAGAACATTATTTAACAGATCACAATGATTTACTATTCGATGTTAAGTAAGTAGTCTAACCCTAACCGATTTTACTAATATCATCTGTTACCAGTAAACCTGTCAAAAAGTGTACATGACAATTGATCCATTGTTGATTTACACATAAAAAGAACTATTGTTGTTATATAGCCTAGGAAGCACTAGATTTTTCAAAGTAGCAAGAGCACGAAGCGAAGAGGGATTGATAGTAGTTAAAGTTTTTGCAATACACGATCCAACATTGCCGCTGTCAGCTTATAAGGAGAAACTAGAAGAGATTAGATCGAAGCTTGCTTCTGCAGTAAATTGTTTACCCTTTCAAAGAACGATCGTAAGTCTTATTAAATGTTAAAGAATAATTATATACTTATCTGTAACGATTATATTAAGAGGACTATACATATTTGTCAGTTGACAGAAAAGGCTGGCTCGATAATGAGAGAATACGTGAAATATTCTTTGTACGATAGAATTAGTACTAGGCCATTTTTAACGAGCATTGAAAAGAAGTGGATCACTTTCCAAGTTCTTTATGCGCTTCACCAGGCTCATAAGGTAAATCTATAATACTAGATACTTTGTAAGATAAAGTTACGTAACTTCTTTTCATTTATTTTTTATAATAGTTTGGAGTTTGTCATGGAGACATAAAACTAGAAAATATAATGATAACCAGCTGGAACTGGGTACTGCTAACAGATTTCGCAAGTTTTAAGCCAACCTACCTGCCAGAAGATAATCCTGCCGATTTCTCGTATTTTTTCGACACGTCCAGAAGAAGAACGTGTTATATAGCACCGGAAAGATTCGTAAAAACGCTTTCCTCCGAATTGAGCAATACCATTTTACTACCGGAACAAGAAGTCAAGACTGGCGATTTAAATCCAATGATGGATATCTTCTCTGCAGGTTGTGCTTTGACAGAATTATATAACGAAGGACATCCGCCGTTTGACTTTTCCCAACTTTTAGGTATGTCTAATATTTTTACTGGATGCAAACCTTATAAGAACGCAATGCAATTTTCTAACTTGAAATTGTTTTATTACTTCGTGTTATCCCAAGCATATAGGAATAATGAATATTCGGTTGCCAAACATCTGGATTCTATAGAAGATGTCGGTATAAGAGAACTACTCGGTTCTATGCTAGAAAGGAACCCTACGAATCGAAAATGTGCAGAGATTTACTTGGCGCAGGCCCGTGGAACAGTCTTTCCTGAATATTTTTATTCTTTTCTACAGTCTTACATGCTTATATTCTCAGCAGCACCCATACTTTCACCGGACGAGAAAATAAATAGATTGAAAAAAGATATTGGAAATATTATAAGCATATTTAAAGCGGAAGAAACTGAGAGAATAAAGATGAATCAAAAGAATGGGCAATGCGCGAGCAACGTAGAATCAACGAAAGAAGATTCTGGTCAGAGCGAAGAAAATACGGTAAATGAAACGGAGAGCGATCAGAGTTTTGATAAGAGCGAATTGAATCAAGTAGATCGGGAAACCTCATCAATACCTGATACTGGCTGTGATATAGCGACCGAACAGAATGCGCCTTCTAAACAATCCCAAGTGGAAAAAAATAGTACGGAGACGGATAAAAAAAGTATTACCCCTGCTGAGATTTTAGAAGGTCTTGTTATCGTGACGCAACTTGTAACCTCCTGTATAAGAGGTCTGCATCATTCTCAATCTAAACTACAGAGTTTAGAAATTCTTCTTGAATTGGCGGAAAATACATCGGACGAAACGATTCTTGACAGAATTTTGCCATATATTGTAGGTATTTATTTATTATCCGATAAAACACAACATTTGAGAAAATTGCGTATAGCATAAAAACTGTACTCTTTATAGTTTCATTTGGTACATGATCCGGCACCGCGCGTGAGAGTGTCCGCTATTCATACATTAACGAAATGTTTACATCTTGTGAAATCGATTCCACCCTCCGACGTGAATATATTTCCCGAATATATTCTACCAGGTTTATCGCACATTACTCAGGATGAGGCAGTTATTGTGAGAGCAGCTTATGCGGAAAATATCGCTCATCTCGCTCATATCGCGTTACGATATCTCGAGAATTCTCACTTATCTAATCTCGGGAACAAAGAAGGACCAAAGCCTAGTTACGATAGCGAGCTGCAAACATTGCATGAAATGGTAAACATAACTATTATTACATATAATATTTTACAGTCATAGCTGCATAATTTCTGGTGGCGTATACTGCAGCACGATACTTTATGTTTAGGTGCAACAATCTGTGTCTATGCTTTTAACAGATCCACAAAACTTGGTTAAGCAAACTTTAATGGAAAATGGAATAAACAAATTGTGCGTATTTTTTGGCAAGCAAAAAGCAAACGACATTTTATTGAGTCACGTCATCACTTTCTTAAATGACAAAGAGGATAAAGAGCTTAGAGGATCGTTCTTCGAATGTATAGTCGGCGTAGCAGCTTACGTTGGTTGGCATAGTAGCCCGATACTTATGCCACTTCTTCAACAAGGTTTAGCGGATCCTGAAGAATTTGTCACGACAAAGGCTATCAACGCAATGACGACTCTTACAGAGTTGGGTTTATTACATAAGTCCGCTTTGTATCAACTTCTATCCGAAACTATGATTTTCTTGGTATTTCCCTATCTTAATATCATTTAACAAATATTCCTCTCAATATCGTCGGTTCGAAAATTAACGAACGAAAGGAAAAACTAATATTCTCGCAGGTGCATCCGAACTTGTGGATCAGACACGCAACTGTAGGATTTATATCTGCGTCGGCAAGAACACTAAATGTGGTCGACGTGCAATGTAAAGTTCAAACGATGATACAACCATATTTAAAACACCCGCTTATTCAGATCGAAAAGGAAGTTCTCTTATTAGAAGCTCTCGTGGCTCCTATTTTACGTATAATTTATGACGAGGTAATAAAATGCAATGACATAGAGAAATTATTTCAAGTACTCGAACAAAGACAATCCGCAAGGGTCGAGGCATCCACAGGGATCGTTCCACGATACAACGATATGTCGATTTCGTTAAGCAAAGTAAGTCAAAGTAAGGTAGCCATAGTAAACGAATTTGCAATGTAAATCATAGAGGACTGAACGAGAATCTCTTAGCTTTTTAGACGTTTGAATTCCGAATCCATGACGGAAACGGTTGAGGACCAATTGCTCATAATGAAGCCACATTTAATGAAAATAAATAAATATCGTAATTCGGTCGATACTAAACAGAGCACGGTTAAACCCCCGGATGGAAAATTAGAGTTGAATACCATGAAGGATAAAATAAGACATCACATCGTCGTACTCTATCCAGATACAAAAGGTGATTTAGGTCTTCCATCTTACAAACGATTGGACAGAAGAACGTCCGACACTACCGGCACTTACGCCTCGATGAATCAAGAATGGCGCACTATGTTTGCGGCTCAAGAGAATACCCAGGTACTATCGTAACATTTACTTTCAATTTTCTTCGGCGAAGACTTAAAAAAGTGTACTCGTTTCGAATAATTTAGCATGCGGTCTTAAAATTGGCGGATATGACTGGAAATAGTGGAAGTCCCAATCAGAGTATGCACGGCGGTGATATACATTTATCGCCGCAACATAGTCTGTCCGACATGAATAGCATAAACGACCATTCTCTACACGAACGTTCTTACATACAATGTATGACGATCCATAAGATAAACTTACTTGTTTCTAATGCATGAAGAGTTTTCTAAAATGTTGGCATTGCAACAGATGCAACACTTTATGGTTTTGCAGATCGATGTGCACCTTGCAGATTAGAAGTAAGACAATTGACATATAGAAAACAGGAGCAGCATGCGGCTGCTTTAAGGGCACAACATTGGGCTGATAATATTGCATGGCAAACTGGTAAATAAAAGTGATTATATATCTCTAAGAGGCAATACCATTTTGACTTATTATTTGTTTATAATTAATGCCAACGATAATAAAAGGCTCTAGATTATTACCAAGTGGATGGAGACCACGAGGCGTTCCGGTCGCTCATCTCCATGAGCATAGAGCTGCGGTTAATAGATTAGTGTCCATTCCAGACAGTAGTCACTTTGCTAGTTCTTCGGCGGATGGATGCATTAAAATATGGGATGCTAGCAGAATGGAAGGTCGAAGCATTGTTAATCGTTCTAGGTATCTTGATCGTTACATTTAAGAATTTTTTCAAATATCTATAGTTCAATACAACGTACACACTCCCCGCACCTACACGTATACGAACGCACACGCATGCACGCATGCACGCACGCACGCACGCACGCACGCACGTACACACTGTTATAAGTATATATACATATATACATGTATACACTTCGTGTAATAGGCAAACGTACATGCATAGAGGCGGTCCTCTTGTTGGTTTAGCTGTCTGTGAACAGGGACAATCGATAGCAAGTTCTGCTAGCCAATCTGGAACAGTATTTATATTGAGGATAGAACCAAATTCCAGTAAAATGAGTGTTCTTTACTCTCGACAGTTGGACGTTCAAGTGATATATACTTCTTCTTCTTATTTGCCAAAAATTATTGATACAACTTCAGTAATTATTAATCGAGAAAAACAATCCTTATTTTTTAGGACGAGGGATGTGCAGTTGATATACAATATTTAGATTCTGGATCGCAATCGGTTCTCGTATACGCTTCGCTCTATGGATCCTTGGTAGGATGGGACTTGCGATGTCCTGGAACGACGTGGCGATTGGAAAATGATTTGAAGTATGGAATAATAACTTCCTTTTGTGTCAATAGTTATCAGCAATGGTTAACTCTTGGTACAAGCTCGGGTGTCCATACTTGTTGGGATTTGAGATTCCAATTGCCAATTACCAATATCAAACATCCAACAGGTAATCGTCGATATCGTTACGTTATCATTAATAATTCGTGACAGACAGAATCTATCGATTCTCTTGTATATTTGATTGATTAGGGGCAAGGGTTAGGAAAGTTATAACGCATCCTACCGAACACTCGTGGATAATATCGGCGGTACAAGGGAACAATGAAATTTCCATGTGGAATTTGGAAACGGATTTCAGACAAATGGTACTTTGGGCGTCGAGCGCTCCACCGCTCAGTCACAGTCAAGGCGGTCACAGCGTTTGTTCGATGTATTCCGGATGCATCGATCGTTCGGGCTTTTTGTTAGCCGGTGGAACCGATATGCGATTGCGTTTTTGGGACTTGAACACACCCAATGATTCTCACGTTGCATTACCCGCAGCCAATGACGTTGTTTCTCCAAATTCATACGCATACGAGTTAGTATTTAGTAATGCGCTAAGAATATGTTCCCGAAATAGATCGCCTTACGATACGGTTGGTCATATCTTTTTGGGATGCAATTGTTCACAGACAACGCTTGATAGACGGTACAAATGTGGTTCAGGAGGTACTAGCGGGTGGTTGTTCCATGCCCTCGTCGGGTGGAGGTAGCAATGTCAGAGGAAGAAATCCAGAGGAAGGTGGACAAGGACCGGAAACTCCGCCATCTGGTCATCACGACACCATATCCGCCGTAGCTATGTCCAATACGTGTATACTCACGGGCAGTACCGACGGATTAATACAAGTTTGGAAATGATTGTTTTCTTTCGTCGTCCTTCGCTATACGTCTGTTCGAGCTTTTGTAAAATATCGTTCCCTCTATGCAAGATTCTTGTTGCAAAACGGATTTGTAAATTTACAAATAATGGAACATCGACATTTTATATACACGAGACTCCTATGGTAATATTTCTGTGATTCTAAATTGTATATATTCGTATATATATCTATCTATCTATATATATATATATATATATATATATATATATATATATATATAAACACTTTGTATTAGTTGTTGATAGCCACGGTAACGTTGATCACGCAAGAATCGTTAAAGCGTAGATATTCGAGAGGCCCATTTCGCAATGAAAGAAACACGTAAACCTACCGTATTTTAAGATAATATTTCATATTTACTGTAAATAATTTATTTTTGTACGTTACATAGTACATAATCGATAATAGATGAGGGATATTCCAAGACGATTAAATTATACGATTTATAGCCACGTACGGCTCGAGAACTGGATATTCTCATTGGAATAAGGAAATCGATGAAAGATGTACAAAGCTTTTCTCATTTGTATGCTTGCCTATTTTCTGCATAGTTCACAAACGACACGACAGATAGGCGATCCGTGACTCTAGTGTAAATGCTTATATAGAAAAACTATATATCGACTGAAAATATACTTTTAAATAGAATTTAGAACATTATTATAATAAATTCATATTTTTAAAACTAACACTTTTAATGACAATCGTGTACCTTAATCTCTAATATTTGGCACGGACACGTCAATACGACGAATATGATATATTTCATCATGGAACATAAGGTATTACCATGGACAAACTGGGGCAGCGGGGTAAGGTGAGCGTCCTGGAGATGCATACGGATCGGCATTTATAGTTCTGCAAATATCTCTCCAACGTTCCTTACCGGTTCTTCCCTGACGTTGTTGATAACGTTGATTTAGATAATAATCGGATCTCTGATTGGAATAAGGTTCTTGTCCCAGAAGTAAATCCAACCATGGCGCGCAAAGAACATTGCCGATCAATAATGAAAGGAGAAAGAACGTTTTCATCTTCGCTGGTTTTGGATTCGCGCGAGAGGAATGCAATTCTTTTTTTTTTTTTTTTAATATATTACTGCTCCAATTTATGCACCACTGTTCTCTTCAAGACACTATTGACCTAGAATATATACGCTATGTTATTATCGCTTAAGAAAATAAATTAAATCGACGAGAATGATTATACTCCCAGCCGGGAAAGTAGATACGCTACGAATAAACAATGCATGTCAAAATGCGGCATGTTACATCACGTACTTGACGCTCTCCTTTGTGACTTTCAAATTTCACACTTTCTGAGCAATATATAATCAGCGACACTATCTCCTTTCTTTCCTATTTTTTTTCTCCTTCTTCTTCTTCTTCTTCTTTGTGTTACCAATAAGATAAGACTGACCCGATATCGATGAACTTTTCTTTAATATCTGTTATTATGCACTATAATTTTGCGCGTAAAGATCTTGAAACGATTGGTACTTAATCTGTACGAGATCCTGTATTTAAAAGTTTAGAACTTCCACGGTAAGAAATGCACTCTCGCAATGAAGAGATGCTGGATGCTTACTGTTCTTTTATATACCAAGCTCGCCCTACCGCTCAGAAAAATAGTGGCGATTAAACATGCGAACACGCTCGTTCGTTGACAGCAACAGATCCGTTGCTTGAGGATACTTAGCCTTTTAATATTTCTAATACAATTCTTAATAAAAAAAAAAAAAAAAAAAAGAAAAAGAAAAAAAACTTTCCTGGAAGAAGGAAAATTATTTTTGTTAAATGATTTCACTCGACGTTCCGTAGAAAAAAATAAAACGACGAACAAAACGGGACGCTTGGTCGCATTGAACTTGAGGAAGTCCCTTTCCGACACATTGTCAGAGTGATTTTCATTCATTCGACGTAGTTACAAAAACGTTCTCGTATTCCGCGTGCTTATAAATATCCTCTAAAGATAATGCGAAAGGTGCCGATTTAATCGCAATTACTCATATCGTTCCCTCTAATCTGCCGAACGATCGGGAGAGACATTCCAACTCTATAATTTGAAATAACAAGCCAACATTCCATATGCAAGTGCGTTTCATTTCGTAACACACCTGCGATATAGTTTTCTTTAGTACTCGGTAGTACTCCGGTTATTACGAGAGGACAGTGTGACCCATATAATTTCATTCATAAGACTTTCCGATAACGTTATAATTCCCATTCGTGGTTCCTATCTTTCAGGCGCGCCGACAAAATTGATAGCTGCTCCACATTGAAATATCGTGTCAAGGACGATCTACAAAGATTACGCGTGTGTTCGCGTGTTATGGTTGAACGATCGACGAGCCGAGCAAATCGATCCCTTCACATTTTTTTCACATTTTTGTTTCGTTTTGCGTTTTCATTTTACATATGAATGCAAAACTTGCGAAATCATGTTTATGTTATTCGCTTAAAAACTATTCGCAAACGATAAAAGCGCTTCTTGCGAATTTGGAGACCTTAAGTAGGAACGGTCGGCGTCATAAAGTATCCAGACAGTTTAAAGCAAGCTAATCCCGCAACTAGCACTATCATTTCCTATTACCGTAATAGCTGGTTTCCAGGCTACTAGACTATTAATAGCATTTGGCAGAGAAAGTCTACTCTTACGTTTTATCCGAAGCAGTTCACCGCGATCCGATTTTCTATAATTCGGTAACAAGTATGTACGTTGGAAAGGCGTCTATTTATCGTATGGATCATTATTGATTATGACAGGGTTAGCAATGGTGAACCTCGACCGCTGATAAGAATAACTGGTCACGGTCATCTTCCTAGAGTGAAAAGAAAAAGAGATAGAGAAGAAAAACTCCATTACATCGGAATAAAGATTTATCGTAATAATTTCAAGGACCAGAGATTGATTTCGTCGTTGAAAGTAACGCTCGAGAAATCCATAGAAAATTTAAATTAAATGTAACAAAGAAATTCCTTTCATCCCTCCATCGTGCTCTTGCGACTTATTTGTATTCCGAAAGAATAAACTCTGCGCGAGTGAATATCAAGTAGCCGCTGCGTTCTTCTAATAAAAAAATAAAAAACAAGAAAAACAACATCTATATATCGTCGAGAATTCGAAAAAGAAATAAAAAGGATATTTGAGGAAAAAGATATGAACGGAAAAGTACTGGTATTATTTACCTGCTTCTAAACGCGATATTAGAAAAGTTGAAAATAAAACAAGGAGATCGTTTAAAGGCTCTTAAGATTTGAAACGTTCTTTAATACGTTTCGTGGCAATGTGCCTGGTAAAAGAGCCAGGCATATCGTTGAAAATCTAGCGGAGAAGCACGGTCACGAGGAATCGTCTAAATATTTTGGCGACTGGTTTCCTCGAAACCGCTTCTCATAGTCGAGACGAAGGGTCATCGGTTCCACGTGCGTCAGTTCCGTTCAGTTCGCGATCGAGACGGTTTCTGGCTCTTTCGTCTGCGCCGGGCGGCTTACTTTAACGAATCATCACCGATTCTTTTAATGCGACGTCACCGTCATCTCTTGGAGTACCGCCAAAGGCAACTTCGAAACGAAACAACCGTGATCGGAAGAGAACCGATCAACCGATTGTTTATGCCAATTGTCAAACGATAAAAACTTTTGTTACATCGGACCTGCAAATCAGCCTATATCTTTTCTTTCTCCTTTCAAATTATTCCCTCTTTAATTTTGCGCTTGGGTTCTCTATCAAATAATGACAATTAACTGAGGGAAATCGTTCGTAAATACGATTATGTCGTATAATTGTGATGTAACTAATCAAGATAGATCGGAAGTTCGGCGTCGACCTAGCTTGTCATGGAAAATGCAACGTAGCCTTAAAAAAGTTAAAAAGAGCATTCAAAGAATAGCCGGTATGATTATGAGACGCATTAATTATTGAATGATAATTGATACGACTAGGAGTTTCTTTCGAATTTCTATTCGCATCTCTTAATCGCGTGTATATATATATATATATATTCGCAGAGAACTTTCAGGACGAAGAAAAGCAACAAACGTACGTCCTACCAGAACGATTGTCTTCTTTGATCCACGGTACTGGATTTTCGAAGGAAGAGATACAGAGATTATATCGTGCTTTCAAACAGTATTGTCCACGAGGAACCGTTACTACCAACGATATTAAGCCAGCCTATGCGAAACTCTTTCCACTGGGTGATTCTGCAAAATATGCACAAATGGTATTCAATAATTTTGATAAGGATAAGGACGGCATTGTCACCTTTGGAGATTTGCTTCTAGGAATAGGGACGATCGTAAAAGGAACTACCGATGAAAAGCTTACGTGGATATTTCAGTAAGAATCCTTACGTTTCCTGCGAGAATCGAAAAAATCTTAAAAACGAGAGACGCGTTTGGAACAACGTCAACTTCGTCGACTTACTTGCTTCTAGATTTTACGACTTGAATGGCGATGGTTGTATCTCGAAACACGAAATGATGACTGCTATCTTTGCGATTTACGAAATGGTAAACAATGAGCAAACCGTTTGGAGTATGGTAAACAGGCACGTGGACAGACTTTTTGAAAAGATGGATACTGATAAGGATGGAATGATATCCATAGAGGAATTCATAGCCAGCTGCAAAAATGTACAAGCGTATTAGAGTTTAATTAGATGATAAATAATATTATTATTTTTTATTGCAAAATCTTAAACTGCTAACAAATGGTAGAAAGACATTTAATTTAATATATTCTTAAAAATATCATTGTCTTTTTCTTACAGGATACTCTTATTCAAAATCAACTGACAGAATTTAATCATTTTTGGTGGTAATATAGACTGAAAACAATATTCATAGTACTTAAAATATATGCTCCAATATCCTTTATAAATTCAGTACAAATATCACATACGTGACTGATCAGTTTTTAATCGATTATTTTGTAAATGTGTAATTTGATCCCATAATAAATAAAAATGATCATAAAACTTCGCTCTAAAGAGTGATCGATTCGTCGTCTCATAGATCGTACGATCGTTATGTTATAAATAAGAAAGGAATAGATCTGAAAATGTCTTGTACATTGGTATAACTCGCGTAGAAGCCACTTCTACCTTCAAAACAGCCGTTTTTGTAAAATATAAAAGACGCAAGCTAGAAAAAAAACAAATGCTAAAACGAGTAATACTTTGTCTGTAACCTCCCTTCTACCATATTTCCCTAACAACTTTCCTGATTGTACTATGACTTGCTGTTGATGTTCTAATTCATTTTTAGTACTAGACACTTTGTCCGATGATGTTACTAAAACAAAAAGTATAAATTAGTTTGTTCTATACGAGAGATATAAATAAAACGAATTATCAAATTTTTAATTATGTTCTTACACAGTGTGTCTAACGTATCCCCACTTTTCTGAGTTGTTTCAGCTAAATGTCTCGATATACTTAACAGTTTGTCTGTCACTTGATTAGATACATTAGCTAAACCTTGCTTATCTCGTCGTTTACGAAGAGAGTTTTGTTCTTCGAACATTGAGAGTAAATCCTCTTTTGCCAATTTATCTATAACACATGCACTAACGACATTGGCCTTACGAAATGTCCCAAGAGATGAAGTTAATTGTTTTTTGTATGTTTCGACTTCAGCTAGCAATTCCGTACTTTCCTTTTCATTTATTTTGGTTTCAGCCAGAGAAGTCAATTTATCTATACTGAATCTTAACGCTGTAATTTTTTCCCTTCCTTCTGCATTGAGTTCATTGAGTAATTCTAAAGGGCCGGTACACTGTTGTATATCCTATGAATTAGATTTTCATATAAGTCTAATACAACTACAAACTAAGGTTATGTGTTCGAATCGATTTTACGATAAAAAATTTTGGTATTTACTTGTATTAAAGCAGTGAATTGCAGGAGGTTTTTTATTATCTCTTGTCGTATTAATTCCGCATGATTATTAATATCCATAGTTTTGATTATACTGCATACGTATACAAGTCCACTGGCTACTTGTCAGAAATACCGACGGATACTATCTACGCTTACCTACTGGAACATCCAAAATGGCGACATTAATCGAAATTAATCGAAATTAATTTCGCTCGAAGCGTGTGCGACTTCAGCGATAGTTATGGACAAAATATGAACTACGAACGCAATTATTTGTGCATAACGTCATTAATAAAAAATATTTTTCGACATATCATTTTTTTCAAAAAAGATAAAACTTTATCAAAAGTTCGAAGAAGCATGTCCTCGCTTGAATCTTTATCATTAAAATGTGACGTTGGTGTAAACCATTATATTATCGACTTAATTCAATAAATTCATTTCAAATATAATCGATCGTGTATGAATGTGAACAGAAATTAGAAATTGTATTAATCCATAACTAATGATTTCTATTCTTTTAAAAATATTAAAGATACAAAACCACTGTGTGAGGTAGTGTACTTTATTATACAAGTTGTATATAACCCTGTAATATACAACTAGATAGTTTTCCTAATCACATTTAACAATAATACATAGGCTTCACTAATCTTATATACATCTTTAAGACGTGTAAGCTTTTCAAACTATATCTCCTGTACATGTTAAACTTTGTTACTGGTTAGACCAATTACATAAAATTTATTTTTTAATAAATAAATGTATAATACGTTTATATGTAAAATAAACTCTATAACAGGGCAATACTACAAACATCTATAGATGCGTATGACTTTCATGACAGATTCTATATTACATAATCCTTGTTAAATTTAGTTCAAATCAGTTACTTTGAATATTATTAATGAAGATAATTTATTACTGCAGCTGTAAATTCTGTTGTTGAACTTTGGCCACCTAAATCCTTTGTAAGAACTTTTCCATCATTTAAAACTCTGTTTAATGCATCTCGGATTTGTTCGGAATAACGTTTCAAGTTAACATGATGTAGCAACTTGACGGCGCATAAAAGCATGGCTGTAGGGTTAGCAACATTCCTACCGACAGCTTCAGAATATGTATGTCTTGCACCCTGCATAATATATACATATTAGACAGTAAAATATATATTGGTAACAAATAATCATTATAAACATAATCTTACCGGCTCAAAAACTACACACTCCGCACTGTACGTTGCACCAGGAACTACTCCAGCACCGCCGACTAATCCAGATGCTAAATTATCTATGATATTGCCATATAAATTAGGCATCACCATAACATCAAATTGATGAGGATTGGATACCATCTGCATAGTGCAATTATCCACGATCATAGTTTCAAATGTAATTCTAAAAATAAAGAAATATAATTAGTTGAAAATGTAGTTTTATAGAAACGGCATGCGATAAAATGTATTGCACATTTATCCTCACCTAGGATATAATTTTGCTATTTCTTGACATGATTTAAGGAAAAGGCCATCACCTAATTTCATTATATTTGCTTTATGAACACAAGTTACCTTTTTACGATTATTTTTAACCGCATAATCAAATGCAAATTTGGCAATTCTTTGACTCTTAGTTGCCGTCACTATCTTTAAACATTCTACGACTCCTTTGACAGATTCATGCTCCAGGGCAGAATATTCACCTTCCGTTTGTTCTCTGATGATCACACAATCTACATTTTGATGACGGGACTTGACGCCTGGCAATGATTTTACATGTACTACATTTGAATATAAATCTAAACTTCTACGTAATTTCATATTCAAAGTTTGTAGTTCTCCTGTATGCGAATGATCTGGTGTAGCTAAAATACCCTATGGAGGAAGAAAATAAAAAGATGTCATATTATATAAAACAATGCAATAAAGAGACAATGTCTATGAATATTTACACCTTTAAGCAAACTCTGTTCCTGGCAATACTGTTCGAAACTTGTTCAAGCGGTGCACTCAATGTTGGATTTACTTCGGATAAAAAATAAGGTTCAAATTCGATCGGAACATTGGCTGCTTTGAAAACATTTTGGACAGATAATACCAGTTCCGGTCCTACACCATCTCCCGGGATTAAAGTACATTTTACTTTTCCTTCTTGTTCGATTACCTAAAAGGAGAAACGCAATGGAGATACAAAAACAAAAAAACAATTTATCATAAAACTTACATTCTCTTGATGAAGAATTGCTCCTACATGTAAGGGCCTAATAGCTCCCTTTTGGGCAGTCTGTTGGTACAATAAAAATACGAATAATCAAAATACATATAAAAAACTATGTTTTTTCAAAATAATCTTTCAAAAGTATTTGCCAATATTAATAGGAAACGTTAACGATCTGAACGTAAAACGAGTGATTATGCAAATATGTCCGAAATAATCTAATTTGTGAAACTGAAATCTATATCACAGATAGAGATCGATCGATGAATTTTATTAACTCTACAAAAATGTTCAGTCACAGTAAAAATTACTTGTTATATTGAAAATATTCTAATGATCAAGGATATATCGTTGTTGATGTAATACCCTTGGCTTTATTTTCGCGTTATTGGTCCTGTAAAAAATTTTGTATCTTATCGAATTAATTGGGAGAGGGAATAGTTGTTAATTTTATAACAAAGTCGAGAAATACCTACAACTTATTGTAAGAAAAAAAGGTTTTCTTTTATTTAAAAAAATATTCTATTACCTGAGAAAGTACTTTGCAAATGTTTCTCGCTAGTAAAGCCATTTTTACGATGAAAGACTACTGTCGCTCTTACTCTTCACGTAAAACCAGGAACGTATATTATGACCTTCGATTATTTCAAATAAAAATAATTTTTGAATATTCAAGATCGAGTAGAAAATATTTCCTTGATAGCAAATATATTCGCAAACGTGTACAAATTGATAAGCATATGAAATAATGAGAGATTAGAATAGTATTCAATTTAATTCTATTCGGAAGATATATTTTCAAAAAGAAATGGACCCTCTACTTCGTTATACGTACTTAGATATTCGATTGCCGAACATCGGCTACTTTCGGTAATAGTCGTATCTTTCATCGATACCCGCGAATATTCAAAATTATATTTTGAAAATGATGAAGGTGTACGAAAAGAAATGTGCATGTGATCGTTTTTAACATTGTAATATTATTTGTTTTTATTTGTAGATTATAATAAAGTTGTCTCCTCTATCAAAATATATGTGTTTTAACTTTACATTTATAGAGAATTTTACCTTGCTATGTTTCTTAACATGATATCGTTGCATTGAAATAGAACAGTGGAGGGGATAAAGCAACAGGCAAATCGTGCTATTTTAGTAAAAAAAAAATTCATAAGCTCTTCTATAGATCGTTTAATTTAATAATTGTTACTCAGGGATCGTGTAATATAATTTTTTTATTATGGCAGCCGAAAATCTACGTAAGTTAATTCATACGATATTACTTTTTTCATTTTTCATTTTCCTATATATTTTGTTTATTTGATGTCGATAATAAATTTTTTTATTAATTCACAATTAATTTGCCAAATAATTATTATATAATAAATAATATTTCTCTCCAGCCGAAGAGGTGACCAAATATAGTTTCAGATCCAAAATGTGGAATTATATGAAAAAAAATGGATTAGTAAGCTTTCCACTCGATATTCATAATCGCATTCCAAACTTTAAAGGTGCTACAAAGGCAGCTCAGCGTTTAACAGAATTGGAAGAATTTAAGAAAGCAAAGACTATAGAAATCGTTCCAGACAAACCGCAAAAGCCAGTAAGATATTTAGCTCTAGTAGCTAATAAAGAGATACTTGTCCCTATTCCAAGATTACGTTCTGGTCTGTTTCTTCACATTACATCTGTAGCTGGCGCAACAAATGCAGAATTGAAAACTCTTTCAACGATATATGGCTTGAAACAAGTTGGTAAACCAATAGGAATTGATTCGAACATAAAGGTACATATAGTTGTTTCTTTTAAAGAAAAGAGAAAAATTTATATTGAAAATTTTACGTAAAAAAATATATATATATATAGAATTCGTCTTTTGTTCCAATAGGTAGATTTAGTCGTATTAGGTTCTGTGTGTGTCAGTCGAGAAGGATACAGGCTTGGTAAAGGAGAGGGTTTTGCAGATTTGGAATTTGCAATGATGGTGCGAATGGGTGCAATAACAGAAAATACTAAGGTTATTACAACTGTACACGACTGTCAAATAGTAGACGATCTTCCATCCCAGTTGTTCAAAGAGCATGACGTACCTGTGGATATAATAGTTACACCGACACAAACGATAATAGTCCAACAAAAGGTGAAAAAATATTCCGGCATCATATGGGAAATGCTCAGTCAAAGAAAACTTGCAACTATGTCAGTGCTAAGGCAACTCAAAGAAATGGACGAGAAGTATGTTTTAACGTAAGAAACTTCTTCTAATCAATTTTTATAATTATACTCATAACATTTACTTTCTGTTCAGAGAAGGGAAGACAGTGATTCTAAAGGAAGTAGATTCTGATACGGAAACAAAACAATATTACAAAAATCACACTAAACGTTTGAAATATAAAAAACGATCCAATCCGAATCAATTTTCATTTAAAACAGAAGATTCTGCACCCGAGGAGGAGAATAGTAAGGAGGTAGTAAAAAGAGCATCTTCAAAAAAGAGATATTCCAGAAAGGTAAAAAAGGAAGAAAATATTGATTCTTCTAAAGATAAAGAGGTAAAATTAATTGTTGTTTGTCGATACCAATTTGTAGTTATCAGTTAATACCAATCTTTTTACTATGATATTTTTTTAAGGAAAAAAAAGTAAAACCCGAGAAAAGTACCGAACGCAGAAAATATGCTAACTCAAGACTGAAATCAAATATTGAATTTTCTTTAAAATTATCTAATATCTCGTACAGTGTAAGGGTACGCGATTTAAAAAATGCTTTGCTAGAACGTGGAGTTAAACCAAATGAGATAGTCTGGCAAGGATATCGTGGTATTTGTTATCTTCATTTTAGCAAACTCAGAGGTGAAAACATATCCCCGGATCAACCAGTTCAGGTAGATTCCATAGTTGCGAATTTGCAACAGCTACGAATCGGCGATTCAACGGATATAATCGTAGAACCTGCGAAACCAATTTCTAGAATCGAAGTTACGGATGTGTCGGCTGTATGAACGAGACTTGGAAATGTACTTCATTTACAAGTATTTTATAACTAAATTTATTTCGACGAGAACGACTGACGTATTATAAAGCAGAAATCATTTGAGATCGAAAGACGTATACAAGTTCGTAGAAAAAAAAAAAAAAAATATACACGCGGTAAAGAATATTTTGCTTTCTATCGTAATAATAGCTCCAATCAGGATTTAGAATTAATTTGTTATACTGTTCTACGAAAGAATATTTATCTAATATCATTATTAATTATTGAAAGATGAGAATAGCAAGATGTTAAAGATCCCTCGTATATTATACTGTGATGACTGAAAAAATATTATTACATATTATTTGATAATTCGATCGAATTTAATGGTCATTTTCAAATTAAAGATTATCGTAAGTCTGAATCAGCTTTATATGAAATATAAATACCTAATGATTTATCGTTAGACTTGCAAGTTAACTTTTTTTAATATATTATTTATTAAAGCTGCAAATAAAAGCTGTGTATTATTTTGTTATTAAGTATATCTATATTGTTCTTATTTGAATTACTCGTCTAAACGATCTTATGTAAAGTATCTAAATCTTTATTTTCTATATATAAATTTACTGTGATCGCGTAAAGAATACTTAAAGATAGGAACAGATTGATATTATTTTTGTGAGTTGTTGAGAGAGCCAAGGCAATTGATATTATGTAAGACTCGTATCTGCGATAATAAGTTGTGACATTTATCGAATGACAATAGCTGCTGCATTATAGTTCATACATTAACTGGTAGATGCGGATATAAGAGGCTGCATTTTTGTCACTTATGTAAGAAGAAAGGAAATACTCTATTTTTCTGAACGAATATTTTCACACGAAAGATGTAACATTATTGAAATGTAATCTCAGAGAGGTATGCTTTCGTGATTATAACAAATCGCTTTTAGATACATATTGTGGGCTTCCATGTTACGCGAGATACAAAAATGATGTAAACTTAATTTTGCGCGTTTGTTAATGAGCAGGACTATGGCAATATTTTGTGATATTAATAACTATTATTTGTTGTCTTTAAGATATAGTTGTAATGCATCATGATGGTATTTACTTTTATTAATATATTAACATATAATGTTTTCGTAATTGTCGCAATGTATACAAATTCTACGTGTAAAGAAAATATCGTATTTTTTTTTTCTTTTTCATTTGTTATTTTTTTTATTGTTATAACACGGTATGTTTTTTCTTCCTATTTTATACGTATGTATTTATATACAATGATAAATAATTCAGCGTAATTATTAGCAACAGCAAATCTCGATCTATTTTATACACACTTACTTACATACATATGCGATTTTGACTAGAAATAAGCTTGACAAATACATAAAGATTCAAGGAAAAAGAAAATTAATTGCGTTTGGAAAAGTTTGAAAGAATAAAATATATCATCGTTGAAATGCACGTTGGTTATATTGCAAATGACATTTTAAAATATGTACGTTTATAAAATGGAGCGTTTTATTATAACGCGAATGGGAGAAGAAAATCGAGAGAAGATTCTTTGTGTTGTTTCGTTTAGTCGACCAGGCGTCGCCGTTCCTATCGATTACTTGACGATTCTCTGACAAAACGTGGTCCGCATTCGATCCATCAATTCTAATTATAGAAGCGAACGGAGATTTTTTTTTTTGCCGTTCTGATCGCCCTACGAATCCCGTCCGCCATATTTCATACTGATCGCATTTAATGATTTTACAAAAGTGATATCTCTTGGTGAAAACGACTTTGTTCGCTATTTCTAACGGTGTACCCGAGGAATTATCTAACAACACGACGGAGTAACGTTAAACTATAAGTAATAAGAAACTTTTTGGGAAGCAAACGATGAATCGGCAAAGTGTATTTGCACGAGATTCAATCGTTTCGTTAAATAAATTCCGAGAGAAATCCTTTCAACTCGGCGTATATATACCGTGTGAATCAATTCTACAAACATCTTTCATAATCGTTCGCCGTCTCTAATGATGCCTATCATTTATTTTAATTTTCCCTAAAAGATCTACTTTTCAAAAATGCGAACCCAATCAGGATCTACTTTTAATCAATATTACAGCGTTTTTTGCACGATCATCTCTTTATGGAAAGCTAGGGTGACAGAATATATCGATCGATAATGGTAATTATTAAATGATCGACCGAGTTATCGCGATCTATATCTTATAGACACTGCTGTTTTATAAGGTTCCTGTAAAAAATGGTTCGATTAATTAAGATGTAGATGGTTCAGGACTGGCGTCGATGTAATCGATGTCGGAGGACGTCGCAGTGCTCGCCCTTCGACTAAGTCTCGGAGAAGCACTGATTCGAGCTTTCACGTTCGAGACGCTCAATCTGTTCCCACTTTTCTGTGCTTCCTGTTGTTGTTGTTGCTCTTGCTTTTGCTTGTGCCGTTGCTGTTCTTGTTTCCTCCTGAAAACATAACGAAAACAAAAACAAAAAGACAATAAAAAATTCTGATAATCTCTAATCGTTTTACCGTCATCAAATCATATCTTTCTCGTTCAGCGAATCGCATAATTTCAATGGGAAATTTGAAATCCTTAAAAGCGAAGATTAAAAAGATAAAACGAATAGATAATAACGAAGATTATAATCGACGTAGATGGGTACCGTTAATGCCTTTCAACAAATTACCAAAGCAACGATGTTATTTCATTGGACGATGTAAACTCGAGCACGTTCGTGCGTACATAAACGAGATTTACTGCCGATATAATTCTCTTATGCACGTTGTATGCACTTTCGAATGTCGAAATCGTAAAATTTTCATCGTCTCCCCCATTGAAACAGATTGTAAAAGCTTTTTATGATACGCAACGCACGATGAGAACGATTCCGTTGGAATTGGATTATAGTTTGGAGTAATTCGGTTCATACCTTGGCGTCTCATCGGCACCCATCATGGCAGTGTTCAGTTCCTCCTCCCATTGTTTCTCCTTTCGTTCCCTCTCCAATCTCTCCATTTCTCTTTCGCGATTGTATACGCGATATTCTGGGATAAAGGCCAATCTTCTCGGATCTACGCCGTCGCCTTCCGCAAATTTCGAAGCATCGTCTGCCGTCGGTGGATCTTTGAGGGATCTACGAGGATCGATTCGAAAACTCGAACGTAATTACATCTCGACGATCTTTCGTTTGTTCTTATCGCGCGATTAAACGCATCAATTTCTTTTCGCACGTAATAAATTACCTTTGTTTGGTCAAACGTTTCTTTTTCTTATGCAACGGCTTCGCCTCGATAATCATCTCCTCGAGTTCGAACGTGGGATCGCAATTGAGATGATCCTTTGGCGGTGCAAAGGGTGGTTTTATTTCTTTCTTCGATACTTTATCAAAGTCCAAACTTCTTATCACTGGGATCTGCTTGAGTTCCTTTAAAGTCGAGACCCTAGCACCTGGTGCTAGAGTTAACAATCTGTCTAAGAGGTCGCATATCGCGGAACTCCAGTGAGACGGCTTTTCCCTTTCTTCCTGAAGCGGTAAGAGTTCGAAAGAGTACTAACGATAAGGGAAAAAGGAAGTGTGCCGGAGTAACAATGACAAATAAAATTTACCTTGCAATTTCATACAATTCAGATCGATCGCTATTTTTCTCGATGATAAAAGGAAATCCGATAAAATAATTTATTGGGGTCGTCGATACGTATTCAATTCTTGTAAAAGCCCACGAAACCCAATCAAAAGTCGAGCACGATCGACACGGCAGGAAGCAACGCGTTAAATCGACTATGATCTTTGGTTACCTGCAAAATCCTCAGAGCCTCTCTGTAAGAAGTCGTCGAGTGAAGAGGATAAGGACGTTCACCGGCCAAAGTCTCCCAAGCGAGAATTCCCAAACTCCACCAATCGACGGCAAATCCATAGCCAAGGACACCGTATTCCTCGCACGAGCACATGTAAATCTCTGGTGCTGACGCAGGTTCATATTGGAAGAAAAAGAAATGGGAAATGTTACGAGCGTGTTCAACGCGTTCTGGCTCTCACGCGCTCTCTCTCTCTCTCTCTGTGTGTGTGTGTATATATATATATATATACCCACCTACCTACGTGTTACGAATATTAGCAGATATCTGTGACGTGAGAACAACGACGTACTTTTCTCATATTTTCTCTCACTTTTTCTCATACATACCTATGTACGGTTTCGTGCCTGACATCGAAGTTGCCAATTGTCCATCCTCCAATTCAGTGGCAATGTTAAAGTCCGTCACGCGTGCATGCCCTTTTTAAAAGCAACCGTGTTAAAAATGTTTTCGAAAGCTTGCGTTTTGCTAAACTTTAAAATATCATTTAACTTCACTTTATATCCGATGGCAATATTATTTTAATACCGTTTAAAAGACTATGCAACAAATTTTATTCTCTCTTCTCTTTATTCGACTCTCATGCTTGAACTTTTTTATACCTCATTCCCTCGCCATAATATTTTCGCAAATACACGGAAAAATTAAAACAATTTTCAACTTTCTTCTAATTAGTATCTCGAAAGATCATACGAGCTTTTGACCTCATTCGTTGGGAGAAAATTAATTACTCCTGTAAATGTGATCTATTCATTTCTCGAGCGAATGTTTTAATTTTATGTTATTTTGTTTTAATTTTTACAAATAGGCCAAAGTAAGAATAGGACTATAAAGATATTCGGTAAAGGAGACAGACTTTATCAGAAAATTAAATCTTTACGATTTCTAAACGTTTATCCTTCGAAGTGGATGGAGATCGAAGATCTTAGGGCTCTTTTCACGTTCCTCTCAGTGTAATTGTACTTTTACAAAGCCTCGAAAATATATATCGAGATTTTCTTGATCCATTGGTAACTCGAAGAAAATCCTTCAAAGATCGATCGTTCTATATCTTCCATTGCTACGGAAGAACTTTAAGCGCTTTCCTTTTCAAAGGATATACGATCCAACGGATTTACACTTTATCGAGAAATTACGTCGTAAACTATTTTAAACGATAGCAATTTCTCTAACATATCACATTTTTCTCTTGATAGAGTTATAAAGGTGATATACGTACGTATCTATCTCGGTAAAGTTTGTGCAAGGAATAAGAGAATGGTACGTTTTATTAAATTTGAAATTCACGGAAGCCCAATGCAATTTGAAAAATTCCATCTTTTCTAAGATAGGAACGGTCACATTGTCGAACTCGTATATTTTCGAACATCTGTCGATAGATATCTTCCATATTTTTCCACAAAGTTTAGCTATCTCTTTGTGTCAATTTTTATAACTCGAATGGACGTTTACTTTCTTTACGAACGACAGTACGTACCAGCGAGTTACTCTCGAAAAACGTCTTTGACTTTTCTTTGTAGACACGGAGCAAGTTGCAAAATCGAAACCTAGTCTCGATAGTTAACGCGATAGGGATTTCCTATTAAAGTGCTGAAAGATAAAGAGAGAGAGAGAGAGAAAGAAGGAACGTGAGAGCGACACAAAAACGTTGAGAGAGAGAGAGAGAGAGAGAGAGAGAGACCTTAAATGACGACGACATAGTATACGAGTCTAATTGTAAATTATGCAGAAGCAATCTCAAAATTCAAACAGTCAGGAGGGGAAGGTACTATAGAGAAAGTTAGGGGTAGGTTGTTCTAGCTACTAGTCTCAGATATACAAATGCAGTATACGGCTTTTCTCTTCGAAGGACTCCTTACGCGTTATAGAGACTAGACCTTTCTCTTCTTTCATCTTTACTATGCCATTAAAGAGGATCCTTTTTCAAACGTATGATAAAAAAAAAGGTTAGTAATTTAATTCTGACTTTTTTCTTTTTTTCTCAAGACGATCCAATCCGTTTTTTTTCCAACGATCCGATCGACATTTTTTCCCCCTTTAGTAAATAATTCGATTTAAAAGGAAAAAGCTAAAGGAAGATGAACGTTCAGCGGCGCTATCCTCGGCGTGATACCGGCACGCTAAGAATTTCTCTCACTTCGCCAGAGAATTTCCTTATGAGAGAAGGATTACGCGAAGGTGAATATATTTTAAATAATGCCAGTATGTGAAATTTACAACCAGCGACCTTCATCATACGACGAAATAACGAGGGCAAGTTCTATGAATATGTTGATTCAAAATTATCCTTCTTACATTAAATTGACCCATGAAATGCGTGTATCTTATTATCACCGTCATCGTTAACCCTTTATATGTCTTTTGTTCACATTAACGACCAGCAGTCTCGTTGTACCACTAAACGCGGTTTAGTGAGATTTATATCTACATACATAGAGGTATATTTTATCGATCGAAACTACGTTCTACGTAGCGCCCGGAGTAGAATTTCGCAAGAGAAACACGTAACACCATCCGTTTAAACCGCCACACCTGCCAACAACAAAACTCGGATTAATGTAGTCTTTTTTTTTTATCTTGTCTTTCTTCATACGCCTTATTCAATTATCTTTTTATTTTATTCTCTTTTTATTATCTGTCAACGCGTTTGCTCTCTTCGTGAGATATTCATAGAAAAAATTCGGCCTCGATTTTCTTTCCCACTCGGAATTCCTCGGCTTCGTATAATTTGCCACTTTTTTACACAGAGTGTTTGTGTTTGTGTGTGTGTGTGTGTGAGAGAGAGAGAGAGAGAGAGAGGAGAGAAAGTACACGAATAAGGTGATTTGTGTAACTTGTATAATTATAGCAAACATTTCGTATCTCATCAGGGTATGAAAATACCCCACTATTTCCTATTTCCATCAGCTGCTTCGGGGCATCTTTGGGTTATCTAAAGGTACCTAATATCAGACTATAAACGCGAATCTGACGATGTATTGTAATAATGTACGATTAATGCAAAATTAGAGAAAAAACAATAAAGTCTATCCTTGGTCAAGTTTATCCTTTTGCCGTATTTAAATCATAATAAAAAACAAAAAGAAAAAAAGAGGATTTCCTCCGTGAAAACTCCTTGGATTTGAATAGCTAATTAAAAATATTTTATTCATTAGGTATAGATTTTCATTTAACGGGATACTAAATCACGAAACTGCCGTGAAAGAGTATAACTTTCTTGAACGTGGGTGTCTCTAAAATAAATAGTAAAAGGGAGAGAGTGATTCGTGAACGGAATAAATACGAAGGACTAAAAGGAGAAGGAATCAAACGAATTACGGATCACATCCTGGCAAAGTATTTCTAGCGCGTTCCCTCTTCGACCTTTTCTTACTTAACTAAAATGGTTTTACTTACTGAATATCTTACCTATCCTTAAACTCCATAAACTCTTGGGATTCATTTAACATTCAACCAAAAAACGTAAGAATACGTAACAAGACAAAATTTCAATTTTCTCGTTAATTCAAAGTCGAAATCTATTTCAAGTACTTACCTACTATGTAATTATGGAAGTTTCATGGGACGCATTGTCTCCAAGATGTAGGACAAACTAGGACGAACATGTTCTCCGAGCTATATTTCGTCTCCTAGTTAACTCATGCAAAGAGACTATTTACATTTTCGATCCATACTTACACCCTTATCTATCTATCTTTTCTTATAGGATATATCTTCTATCAGTTATGTTGAAAACTTTGCTATAACAATTTTTCTTTTTCTAGTTAATATCTACTTTCATAGAAATTTTCTTATAAATAAGTGTGTGTGTATGTGTGTGTGTTTGTTGCAAGAGTAAACTTGCCTCGAAAAAGTTTCGTTATACTTGTAAGTACATCGAAAGCGACGAAGCGAGCAAACATCGAATCTGTCAGCTGCACTCCGTAGGACCGCAAATGTCCGAGGGTGTTATTATCTTCTTTGTCGCAACGAGTTTCACAGATGTCTTTCTGTTTATATATATATATATCGCTCTTAAAGTTTTCTACTTAAAGATCGGTAGAAAGTATCTACGAAGAATGCAACTATAGTGTTCGTAGGATTTATCACAAGTTTAACATAGCACGATGGAGTAATGTCAACGCAGCTGTCAAATTTGGAATATAAGCGCAGGTGTTAGTCTTCGTTGTACAGCTGACGGATTCCGTAAATTCTTTGAACGAAGAAGAGACGTGTTAATTAAGAATTAATTAATTTTATTACGACAAATTTATCGATATACTAAATAGAGATGTCTACCGGGAGATACTAATTTTATCGCGATTTATCGTTATCGCGAGGTTAAGCAAATTTTTTACGGGCTTTCCATTGTAAATTATTCAACATAATATTCTTCCTCCATTAGAAATGTAATTATAATTAATGGGTATATATAAATTTTAACGTGACGCGTGGTTAGAAAGAAAAACGAGGAAAGAAACTGAACAGAGGGCGAATTAGAAATTTCCATGCGAATTTCTGAACGCTCGGTGAACGTCAAAAGAGACTTCCGTGATTTATAACTAATGAAATGCCGAACTTAAGGAGAGAAAGATGTAAAGCGTTAACAAAGGAAATTTCCTTTCTTCTTGGGGAGAACAGGTACCGCGCGCTTGTAAATATATTCTCGCGAGAATAGAAAGATTTTCCTTTCATACCCGTAGGAAAAATTGTTCCTTAATAATACAAAGCGTCGCAGTCTTGAGGGAAGTTCGTTTACTTCTTTTTTTTTTTCTTTTTATTAGAAATGATCGAGCATCTTTCTCCAATCGAGAGTATCTTATATGTACGTTGCCATGGGAATACACGTAAGGTAGTAGTAATAGGTGGATCTATGAATCGTAGAGAAACGGTTACACGTACACACATGTACGCGTATGTGTATACACGTAGATTGGTTTAATATAACACGGATGTTCGCGTAAACAGAGCGGGAGACCAGTTACGAGAGGTTACGGTAGGAAATTCGCAACGCGAGAAGTTGGCACAGTCAGCGGTAAAGCAATTTTCCAATTTTGCGCATAGTTCGACGACGATCGAATTACAATTCTCATGATACTCGATTAGTACGCTTGTTTGCCATAACGTTGCCCATCGAAAACATACGCGTTGTTTGTTGCTACCAAGCCGGTAAACAACCGCTTCTCGTCGATATGCAAACGTTCGCAAAATCATTCTCTTCTCAATTTCGTGAGAATTATCACGTGTTGTAATTTCTAAATTCGAGATCGATACTGTAATGGGAGAATCTTTAAATAAAGCGAGAGAGAGAGAGAGAGAGAGAGAAGTCGAATGTTAAAATAAAATACGTGATTCCGAACGTTTGACCGGGGACGCATGTTTTTTTCTTTTTTTCTTTCAAGTCCTTTCATATCGAATAGCGGAAAACGTGCTTTGACGAAAGTAAAGTGATATTGGATGTTGCGAAAAGACTCGGATACTCACCCTCCTCGTCCAACAGGATATTGTCAGGCTTGATGTCTCTGTGAACAATTTTGTGACTTTGTAGATAGTCGAGAGCGAGAGCGATCTCTGCGACGAAGAGAACTACGCTTTCCTCGGAGAACTCGATCTTCTGTTGTATGTGATACCGCAGGTCGCCACCCAACAACAAATCCGATACCATAAACAGGTCCTCTTCGTCTGAGAAAGGGAAAACGAAATTGTTATTGACGTTGATACGTCTGCACAAACATGTTTGTCCAAAACGATGGCGAATTTACGTTAAAGAGTATTATCAGTGGCTTTCGATGTCCCGTATAATAATAGCACGTTAATGTATAATACGGTAAACATTTTAGTCAATAAATTTACGTTGCACATAATCGCGACGAGCGTTTAGAAACGGGTATATCGAGCAAGAGGATAAATTTTCTGAATGGATCGGACGATCACACATTTATCCTCTTAGCCTTTTGAACAATGATTTCGCCTAATATCACTAAATTAACTTTGGAGAACTAAGAACGATATGTGCAATATAATGTAAATAGCTAAACAATAATTTGTTAAAATAGAAAGACGATTTAAAACAGTTGGGAATGAGAAAGGGAACGACTAGAATAGTTAATCTTAATAGACCGACGAATTGCTCTCTCAATAGCTACCTACTCCACTTTGTTTTTCCGGCTTTCCGCGAGATTCCTTCCGACCAAAGTTTCGCATTACTCAAGACTTTCATTTTAAGAGGAGAACGAGGAAGAGAAGAGAGAGAGAGAGAGAGAGAGAGGGGAGAGAAAGAAAGAGAATCAGTCAACTTGAACGTAGAACTTTTCTTAGCGAGTTGAAGGTAATAATTCGACTTTCGAGATTCGAGTCAAGATCGAGGGATAATATTAACGTGAATTAACTAGTAAGCGAGTATCACGTTCAAGTAAATTTCAGCAAGTGCCAAGATGCTTTGCACTGAGAATAACAATAAGCATGGTCGATAACAATCTTTCATTTCGTCGGATCGTTCCTTCATTTTTTCATCCTTCGTTCTCTCTATTTTTCTCTCGCAAATACGTATGTTATTTCGTCAAAGTTTCTCGTTCTAACGAAATTCTAGAATTAGAAGAATGGCTTACCTTGGAAACTGAACCAGAGATTCACTAGACAAGGATGTTCCAATTTGGAAAGAATTTCGACCTCTCTCGCGACATTTTTTAACGCTCCTCTCTCCGCGCACTCTCCTTTGTTGACGTATTTCATCGCATACATATTGCCTGTACGGTCTTTCTTTTGCACTATGCAAACCTGAAGAACGAAGAGAATTCATTCCTTTTTTAGTATACCACCGATTTGGAATATTGCCAGGAACAAATCTAGTAGGGAAGCAGGAGTAGAACGAGGTGCTTAATTAACGGGATTTTGCAACATTTTCTCCGTCCCTGATTCGTTTAATCGACTTTTCTATTCGTCGACGGGTCATTAACTTTGATAAAAATCTATCGAAAGTACCCTTCCCTATACCTATCTTTTGTACGTAATATTATCAAAATATTATAAAATAAAATTCACCATTTTATTTTTCTACATATACTCATCTCTTATTAGGATCCGTCGATCCAATATCGCATGTAAATACGAGTCGATCGATTAACTTTTTAACGATATCCCAATACTGTTACGAATAAAATAACTATTACGAATGAGGTTTTTAATAATATTAGCATAATCGAGTACAGATGATATAGTCTTTGATAATAAACGCGTTAACTTGCAAAATCAGAATTCATTTTATTTTTCAAACTTCGTTACATGAACGTAATTACGAGATTTAATCTCATCGAAACCTTGAGAGAAAACGGAAATTCGATGGCATGAAAATGTATCGCCTGTTATTTCCGTCGTTCAAACGATCATTACCAACACCGTGATTGTATTTTAATTATTCGCGGTCGCGTTAATACGATCCCACCTATGGTTCGATGCATTTATCATAAGCGGCAAAAGTAAAGTCGGTGCATTCGAGTTTCGTGATTCGCCGCCGATCGATTACATCGTATGCTGTTTTCGGAAGGTCATAACACGAATGCCCCGAGCATATTACTACATGTACCGAACTATAAATCCTATTCGATGCAATTTTTCATTTCGAGGAAACGCGATCGTTTCATACGCATACATCTATTTTCGACGAATATTGCAAAGTACTTTTCTATAGAAAAATGAAAACGAAAAAATATCGAAAGAAATGTATAATAAATTACGACGTATTACGTGAGATAAAATTGTCAATATCATTCGCTCCGACGGACGAATAAAAATCCGTTACAGTCGGTCTTTTTCTTTTTTTCTTTTTTTTTTTTTTTCAAACGAATTGTTCGAGCAATTTTTGCAGCGACGTTCATTTCTCCGTTAACATTTTAATAGATATTAAAATATTTTTCCAACATACCTTTCCGAAACTTCCTTTGCCTATGGCACGTAGAATTTCAAAGTGATCGAAATTCACTGTAACAGATATGTGGTGATGTAGTAAAAATATTCATAGAACTGTATCGACGAAGGAAAATGTCTCGACGTTAACCGATATCCATGATTTTCATGAATTTTAACGCAAAATACTGTAGGAATTCGTATCTACGAGCTCTATTTTCCGCGTTAAAGGAGGAGGATCTAGCGTATCTTCAATCATATTCAAATCCATGATCATACCGATAAAACGAAATATCGAATAAAACGAGATGCGTAGGCATTTTCGAATATCGACGATCGTTGGTGATAAAAGAAAAAAGAAAAGGAACAGCTAGAGAAAGAAAAGTATATTTTTGAAATAACGCTCCGTTGGAATAATGTGGTTGAAATGTGGTCGAACTGGTACGTTTTCTTCGTTAAATTCACGAACCGAAATATTCGCGATTTATTGAAATTCGTATATACGCCGATAATTATTTACTATCGATTTTAACCAATGAAAACGTGTATCTTGCTTCGAAAATCGAACGATCGTTATCTTCTTCTTTTTCTTCTTCTTCTTCTTCAATTCATTCGCAAAGAAATGAAATGGAAAAAGGAAAAAAAAAAAAGGAACGACAAGGACAATACCTTCTTCTCCTGGAGTAGGTACGCTTCTGTTCGATTGGTTGGCCCCCATTTTTTTCTCCTTAATGACTCTCGAAACGTGACACGAGTGGTGGTGGCCCGTATAAACTGGAAATCCACTCAGAAGTTTCATACTTCCACATTTTCCGCACCGTATTCTTCATTGGATCTCGGCCAATGGATTTCGAAGTGCATCGGGTAGACCTATGTATCGATGATCTTTCGCTTGTCATCGATCGCCTTCGTATATGTTTCCCTTGTTTGTGGATTTAACACCCTTCCCCTCCGCCTCTCTGTAGTCGTCGAAGGTACCGATTGGGATGTTAATTAGGGACGCTCTCGTGCTAACGAGCGTCAACAACATCGAAACCAGAGATGTATTCGCGAAGATCGAATAAGCGATGAGACATCCGAAGTAGGTAAGTAATGACTAAATACCTTTTTTCGATTTAGATTCGTCGGAATAAAGGGCGCCAATTTGGAACATGGCACTTATCATTGTTAAATCCGTTAGAGTGCCTTTGTTTTCGACCGAACGTCGTCTATCGATTTCTAAGCTTATTGGAACAACGTGTCTGTTGTGTGTATCTAGCTGAGTAAATTCAATTGGAAGACAAAATTAGCTCCGCTGCGATTTCGTGCTCGGCCTTCGGTCTCATTACTTTATTTCGTTTCGCTGGATTCGACGGTGAAAAGAATTAAGAAAATGTATTCTCTCATTGATAGAGCCAATTATCGAGGGTTTCGTTCCTTATTCTAAGGAAAATTATAAGATACTCGAACTCTCTTTCTCTTCTCTCTCTCTCTCTCTCTCTCTATCAACTTATTCCTTCGAATATTGAGTTACACTTATAAGGAAAAGAAGAGGTCATGTGCATAGAAGAGGTTTAACGAAGTTAATTAGCGCGTGGGAGAAAGTCGACTTCCGTAAGGCTGTGCGAAGAATATATCCTCTTATCGAACTTAATTAGAACCTGTATTATTTCTTAGAAATGTGAGCTCGTGCGAGCGTGCGTGTCAAGTGATGCAATGTGAGAAGAAAAAGAAGCGAAACGAAGGAAGGTCGTTGAAGTCTTTCGACCGAAAGAATCGACCTTATTCACGATTGTTTCGCGAAAGCCCTTCCAACAAATTATTTTCTTCTCGACTTATTACTTTTCCTAACGATTTCTTTCAAGTTGTCGTCCGAACGAGAGGATGTCAAAATTTCAATGGAAGTTTGTTGAAAAGCTGCCGTGCCAGTTTCCCCTCTTCCTTTTAAAAGTAGTTCCTACCTATTGTAGGAACAGAGAGAGAGAGAGAGAGAGGGGGGGGGGAGAGGGAGAGAGAAAGAAAGAGAAAAAAAGAGCGAAAGAAAAGCGCGCCACCTTTTGTCAAGAGTAAATCTGTCAAATGTGACGGATAAACAAGTAAAAGACGAGTTATTGTTAACGCGCACGATACCATCGATTGTCGGCCTATCGACTCTGCTTGTCACGAACATACATACATACATACATACATACATACATACATACATACATACATACATACATACATACACAGATAACAAAAAATTGATTATAAACCGAAAAGTTTAATGACGCTAAAGACAATCGAGTTATCAGAAACTTTCCCGCGCGCGCGGCGCATTTGAAATTGAGCCTATAGATTTAAATGGATCCTTCGAAATTAGATAAAGGAAGAACGTACAGTCAGTTTTAGTTGGAAACACCGATCATCAGCTTCGTTTCCGATGCTCCAAATCCTCTTGAGAGAAATATAATCGATGTGCCGCAATGTTCCCACGTTATATCGAAGTGTTGTTCGAGAAAACGAACACTTTCGTCGAAAGTTCAAAAGGATCTTTCGCGTTCCTTCGGGAAGAAACGGGAACAGGAAAGGAGTTATCACGTTCGCGGTCGCCGTACGAGTGTCCGCTCTCCGTTGGACGGTTCAATGTAACGCGCTTCCAACGGCGTCGTCCTACTATCGTGTGCGTGAATCTCTCTCTCTCTCTCTCTTTTACTTACTCTCTTTCGACGATGAAGAATCGCGTCTGCGCGAGCGTCCGCGCGTTTGAGCGCGTGCCATGTGTAGTCGGGCGTCCCGACGCTTTTCGACCTGACTAGACGTCCATTCTCTCTTTCTCTCTCTCTCTCTCTCTCTCTCTCTCTCTCTCTCTCTCTCTCACCCTGTTATTCGCATTTACATGATCGAGCAGATGGCAGTGGCACGCACGATCGCGATGACGAAGAGAGCCGGCTGCTCTCGTCTCTCGTCAGGGCGCTCGCTATTTCTTTAACTCCTTTTCAAAAAGAAATTCTACGCCTCTCGAGTCCGAGCTGCGTTCTCGGTTTGAATTTTCTACGGTAGAAAAATTCACAAACGATATATCCCTTTTATGGAAGAGTAAGCATGGGTCGCGTACGTTCAGATTTATTCGTACCTAATAGCCAATGTGTCAGATTTTGCAAAAAAAAAAAAAAAAAAAAAGAAAAGGAAACAAATTATGAAATAAAGACGCTCACGCGAGAATAAGAAGGATAGGTAAAATCCCGAAGACAAAAATATCTTCAAATAAAACGATAAAGAATTAAATTGGGAACGAAGATGTAAAGAAACATTCGATAAATTTGTAAATAATATCAGCATGGCAGTCAACGACGTTAAAAAAAGTTTTTGCGTCGAAAGCGTTGGGAATTCGCTAATCGATAATAAGAATCGTTTCCGTAGGGTAACTCCAATGGAAATAGGATTCGAATTTGGCGAACTAACGAAAATTGTAATGCAATTAGGGAATTGCCGAAGATAGACAGAGGACAGGGATAGAGAATCGAGAGACGGAGAAGGGTGTGTATAACAAAATTTCCTATCGTTGCCACAGCTGATGCCATTTCCGCCTTGGCGCATACCAATCACGTTTCCCTTCCATCTCCGTACCCCATATCCCCACCTCCCTTGTCCCTTCTCCTCTGCACCCCCGCTCCTCCGTCGTATACATTTTCTCTCCCCAACCGACCGTTTCCCTTTTCATCCTGTCCGTGTCTCGCCATTATATGGAAAAGTGGCTCTCCCTTTCCTTCCTTCGAATCGCTCTCTCTCTCTCTCTCTCTCTCTCTCTCCCCCTCCCTTTCTCCCTCTCTTTTCCTTCGCTTCCACGTGGAGTTGTATTTCTTTTCCGTGCGGTACTTCAAAATCGAAGAGCATAGGTAAAACAAATATTTACACGATGGCTGTCATCGAAATTGGAAAAAGAAAAAGAAAAAGAAAAAGAAAAAGAAAAAAATAAATAGGAAAAGAAAAAAAGAAAAAAGCCAGACATATAAAAGAAGCCACGATATTTATTCTTCTTTAACAGTCTCTACGTTGGGATCAATAACGACGTCGTGTGCATTCGCTCGAGTCTGCTTGAAATAAATCGAATAAACCTCGACTAAAGACTGCAAGAGAGAGAGAGGGAGAGAGAGCAAGAAAGTCGACAAGTTGAGAACCCCTGTTCTCTCTACCTGGCCAAGCTAGGAGAACGGTAGAGTGTCCTCGTAAAAGCGAGCGAGAAAGGCGATCGTGTAGAGTTGAAGGGGATAGACGATGAACAGGCTAGAGTTCGACGGTGTGGCCCGTTTAAAGAAGGACACCCGATGTATACAGGCACATAGAAAGGGAGATAGAGAGAAGGCATTGTACTCCTCGTCGTCGTCATCGTCGTAGCCGTCGCCGTCGCCGTCGCCGTCGTCGTCGTCGTCGTCGTCGTCGTCGTCGTCGTCGTGTGTTGGAGCCGTTTCCAGGTGCCAGCGAGGAGGGTACACGCAGTCGGTGCTCGTCACGAGCCAGCAACCGTCGTCCTCCGTGCCACTCCGTCCACTCTTTTTCTCCAAACGTGTGCGTGTACCATCTCTCTCTCTCTCTCTCTCTCCTCTTCCTCTCCCTCACTCTCTGTCTTTCGTACGATGAGTCAAGAAGAAGGAAACGTCTCTTTCTCAAAGAGGACAAACGCCCGACGCTGAAGTCTCTCTCTTTCTCATGAATACGAAGAAACGTGGGAAAGAGAGAGATAGGTATATACAGAAAGAGAGTGAGTCGGAGTTTAAGAAGGAAAGAGAAAGACGACTCATCGGCAGAGCTGCACTGCGGCTATATACCCTCCTCTCTTTCTTTCGCTCCCTTCTAGTCGACGACTCTCAGTCGGCGAGTAGTCGCTTTGCGAGTCCGTCGTGTAGTAGTAGTCCCTCGTACTCTTTCTTTCCTTCCTTGTCATGACTCTTCTCCATAGAGAGAAGAAGAAGAAGGAGGAGCAGGAGGAGGAGGAGGAGGAGGAGGAGGAGACATAGAAAAGTTCCTTTACGTTTACATTCTTCTCGGTGCAAAGCGAGGACGCTACTTCGTAAAGTGCACCGCGCGTGTGGGTCGGTCGGCCGGACGAAAGGAAATCGAGAGAAAGAGAGTGGGAGAGAAAGGAAGGAGAGAGGGGCAAGAGGAGGGGAAGGAGAAAAGAAAGAGAGAGAGAGAGAGAGAGAGAGAGACAGAGAGATGAGCACGCTCTCCTACAGTCGCGCAAACGAAAGCCGAATGTGTACGGGACAGCGAGCGTGTCACGGACGAGATGTAAAGCTTCCCGCGATCGAAGTACTGTGCTGTTAAAGCTGCGTTTCCATCGGCATTTAAAATCGAACGTGAAAGACCTGCCAAAAACTGGAGCCCGTCAAGTCTAAGTACGTATCGATAAACAAGAAAAAAAAAAAGAGAGAGAGAGAGAGAGAGAGAGAAAGAATCCATTGAGTTACGATCGTGTTTTGGATTTTAATTTCTTCGTAGGGAACGTCGTTCTTTTAGAGTGTTAAAATGATGAGATGGTAACAATTATGTGAATTCGTTTGTTTCTCCTTTCTTTTAGTTAGGCTTTTTCTTGTTCGCGCGGGGACCTATCAGTGCATGAAAGTGTGAGTGATACGTAGATATAATAATATGGGAAGTTCCCTTTCGAACACAGTGAATCGCGCTCTATCTTTCTCGACTCTTGTTATGCATCATTTTTCGTTTTTACGAGTATGTTATGTATTACGGATATGTTTACCAACTACGCGTGTGTATATTAGCGTTTACGACTAGAGAGACGGATGTGAAAGCTATGCGAACCTATCGTATCCCTACCTATACACAACTTATTACATTTAAATGATACATACGTACGTACGTTGAAATCGATCGATCGATATCGCTCGTGACGAGAGTGGCGTTATTACGCTAAGGTTTCCATTCTTTCCTTCGAACGACGATTGTTTTCTTCTCTCTCTCTTTACGTCTTATTTCTCTTTTATGTCTGCTTTTCTCTCATTTCCTTTTTTTTTCCTCTCCGCCATCGCCATAAATTCCATATAAAAGGCAAAGAAAGCTTTTAACGATGGAACACAAGGGAATGGCGTATTTACAACCTGTTTTTTCTTTTTTTTTTTCATTTCTACGCGTATCTCTGTCTTTTCTGTCTCTCTTTCTCCTTTACGAACGTTCGTGGCGTTGAAATTTAAAGTCGGAATTAGAAAAATGTCATTTGAGCGAAACGAGTATGAGTCCTACTGTTCCAACAAAAATACAAGTTTAATGCTTTCGTAAAAAATGTGAGAAAAAAGAGAGAAGGAGAGAGAGAGAGAGAGAGAGAGAGAGAGAGAGAGAGAGAGAGAGAGAGAGAGAGAGAGAGAAGAGAGCTATCATTTGCACAATGCTCGTTTATGGAGACTAGGTAAAACGTACAATGAATGATCCGTTATTCTCTTGTTTGACGTCAAAAGAAAAGGGTAATTAGATCGGTCGTTTGCTCTTTTCCCTCTTTCCGTCGCGTCGTCGTTATGTCAAAAAGATCGAAGACCGAAACGCGAAGCGTTGTTTCGCTTCCATAATTAAACGAAAACGTCGAATTTATAACGGGCATCGAGCGTTCTTTTAATTGCACCCAATGTCCATCCGGTGTCTCGATTCGTCGCGTTTTTCTTTGCCTTCGTGTCCCCCAAAAATCTCCGAATATTTTATAGAAAAACAAACAAAAAATCGACGAAACGAGGGGGAAAAAAATCGAAACGAACGAACGAACGACTCATTAGCATTTAAAATAAATACTTTACGTATTTCAAAAAAAGGGATCATCGTAATGCGTGAAATAGGAGTAAAGATATCGAGAAGGTCGAATATTGGAAATCTTATCCTCGAATGGGATGGTCTTTGCGAACGACGGCAGGTAACGAAAAGGATACGAACCCGCGAAGACTTCCTTTGTTCGGAATCCTTACGTATGTGTTACTCGTATGGATGCGATAGGAAAAAAATTTGTTTAGAAAGTCCGTGCGCGCCGGCCGTGAGTCACGTGTAGCGTAGTAGAGAACACAAATACATTCTAGATAGATATACCTGACCGTGCGCGACTCGCCTAAGCGCCGCCTTTACACAACAGACACCTATTGCTCTCTTATCTCATGGCGAATGGCAAAGTTTTTAATTAACGCTTCTATGTTTTTCTTTTAATCGCAAGAAAACACTCCGAAGGAAACCCTATATATATAAGAACCATACAAAGTAACAACCTCGACGATTTATTTTTTAATTAAAAGAAGGATAGGATTTTTTCGTATGAAATTAAAGAAACGTTTATTCCGCGAAACCCTTCGTAAATTGTACGAAATTAATTTTCCAATTGGTCGCGCCGTATTTGATTATTCCATATTCGTATTCGATAGATTTATTTCAGACATTATTGTATTTCTTCATTGGAAAAACCGTAATATGAGAAAAATGTGTTAATGAAATAATAAATTCTGCAAACAATGACGACGACGGCTGCATTATATCGTACGTTTCTGCGTTGGAAGGTGTGCGTCGTTTACTAGCTCTGATTTTTCTTACTCGAGGAAATACGATAGGTTGGTTATATTTTATTCGAACGACCCTAAAACTCGAGAGGAAATTAATTAATGTCAGGCGTATCGCATGTCCGTGAGCAAAAGAGAGTGGAATCGAATCGATGGACAACGCGTTTCTTCTATTCGAAATGAAAAAACAAATGATCTCTTTCTCTCTTCTCTCTCTCTCTCTCTCTCTCTCTCTCTCTCTTTCTCTTTCATACGATCGATTATTTTTCCAAGAAGTTAAAATTATCGGTACGTGGCAGCTTGCAAGGAGGTGAATCGAGGTCGAGACGCCTACAATAAGCGTCCATTGTGTCATTCCGATATTCTTGAATTAAATTGGATTCAACAGAAATATCAAACGTTGCCATCCTATCCCGATAAAGAGAAACTATCGAGATGATTGATCTGATAATAAAAATTTATATCCACCAGTTATATGCTCCGATAATAAAATTGGATAGACTACATAGAGTTAATTAGTTTGCTTACCGAGCGACGTAATCTCTTTTTTTTTTTTTTTTTTCTAGAGATAAACGTACGTATAGAAATTATTTACGATGCAAATGCCTTTAGAAGTCGTCGACGGGGACAACAAAGAACGAACGAACGGACGTTGGAGCGACGAGAGAGTCGTAACGACAGGTGCACTTGAAATCTCCCTCGAAACGACAGTAAATTTTCTGGCGAGCGCGTAAATAGTCCGGCGTGATCGTCACGTGTAATAGCGAGCCCTGTGCCCTTTGAAAATAAGGGTAGAAAGAATGTTGAAAAGAAATTGTCCGTTCTATTTCGACAGGATGGCTGGGCCAGGAACGGCCTCGGCCGGAGTTGGAGGCGGTGGTCAACAAGCAACAACGGCCCCGAATCTCCCTGCTAACGCTTTGCTAAGCTACAAGAGGACCTGGTGGCGAAGAGTGGCCCCCTGCTTGGCTTTTCTAGCAGCTTTCTCAACCGCGATGGCGTTACTTCTTGTTTGGAGCGAAGCTGCCGCATTGAGGTATAAACCTCTTTTACTTTCGACGCTTTAAAATTACCGTCATTTTCCTTTTTTTTTATCTTCGTTCGAGAAATTTTCTATTAAAGCGCGTTAATAATTTTTCCATTTCGAATGCGAGCCGATTTGGATCGATTCCTATTCCCTTTTTATCGCTACCGATCTCAAGTAGGATCGTCAATTCTATCGTTGACGAGACGTTGGAAAGTTTAAAGCCGACCTTTCGATATTACACAGGAGGCAAGCCTTCGACGCGAACATGACGAGGGACTACGTGCTTTACAGCGTCTCCATGGACAATCCTCAGCTGATCGCTTACATACGCGAGGTTCATTTTAAACCAACGACTCATCAAGAGTTCCTAAACGCGACACAAACCTCCGAGGAGAAGTACGTTGCGAGTTTGACGCAAAATAAACGCGAGGGTGTCTACGTCGAATACATCAGCAGGGTAGGATTTATTTTCGAATTATTATTTATCTTTCGGATTTTGTTTTAATTATGGTTCTACGATCATGCTCCAATTTTTTCCAACTGCTCGCCACTTTGAAGAACTTGCGTATAACCGATTACATCTTTGAAACGAAAATTAATATCAATATTTCGCTTGCTCGTGTTTCTTTTTTTTTTCTCTTCTTTTTAAACTATCCGGAGATCTAATTTGTCGATCGTACGAATAATATTATCATTTATTTTCTTCTTTCTTTATATATTTGTTTTTTTCTTCTCTCTCAGATAGGAGCAATGTCCAGTACGGCCTGGCTCGATTCGAATTTGAATTGGAGAGGCGTTTTGATCCTTACAGATCCTAGAAGCTTCTTCGAGGCTCAAAAAAGCAGTCGTAATTCGAAAACGAGGGTGCTTCATTCTTGCCTGAGTACCGACAAAGTCGCCAAAGAAGTAAGCCTAAACGTTTTAAGAGATTTGTCGAATGAAATTAATGATAGATCGGGTAGATTGCTTTCTTCGATATTTCAGATAACGTATCATCAGGAATCCGAGGTCCAAGTTACCAAATTAGGCGAAGGACCGAACAGTCTTGTCTCGTCGGACGAGAGTTTGCCGACGACCAGGTTGAAGTGTTTCCCCCTTTACAGTGTACTTCTGGCCTATAACGTCACAACTTTAGATTACCTGAGTCTCGACAGTCCTGATATTCAAGATGGCCAGGTAAATTTAGAAATTTATTTTTCATTCGTCAAACAGGATATTTGTTTTTTTTTTTTTTTTTTTTTTATTTTATTTTATCGTTATTCGACCTTTTTTTATCACTCAACAGGTGCTAGACACGATCCCTTGGGAAATCATAAGGATATCTGTCCTTTCTATACGTTGGAGCACGCACCATAGCACGGCGGAAACGAAGAATCTCATCGAGAAGCTCAATAGCAGAAGATATAAACTCGTCGAAACGACGGACACTGGAAAAAGGATATTTCTTTACAGCACCCTACTAAAGATCTAATTTGTTCGAATTAAAGGATATCGTCGTGAATCGATCATGGGACGTTAGATGAAAGAGAAAGAAAGAGATAGGAAACGATTCTTGCCTTTCCAATGTCCACAAACTTATCATAGATCCTTACAATTTCGTCCGAGTTTTTCTTTTTTTTTCTTTTCTTTTCTTTTCTTTTCTTTTCTTTTCTTTTCTCCGTCTCCGCAAAGAGACGTATCATGGGTACTTAAAATCAAGGATCGAACGTCGTCGAGCAGTTACGATTATTTTTACGTTCGACAGAAGTGTCGACATTCGAGGATCGCATCGTCTTATTTTCGGATTCTCGCGCGAAAAAGTAAGCTCGCAACGACGACGATAACGATGACGACGGTGACGATGACGACACGACGACTACGACGACGACGACGACGAAAACAACGACAATGACGATTTTCTATATCGTTCGTTTATGTCGGATACACATTACTCTTTGCGATTCAATCGATTTAATCTTTTTTCGTTTTTTTTTTGCCTCTCTTCATCGATACTATACCGTATCGTATTTAACAGCAGCGATCAAAAGCGAGTTGAAAGAGATTAGAATTTTATTTTCCGTCCATGCGAACGTTACACGTGACAAAGACTGAGCCCCGATCGAGCTTAATCGCGAGAATTATTAGAGGAAGAAGGATCGAACGAATACGCGATGCCTTATTTACTTATTTACATACATACATATATACACACATGCGCGCGCGCGCGCACACACACACACACACACACACACACACACACACACATACACACACAGTATGCAAACCAAAAAGCTACGAGAAATAGTGACATTTACTTTCGTACGATTTTACATTATAAGTTCATTTTTTAATCTAATTGTAAACTAAGTTATATAACAAACCACCGAGCGTTTTACGATGGAAAGCGTGTATTTTATTTTCTCTTTTTATTTTTTTTTTTCCTTTTTTTTATTTTCTATTTTCTTCTCCCATTGCCGCGGAGAACTCGTTGCGTCGATGAGATGAGATGAATGCAAAAAGGGTGAGAATGTATTTGTATGAGAGCGAGAGAGCGAGAGCGAGAGCGAGAGAGAGAGAGAGAGAGAGAGAGAGAGAGAGAGAGAGAGTACCTCTACAGATATAATACGGTGAGCTACTCCCGAATACCTAAAGTACGGGCCTTACTAGAATTGTAAGATTATATTTGATAAGGATTATTTAGAATGTTTTACGGCGTAGCAAAGATATCGGATGTAGAAACGAGATGAAGATCTCTCTGCTTAGGTTAAAACAATAACGATCGAATGGCGAGCTTTTCGAGATACGAGTGAAGATTTGGATCGTTAAATCGTTTTAAGTTTTAATCGATTTTCATGAATACTAGCAAAAAAAAAAGAGAGAAAAGAAAAGAAAATAAAATGAACGTACGACGTTTAATCTGTAAAAGAGTATCAGGAAACGACTAATTGATCTTCGTAATCGATAAATCTTCTGGCAATTATGTTTTGCGAAGCTCACGTAGATCATTCACACGGTATATTCATTCGAAAAGCCCGTGTTTATCTTTCGTAGATCATTCCAGGACTCGCCTAAATCGAGACTCGCACATTTTTGCTACTAACATTACTTATCTACTTGCGTCCTCGTTTAAGAAAACGTTTACGGTACATTTTTCTACGCCCAACACCCTCCCTCCCCTTTCCTCTCTTTCTCCTTCTCTTCCTCCTCCTCCTCCTCCTCCAACGCCATCCTCCCACCTGATTTTGTGCCTTTTTCTTCGTTTCTTCTATCACCGTATTTTTTTTTCCTTTTTTATCATACGTATTATCGATAACGTACGTGTAAGTTGTATTATTGACGTCGAGTAAGTTTTTTTTTTTTTTGTACCTTTGCTTTACAAGAGAGCGTCGATTCCTTTTGAGAGCAATAAATAGGAAATATATTTTGAAATGCGTTTACGAATATTTCATTCATACTGAAGCCCTCTCCCCCACCTTCCCCCTAATATATATTGTATATTTCCGTTCGAATCACGATTTTCAAGTTCGTGCATTCGTTGACATTCTATTTGCAATAAAATCGATCGTCATTCAAAGCTCTAATCGCTAAGCAAATCTCCTAGCTCGCTCGTTATTGGCTTTGAAGATGTGATAACGGAGCGACTGCTACCATAAAAAAAGAAAGAGAGAGATGAAGTGGAATACCTCGTTTTTCTTTATTTTCCTTTTTGATTTTTTCTCCTCGTAATTTTTTTTTCTTAACCGAGCAAGCACACAAGTCATTTTTCGTTCCGTAACTCGCTTTAATAAATCAGAGATAGATGATAACGAACGTACGAAGAGTGATATCGATCTACGGTGAAATATTTATCATAAATGATTTATTGATAAGTCGTTTATGCTTTCATTGCTATTACCGAATGATCTTAAACGACGATATTATTGAGGATCGTTTTTTAAAAATTTATTTCACTCATTCATTCGAATCATTCGAATTATTCGAGAAATAAACGACGCGCCTTTAACGTTCTAGATGGTTTTACTAATAAAGATGTTCCCTTCGATCCGAGAATAGATCGAGACGAATCGTCGTATTTTATAAATGACGCTTCGAATAAAAACTAGTCGTTCGTTCTATATGGGTTCCCAAGAAGATCAAAGATAATCGTGGCTAACTGAAAAGGGATCGTTTAAAGTGCTTTAAATATTTGCGATCTGTGTTATTATCGTAACGAGTCGGTACGTCAATTTGAATGATCATCCTTGATAACGAAGCGTCAAGTCAACTTGCAAGCCTCGAGAGACGATCGAGCGAGATGTTTAACGAGGATCGACGTTTTCGTTTATCGTTCTCGCACAATCGTTTCCGTGTATTCCTTCTATCGCCAAACGATAGACATGTCTCTACGTAATTACTGTAAAACCTCGTACTATGATCTAAATGAAAGGGCGTCTATTTGAATTAGAATAATGTGCCGTAGAGCCGAGGAAAATAAAAAAAATGGACTCGAATAGAAAAAGGAATTGTCGGGAGGAGAGACTTGTAAAAATTGTAAAAAAGAAAAGACGAATTTAAAGGAACGATTAAAAGGTTCGTTTTCTGCGAGAAAGACAGCTGCTCGTTAATATGCAACGTGATACCTTTGATGTAACACCTTTCTTTGCTCGCATTGCTGGAAGATGCAAATGCTTTCCAACGTCGTCAACCGCCGGCGGTAACCGCAGGCTCCGTGTTCGAATTAGATTCTCGTTAGTCTTCAAAACGCGTTTGCATACGTTTATTGCGTTCCGAAAAGACCGACAAAGGTACGTCCAACCGTGTATAATCGCGTGTAAAATTCAAATTCAAATTCTTAGAACGTCTTAGACTAGAAAATTCGAACAACGAGGCCAAATTTATTTTGTTTTCTCTTTATCCGGATGTTTACTTCCTTTAGAAAACAAAATTTCCTCCCCAATGGAATTAAGAATCGAGAAGAATATTTTCACGTCGTCGATTCGTATACGAGTCACGATCGTTAACGAACGATCTCTCTCCTGATCGTTTCTTATCTTTAGATTTATAAAATATCGTCGGTGGTCGTTCGTTTATGAATGAAAAAGGAAAGACAATGATCAAGAGGATCAAGAAATTACGCAAGGCAGAGCGATCATTCGATTCGAGAATCGATTATCCAATTGTTGATTCTGGAGAATCAAGGTACAGATATTTCTTGTATAAGCGCAAGTCGAGAGAGAGAGAGAGAGAGAGAGAGAGAGAGAAAATAAAGTTCCAGCGATTTGTGGTTTAAACGTTTCTCGATCGACTTACTCGGTTAACTCGGAGGCAAGGTAATACGATAATCCAATCGACAAGTTCTTTTTTCAAGCAACAAATAAAAAAAGGGAAAGAGAAAAAAGGGGGATGAATCGATCGTAGGAATTATCTCATTGACATTGCGCGACGTTAATTATTAGCAAATAGATGCGATAGCAAAGGCTCTTTTTTTTTCTTTTTTTTTTTTTTTTTCAAGTAGCATAGAGAACCGAAGCAGTGCAATCTCCTTGCGTTTTCATAATTATTTTCAACAATCGGTCTAATGTTCGCGCAATAGAGTCGATCGATCGATGCGATAATTGTTCTACCTTTAATGCTTTCAAAAAGACATCTGCGTCTTTATTAATTCCCATTCAACGAAAGCGTTAACGATCGTTAGAGCTTACAACACGACGAATAAAACGTTCAGTTTCCGCAGTAATTATTGGTATTAGAACGAGAGTCGTCGCTGTTAAAATGTTCTATTCGGAATACTATAAATTTATCGATTTAATAAGGGAATAACGTGGAAATGAATAAACGCGATCGTTCGTATGTTATAGGAACATTAGAATTTGGTAGGAAACGTAGTTATCTATTTGCAAAAGCAACGTTTAGTTTAATGCAAATTTCCTAAGACCACGACGATAGAACACGCTTGCCGTCAAAGGCACGCAAATACGCAAAGCTGTTTGCAGAAACGCGTTCCCAGATGAAATCCTTTGACGGTGTAAGTCCCTTTATTCGCTACGAATAGAACGATCAACGTAGTCACTCGATTTTCTTGGATTTGAAATTATCGTTAATTAAACGTTATCGAGAGATTGGAGAAAATCATTGACACGATATTATAATACTTCCTTTCGTTTAAAAACTTCTCGTTGTTATTTCTAATTTTCAGGCTATAAGCAACGAAGAGAAACACGATAATCGAGTTCAACGCAAAACTGGAACATTATCGAGAGTAAAGGAATGAAACTCTTAAAAGTTTGTATTTTATCGTTTCCATAGAAGGCCGAGCCAATCGGCGCCGATGATGTTTAATAGAATTTTCGACTCCGCTAGTGGATTACTGTTTATCGTGATTTATAAATTTTTATATTTCGCCTTTTCCGAAGCCGATAGATAAGTTCGATTAGTGATAATGTCGGTTAGATAGTGGCGAGTGTGATATACGATTAGCTCGTTCTCGACGAGTCCATTCGGTTTTCTTCTTTGCGAGTTTGCTCAATTCGAAATGTAGCTTTATCATCGTTCGTATTAATTTAACTTGCTAAAAGAACATCACGCGTTTTCTTTTTCCTCTTTTCTTCTATACTTCTCTCGTTCTCTTATTTTTCTTTTTCTTTTCTTTTCCTTTCTTTCATCTTCATCGTCGTCGAAGAGGAAGGATCTTCTTCGAACGAGAAAGACCCGAAAGAGTGAACGTTTGCGTCGTCTACTTTCTCGGAAAAAGAAGAATTCTAAGTCACAGAAATGGAGGATACAGGAATGCTAAACGGTGCAGCCGTTCGTCAGGATAGCAAGAAACTCTGGCAATACTTCACTGCGATTTCCGGTATTTAAACGAGAGCCCTAAACGTTTCCCCATAGATAATCATTTTTCCTCTCGTCGAATAAGCATTTTCGAGTTTTCGATTTCTTCCAATTTCATTGACGTCGGTGCGAAAGGGTGGATGACCAAGGTCCATTTCCTTTTCACCTTTTTTTTTCCCCCCTTCTTCTATTTTTTTTTTTTCTTCATCCAATTTTCTCGAGCGCGAAAAAAGGAAAAGAGAAGAAAAAAGAAATGAATCGATCGTAGTCTATCTCTCATTGGATTGAACCCATAAGTGCCTTATCGAGAACGATTACGTTTATCCACTTCGACAATAGACGAGTACAATAGGAATAGATAAATAAAGAGACTGATTTCTCGAGGTCAAAAATTTTCCAAAGAGATCCATTATTTTGTTCTTTTTTGGTTTTGTTTTTGTTTTCCTTGCGACGGAACAAGTTTGTGGAAAATTCGGGGTAATATTTCCCGTTTAGTCGGTCACGCCCTTTTGCCTTGACGATCGGAAAAGTACGAGCGCGAAGCTCGTAACGTCAGGAAACGTAGATAGCTACTCGAAATGTTATTACGTCGAACCGAGAAAATATTTGAAAGCTAAGAGAAATCTTCCTCTTAAATCTTCATCTCTATTGGCGATGGTAAGGCACACGAATGATAGAACGAGTGCTTTCAAAGAAAAGTGGATAAGTAAAAGCTCTTCGGATTCCTTCCTATATTCTTTGTGTACGTTACCTACGTAGTTGATTTTTCAAAGGATCGCTTCTCCCCTCCGCCCACTCACTCCTTCTCCCGTTCCTCTCTTCCCTCATCCTACGGTACACAAGTCACGGTATTATCTTTCTCCTTTCAGTAAACTCCGCGGCAGCGGAGAGTTTGTGGAAAATTTAATGGCGAAACGTCGTTTTTCTGCTCTTTAACGATTAATAACGCGAGAGTATGTACTTTGAAACGGTATCTTGCAAAGTACATACTTTCGTATAAAAAATATTCCATATATATATATCCATGTTTCTTTTCTTCTTCTTTTTCTTTTCCATTTCTTTGAAAGAACGAGCCACTTTGTACTATTTTTGAGAGACGTCTCAACTTCAAACAACTCGAGTCTTTCGCGTATAAATACCGCACTCTTTTTAGGACAATCCCAACAACGTTCCCTTCACAACGAATTTTATCGCACGATGAAAATTAATCATTCCTCTAATGTCTTCCGATAAGAAATTATCGGACGAAAGAGATCGTCAAGTTTTCCTTTTTTTTTTTTTTTCTTCTCTTTTAACTTCGAATAAAGAAATATGTCTTGTAAAATAAAAAATAAACCAAAAAAAAAAAAAGAAAAGAAATAGAAACGAATGTCGTGCTTTTTTTCTTTAGTCTGCTTATTGGCCGTCGGTGTTGGAACAGCTATGGCATGGACGGCACCGGTATTGCCCATCCTCTACGAATCTGACAATTGGTTGGTGATAACGAAGGACGAAGGCTCGTGGATTGGCTCGTTGTTAGCATTGGGAGCCATGATGGGCGCTTTACCATCCGGCAAAATGGCAGACAAATTGGGCAGGAAGAAGTCCCTCATGTTGTTGGCCGTACCCTTTCTATTATCTTGGCTGATAATCATCGGAGCCTCCAGTGCTTGGATGCTCTACGTAGCCAGGCTGATAGTCGGCACTAGCGTCGGTGCAACTTGCGTTTTGGTACCCACTTATATATCCGAAGTAGCAGAGACATCGACCAGAGGCACTCTCGGTGCCTTCTTCCAATTATTTCTTACAGCTGGAATATTATTGGTCAATGCATTAGGCTCTATAGTTAATTACACGACCCTGGCGATCATCTGCGCGCTCGTCGAAGTTGCCTTCTTGGCGACATTCTTTTGGATGCCTGAGTCACCTCAATGGCTCGTCGTACGTATCGTTCAAACGTTTCTCCTTCCATCCTTTCTTTCGAAGAAACCTTTATAACGATCTTAAAATATTCCTTCCTCTAGAATATGGAAAGAAGAACGGAGGCCGAAGTGGCGATGAAAGTACTCCGCGGCGATTCTTACAATCCCAACGAAGAGATAACGATAATAGAAAGTGAAAAGGAAGAAGCATCGTCCAAAAAAACTACCTTCCTTGATATCTTTCGTACGGTCGGATCTAGAAGAGCTTTCATTTGTTCTTGCGGCGGTATGCTCTTCCAACAACTTTCAGGAGTAAACGCCGTTATTTTCAACACTTTGGAAATTTTTCAAGCGGCTGGAAGTTCTTTACCTTCCGACGTAGCTGCGATAATCGTCTCGGTAGTTCAGGTAAATTTTTCTCGCGACGATTCACAAGGACTATATCAAACAAATGTAATCGTTTTTTATCTCCTGCCTCTCTTCCCCCCCCCCCTCTCTCTCTCTCTCTCTTTCTTTCTTCAGGTGATAATGTCCGGTGCAGCGGCGGCGATCGTGGACCGAGCTGGTAGAAAACCATTGCTCATGTTCTCTTCCGGACTATTAGCTATTTGTCTCTTGGCATTAGGCATTTATTTTAAAAAAAAGGACGATGGCGATGACGTTAGCTCGTTAGGTTGGCTACCACTGGCATCTCTGACTCTTTTCATGATTGCCTTTTCCGTAGGGTAAGAGCGAATCGAATAAAATGAATGGGAGCGTATACGTTGAAATATTTTTGGTAAATATTTAACTGTCGTTTGTCGCGATAGGTTGGGCCCGGTGCCATGGATGCTGACGAGCGAATTGTTCACTGCCGAGTTGAAAGGGATCGTCTCGAGTGTCGCCGTTACGCTAAATTGGTTCTTGGTATTTTGCGTGACAAAACTTTTCCCATCGATGACAGAAAAACTGGGCATGGGTGGTACCTTTTGGTTCTTCGCGGTGATCATGGTGATCGCGACCGTCCTCACTTACTTTGTATTGCCAGAAACAAAAGGGAAATCAATCAGAGAAATTCAAGACGAGTTGAATGGCGTTTGATTGGCAAGATCGCTTCGGACTCGAAATAAAACCTAGCCATTGTTTAATTACCTACGAAAATGAAATAGGACTTAGCAAATTTGTAAGAAAAGACAAAAAAGGGATCGTTTCGTTTCTTTACGCCTGTCGCATGGCAATTATTACGATCAAATGATAATCTCGTAATCCCTGTGTTCGATTACGAGAGCCGTACGTCGATCGTCGATAATTGTCCGAACCCATTGTTAGCTATAAACACATATGATGATACGTTCGCCTCAGTGTTCTTCCGATCGATAACTCTCGTGAGTTTGACAATGACGATGTTGGAATGAGAGAGAGAAAGAGAGAGAGAGAGAGAGAGAGAGAGAGAAAATCTGTATGTTCGTTTCTCATATGACGCAAAAGTTTCGACGATTATCAATAAATTTTTACACGCGTTCACGTGTCCCCACACACGTTTCCATGGCTCGAACGTAATAACGAGCTGTCATTCGCAAACTGTTTCGATTTCTAATGGCCCTTCAGGAAATTTTCAAGAGGACGCGTAAGATATATTATTTCGATTATCGAGAGGTCTAGTCGATATTTATGATAAAATTCGTACGAACAAAAAATTATCGAAATTGTTAGGTTAATCGATACGATATATCAGATATCTAGAATCAATTATTCGTCGAAAGATTGTAAAGTTTCGTGTTGCTTCGAGGACGCGTTACTCGTGAATGACCCGTATATCGTTGTTGATCATTTAACGTAGTCGTTCGTTTCTAAATAATATTCTTCGAAGCAGACGACCTTGTTTAAAATAAAATTACGTACGATGGAGTTATATATATATATATATATATATATATATATATATATATATATATATATATATATACATATATTTATATATGTATATATCGTTCAGTATTTGAAATATGTTATGCTTGAAGGTAAATTAGATATCGTTAAGTGCTCCGAAGTCACGTTTGTCAAAAAAGAAAAAGAAAAAGAAAAAGAGAGAAAAGAAGAGAGGAAGAAAAAAATGATATCTGTAATATTTGGTCTTTGTTACGAGTCCATTATCATTAATAATATTTCCAAGAGAATTAAAATTTTGACAAACTAAATATTAAATCTCACTGTTAACGGTGTAAAATGTAATTTTTCTTATTAAAATGTTTATGGAAATGTCTGACGTACTTTGCCCTTGACTGTACATACATTCCTAAGATATTTACAAATATCAATGGCTTATGAGTAATACGGTTTATATCGATAAGGAAGGTAGAGATTAAAGTTTCCTACTGAAAATCCCAGTTCATTTTACAAAAGAAAGTAGATAATCCTTTTCGACGATTGGTATTACATATTATCGACTGTCCGGTGCAATAAATCATTTGACGCGGAACCTACATAACGATGCAATAATTCATTGTAATTTTTATTACACGTTACTTGTCATAAACGCTAATAAAAATATTTAAATGGCAAACATTTGCTTCGGTATGTAACCTAAATATACGAGACAATGAAATTAAGAAATGTAGCGTTTGCTGGTTGTGGAAAAAAACGATATTTTTTTTTTATCACAAATAACATTTACAATGACAAGGAGTGATCGATGGAATTTTTACGTGTAAATATCTTTTGTGTAATGTTTGTATTTTATCTTCAATAGAAAAGGAATAGAAAGACTATATGTTTACTCGTTGTAATTCATTATCTTTCTTTCTCTCTCTCTCTCTCTCTCTCTCTCTCTCTCTCTCTCTCTCTCTCTTTCTCATTGCATTGCATACGATATATGTTTTCTTTCTATAGTTTACGATAAAAATACGAAATCAATCACGAAATTGAACGTGCATAAAACGTAGAGATTACATTGAACGTAGATAAAACGTAGAGATGAGAGAGAGAGATTGCGAATAATGAAAAAAAGAAAAAAAAAAAAAACAAGAAAAAACTTAAAACCGGTAGCCTTGATATTCCAACGTTAATAAATTGGTGAAAGCAATTTAATAACTACGAGGCATAAATTTATCGAAATTATTTTCATAAACTCGAAAGCACGAATTATATGATAGGGCGCACGTGCGAAATGGCAAAATAGCATTGTAACAGCTTTCACATTTGTTCAACGTTCGAACAGTTTGATCGAAAGCTTAAAGATCTACGCGCGCGTACGCAACTATTCAAGTATTCATCCCAAAAGGATTTCGAAGATCCGCGATCTTATACTTTGATTGTCTTGCGTTATTCGTCACGTTGCATGGAAAAGTTTTTCGCGTAACTATAATTTTTCAACCATAGATATCGATCATCTTTCGTAATTGTTGAAAAACTCGTTGGATTACACGTCGTTATCGTAGACGACGAATGTTAATTATATTCCAAAAAACCGGCATACATTATGGAATATTATGAGGAAGAAATGGAAGGGGAAATAAAAAACAAAAAAGAAAGAAAGATTCGGTACCTCTCTTCCTTTTTTCTCTTCCTTTTTCCTCGCTAAGGGAAAACAATTTCACGGTATATTATATTATGGGAATTTAGTTAGTTATATTACGTCACAAAAATTCCATTACCTTGGGATCATCGTTTTTCTCACGAGCACAATTCTCATTCTTATCGTTATCGATACCGTCGGGCACAACGACGTGTGATCTCATTTTCCAATCTCTTCGAGCACTTACCTTTGCAAAGTATTACGAGGTATGGAAAGATTGATCGATACGTAATGGCGACTCATCGCCATTCGAATCGATCGCTCTTGGAATTTCAACTTTTATAACCTTCGCTTTAATTTCTCGGATAGAAAAAGAAACGAACGAAAAAAGAGAGAGGGAGAGAGAGGGAGAGAGAGAGAGAGAGAGAGAGAGAGGAATAAGCTTCTTTTTGTTTTTCTTTTCCTTTTTTTTTTCTTTTCGTCGTTAATAAAAATACAACATCACGGACGTGCGAATCCTTTCGATCATTTTTCCTCCTCCCCATCCATCATCGCGTAATCCGTTTTAATGTATAAGCAAGCATTGTTTTTACAGACCTTATTAGTATCCAGTTAATTCGAATGACTTTATAATAAAGCTACGTTGTCCTTATTCGAATCACGATCATTCGCGGCCGCCGCACGTAGAGCGATTTATTATAGTTTGACGTCATTTCGAATACGATTCCTACTTCTTGCACGATATTCCGTAGATTTTGTGACGTTACGCAAACACAATACTACGAAATTTCGTGATGAGCATGGTTAAAGAAGAAAAGGAGATTATCTCTCTCTCTCTCTCTCTCTCTCTTTCTCTTTGGTTACGTGCTTTAGCAAACGTACGCGCCCGGCTTGAAGACGTTTCATTTCCTTTCTTTTTCTCTCTCTCTCTCTTATTATCCGCTTCATGAGTTCTAACGAAATTGATATTATATCACAAAATCGAGGCATATTAAATGTATGTAAATTAATTTAATTTTGTTGACATTAATAAATCATCGAAAAAAAAAAGAATTAACGCGACTTTTATTATCACGAAGAACGTGAGCATAGCACAACATCGTTGTGTTAATAAAACACGTCATTCGAGTTCCTCATTAATAAAATTTCACGGATAATGATGCCTACCTCATCGATGGATCTATACTTTGTCCAACAAGAGTTGTAAAAGACTCATCGTTGAACGTTCAAAGTTTCATCGTGTAAAGGTGAAACATTTGTAAAATTTGTCGTTACTTAGAATCGACGAAGAAATTTTTTTTCTTTCTTTCTTTCTTTTTTTTTTTTTTTTTTTAGAAATGACAAATGAGCTCTCAGCCACGAGATCTTAGAGAAAAAGTAGGGCGGATCGTAGCTCGTCGACGGTGGTTAGACGTGTCATCGTTTGCAAGAAAAGTTTGCGTAAAATCATGGAAAATGTCGATAACGATAATTGGCGGTAGTCGGCTTGTTCGAGGGATTATTTAAATAAAAAAAAATCTCCGATGAAAAATCTCTTATTCGTTCGTTCGTTCGTTTCGACGCGCAACGTTTGACTTTCTATTACTCCACTTTATATCATTGCAAGTGTATCTTCCGAACGGATAAGCAAAAAGAAAGTGGATCGTAGAAGAAATTGGAACGAGAGGAGAGGAGCTTAGACGGTAGATATTTCTTCGAACGAATATTTATCTGATTATTATTCGAGTATCGACTCGATAAGTTAAATAATCAATAAACGAAAGTTTCGATATATCGTTGCGCTTGATAACTCTCCTTTATCGATCGCTATAGACGTAGTAAAAAGATAGGAAAACGTATAAAAGCCGGTGCAGCTCGTTGCCTCGTATATCGAATCGATTTAACGATCTCCTTCGATCTTTTATCAATCATAAGATGGAAAACGTTCTCGATCAACTATTTTCCTTGATTCCATCTCTCGTAGCAGCTATCTCGTTGGCTATATCTTCCGTTCCCTTTGACGATTTCGATAGTTATTACCATGTTGTTCGTGTTTATGCAGCTGGCAATAGTAAGAATAAATGGATTTTACGTTTGAATCACGCTCGCGAATATAGAAAGCTGCATGTACGCGCGATCAAATAAAACTCAACGATCTGTATTATTACGATAGGGAAACATCGAAAGATAAAAATATAACCCAAATAATAACCGAATAATAATGATCGCCGATCGTCGACCTGTCTGTTCCTCATTATTTTAATCTTCTCGCACAAAATCCGTGTGTATTTCCATTCGATTCGATCGATAATCGGAGAAATGAAATTGCCACTCCAGATTGGCCTTCCGTTTCCACAAATCATCCCTCCTTTATCAAAACCAAATTAGCGAAAGTTTAACCAAGCTATCGTTCGAAGAGTGCCGAGCTCGCGACACACGCGAAAGATAAAGAATCGTACGTTCTTCGGTCGATTATATAAGAAAAATTATCGAGGGTCTATATTATAGCCGTTCCTAAGAGAAAAGATCACTTTAAAGTAGTCCGCGTAGCTCATCGGTAATTCCAAGTAAGTTATAACCCTTTTTATATCTAAAAAAACATCTTCTCGACTCGCTACTTTCGAGATCTCTCATCGTGATCGTTATGAAATATGTGGTGGGGACAGGGGGTGGGGAAAGGGGCGGGGCAACGGTAGTGCGTTTTATCAAGATTCGATATCGACGTTATAAAGTTTTTCTTTTCAAGGATTATGGAAGAACGAGCGACTTTCCACTAGAAAGATAATAAGTAAACGACGAAGATGATGGCGGCGTTATAGGCGAAAGAATAATTGATACTTTGATTTTTAAAAGGCAATTGGAAATTCGGTGAAAACAACCCGATAAGATTTTCATTCGACCCCGAGATCGATAATATCGGTAAAACTTGCGTACTTTTATTTCTCTGGCAACGCCATCGAGAAACGAACGAACGCGACGGAATAATAATAAAAATAAAAGTTTCTGTCGGTGTTATATCGTTCGAGTTTGAATCGTCGCTGCAACCAAATAATTATGACAAATTTTCGCATATCGACGAAACGAACCACCTTCCGATAATAATCAACTGGTTGTGACGTAAAATCGTATGCTTTTCTTTTCATCTTCCGCCACTCTAACATTATCTATTTTTATCTATCATAGAATTACGAAGGAAAATAGTTAGCGCGACGAAGAAAATTCGTACTTTTGACTACTTCGTGGAATTTGTTAGAAATATTAACAATGAAATCGCTCGTATTGTCTCCCGTATACGCGTCTATCTTTTTCAATAACCTTCCTCCATCCAAGTGTGCTGCATCTTACGCACACGATACATCATTAATATCGCGCAAGTACGTATACGAGGAATAATAATTCTAAAGCGCAACAACGATCATTTTGCTTTCAAGTGTATGCCGTGTATCGTCGATCGGTCGACAGGTCGCGAGTCCCATTCGCGTTTGTATTTCTTTTTCATTTTTTTTCTTTCACTTTTCAATCGCATTGTCATTGAAATGAATTTCCTTCGCGACGTCGAGCTGGCTTTATTTAGGTGCAATCAAAATGACGCGTAATTTTTTAATAACGCGCACATCCGAATCGTCAAAGTCGCCCAGCGATACACTACGTTGCGATCCCTCTCCACGTGCGCGCGTTCATCAATGACCCATTCGAGTATCGTGCTCAGCTTTATTGATTTTCTAGCCCTAACGTAAAAGAGGGATGGAAACCGGAGCGTAAAGGGGTGGGTCGGTCGGTCGGTCGGTCGGTCGGTCGGTCGGTCGGTCGGTCGGTCGGTCGGTCGGTCGGTCGTCCGGTGAGATCGGAAAGAGTTAGAAAATAAATCGAGAGTCGTGTTTTTACTTGCATAGCCTTGACACGACGTTTTTCAAGACTACAAAGTTAACATCGTTTCGAGCATCGCGCTTATCGAATAATCTTTACACGTCGCGAGAACGATAATTTTTGATTTGGGAACATCGATCTATCGATCTCTCTTTCCTTTCTCTTATCTTATTATAATAACGTATTATATTTTATATCTAATCGCGAGATAGGAGATATCTTTTACATACGTCCTTTTATCTCATTAATTACAAATCTTGTATTTAAAATTGTAAACAAGTACTCGAAAGAGACGAATTTTTTCGATCGTATTGCGAGGCCATTTTCAAATGTGCATCCAGATCGATAGATTATCAGAAAAATTTCTTCGATCGATACGAATATTATATTATCCACGATCGTACAGACGGCGAAGAATCTCCAATACTAATTCTTCTATTTACAACTTTGTCCTTTGCTCGATACGTTATATACAATGATGACACGACGTTGAAAAGAATACACGCGTAGATAATATAATACTCGATCGAAATTTTTCAACGAGCGTAGTCGTTAAAATGATAATTCAAAGAGGGGGCACGATGGTACACCCATTCGTGGTTGTATCCATTCTCGGCCCTTTCAAACTGACCGCTCGCAGGATGAATTACTTTTTTTTTTTATTCCCAAAGGGAGACGTTTATCCTTTGCAAATCGAAATGTAAAAAGCGTATTAAAAAGTATACCCTTTTTCCGTACTCGTACGAGTAAACGTAATTGCGAAATCGACCCTAATCGTATACCTTTTCCCCGAAATAAATAAAACATCGTTCTTTGTTAATATAAAACAATAAAAAGTAATGTTGAATATTCTCAGATTTTTTTTTCACTCGTAGTTTCACTTTCATAACAACTCTTACGAATCATCTAAATATATCTCCCAAAAGAGACAAGTCCAATTGGCCAAGATGATAAGCAACTTCCATTTTAAAATATAGATAGAGAAAATATGTAGATGTAATTTTTTCTTTGCATACACGTTGGCGTATTTATCGAGTCGAGTTAGTCACTTGATTTCGACTTGACGCAGGAACAAACTGATTGTGTTTATATCGATTATAGTACTAGCGTCCTAGATGTTGATATTACGAAAACGAAATAAAAAATAGAAAAGAAGGAGGTGGGAGGAAAAGGAAAGAAGAAATTATTTCCGACGGCGACAAATATAATACTGCTTTCGTTCCTCGCTAAATATAGATCCCTTTGTAAATTGGAATTAATTAGAATTAGATTAATAAAGGAACGTACGAACGCACCAAATTTCTATCTACTCTCGTTAATGTTTAGATCGAAACTAATAGAACGATAAAGAGCTCGTATGCTTCTATAGAAGAGAGAATAAACGTTATTGTCCGATGGCCCTGACACAAACCTTCATCGTAGTATTCCGGATTTTCAGGTTCGAGGTCTTTCGTTCGTGCGGTCGTTGCATCTCAAACGATCGACCAACGACTACCGAAGACTGTCTATCGAATCGGAGCTGCGCTACCGGAGGCAGAAGAACGAGAGAGAGAGAGAGAGAGAGAGAGAGAGAGAGAGAGAGAGAGAGAGAGAGTGCGAGAGACAGAGACAGAGACAAAGACAGAAAATGGCCCCCACTCGTCGCGAGGAAGAAATAGAGGGGCGCTCGTATAAAGAGTATGCTTACAGCCCTGTATCAGCGAGTTCCTCCTCGGCTGTGTACGAAACAACCACCACTACCCTCGTTAAAGAACCCTACGTTGGATCTACTAATAACGGAGAAGAGTTTGGAAAATTTGGAATCGTTACGAGAAAGTGCAGTGCTGCCGAGATGGTTGAGAAGGGATCTACTCTCTTGCAGTATATTGCAGCTGCTGCTGGTCAGTACCTTTGATTTCTCTCTTTTTTTTTTTTTTCTTTCTCTTTATTTATTTCTCTACTTATTGTTCGATCTTACGAGCGAGCTTTAACGAAATGCATTCGCGTACGATTCATTATCGTTCGAAAGTGATTTTTGGCACGAGAAAGGGTCGGTCGGACCGAGTGACGTAAATAACAATTAAGGGCTTGGATTCGTGTCACAGAGTCGAGACGAAAATAGATGAACTTTAACCGATAACCTATAAGCTATGCTTCCTTCTGACTTTAACTTGAAAGTCGACGCTTATTTTACAGCCATATAATGATAATTTCCGTTATCTCTTCTTGCTGGATCGTTTGAATTTTATGTGAAACGACTCGTTCGAACGACACGTGCCTTCAAAATATATATATACACACACACACACGTATATATAGTATATCGATAAACGTTAGGCTCGTTTGTTCGTCTCAAATTCTTTTCCATCTCGTTTACTTTATTAATGAATCTGAGTCTAGTAATGATATAAATTACGAAGAAGTTGTAGGATTCCCTTCTTTTCAATTCGCAACGTCAATCGCCTAAAGAATCTTGGAAAATACCTATTGTTTCGTTCAATTTCGCATAATTTCCTTGGCGTCGAGGTAAAAAGAGAAAAAGAAACAAACAAACGAAAAGAAAAGAAAAGAAAAGAAAAGAAAAATCTGTTTAATCGCATTCCGGAATATAATTACGTCTCGTCGTAGTACCAGTTGGTTGGAAAAAAAAAATGTGTTAATTAGAGCACACTGAAGTACGATTAATGCGAACATATAAGATGAAAAAAGGAAGGAAGGGAGGAAGGGAGGAAGGTAGGAAGAGAGGAAGAAAGAGAGAGAGAGAGAGAGAGAGAGAGAGAGAGAGAGAGAAAGAAAGGAAGAGGAAGAAAAATAATTTGAGACGCACGTGCGCATTCGCGTGCTACCAAGCAGGCGCATCATTCTGATCGAGCTTCGAACTCGATGCCGACGTCCTCGAGTAAACGCAATTCACGTGACGCAAGCTTTTACGTTCGAACGTCATGGGGGATGTGTATGGGTGGATTTTCTTCTATCTCGTCTATCTCACTATTTTTTCTTTTCTCACGATTATTCCTTCGTTTCTCAATTGAAATTAACCTAATTAAATTTAGAAGTATGTATCTAGATAAAAGTTCCGAGTGACGTTTCACGCACGTGCCGCATATAATTCCACATAGTCAAGTTTCACTGTGACGCGATCTTCTCGGCTGCATCACTCGAGTTTTTTTCTCTCTCTCTCTCTCTCTCTCTCTCTATATATATATATATATATATATATATATATATATATAAATATTTAAAACTATATCTCTCTTTGTCTCATGTACGTATTTATGTCTCGCTTAGTCGTTCGAACGGAGATCGCGAAATATCTTTTCTTTATCCTAGACTATTTTAAATGTTGATCCTTCTCCTTGCTCCTCTACCTTCAACATTCTTTCTATTTATACGTTCTACGAACGTACTCACCGATCATTGATTGCTTCAATCGATTCGACGAAAAACAAATTTGCGCGAGGAAGAAAAGAAAAAGGAAAAATATTAGGAGGAAATAAATTATTAGCTCAATTATTTCTTTGTAAATCTTGAAATCCTTTCGAAAGATCGTTCGCGAATCAGAGAAACATTCGGTCATCGCGAGAACTTGTAATCGAAATGCCAACGAGAGAAACTGCTTTTAGCAGTTGGACTCTTTCACGGTAAGAATCCTTCTCACCGTCGGATTGCTGCGGTAACACGGATAATGAGGAAGTAGTTCGGCTCGATTGAGATCTTACTTCTACTCGAGCTGATACTTAATCCATCCGCCCGTCGCTACCGGATGCCAGCCACTTGTTTTAATATTTTCACGCCGTGAATCGTGAAATGATTTCAAGTCGTAATAACTTTGCTTTGTCATTATCATCAGAGTATTTCCCCCTTTCTTTCTTCTCCTCCTTCTTCTTCTTCTTCATCTTCAATTTTTTTTTCATTTTTTATCGTACCTCCTTGTCTTCCTCGAGTTTGTATTTACATTCTTTCCTCATGGTTTACTTTGACCGACAACGTCTGACACACTTCTTTTTTCTTTATTTTTTCTTTCTTCTCTTCTTTGTTCCTCCTTTATATCACTTTTTATTTCGATGGTTTCCGTTCTTTATCTTACGAACCATGTGTACAGCTGCACGAAGAAAACAAAATACTTTGAAATGCCATGGAATATAAACGGCGAAATATGCGCTAAATCAAGCCAAATCAAGTTTTTCAGTCGAGGCCGCGAGTAATGTTTATTTTTTTTTTGTCTCTCTTTCGAATCGAAAAATTCTAAAATAATGCGAATAAAAAATTACGCAATGAACCAGTGTCATCGATGTCGCGTTTTTTTCCAAAAACCTTCTCGTTCATTAACATATTTCCATTCGATCGAATAACCGATAAAAACGAAGAAACATTTCGAGTTTTACCCGGATCTGCAGGTAACGACAAAAAGCTTTTTTATGTTTTATAAACTTTTTATTGGCCTACCGTTTGCGATAACAACAGAACTCATTCGAATACCGATATATAGGAGTATGCGCGGAACGATATAATCTCGATTATTTATCTCATATAGGATTAAAAAAGTACAAAAGATAAACATATTAAATAATAGTAATCACCAACATAGACGTCAGATAGTATTACCGAGTCGCAAGTTACGTGACTAGTGAAAGTGCAGTTATTTTCCGTATAATTAATAAAAAAAAAAAAAATATACGCGTAATCACGGCATTATCGATCGATAATATCCACTAGGATTCTTCTTAATCCATGCGATTAAGAACGATAATTCCCCTTACGCGTGTTATCTTTGTAAGAAAAAGAAAACACAGGTTTTCCCTCTATCAACCGTTTTTTCTCTCCCTCTCTCTCCCTTTCTCTTTCTCGTCGGCCGAAAAAATGATAAATGTCGATGATGGAATATATTCGTCTTAATACGATAACGATGTCACCGGATTTCGAATTTCATTCTTCGTGGATATAAATTGCGATATTTTCAATCGTAACATTTTCTTAATGAAAATATAACATTTGACACTGTTTACGTACGTATACGTCATTAATAATCGTATAAAATCATATACTACGAAAAACAAAATAACGATTATGTTATGGTGTCGTTCGATCGACGAGTTACGCTCGTCGTAGGATTCTTATCGTTTATGATGCACTTATGTATATTTTCTTTCTTTCTTTCTTTCTTTCTTTCTTTCTTTCTTTCTTTCTTTCTTTCTCTCTTTTTTCCTTTTTACCGAACGTATCATTCGTATACAAATACGTATATGCGATATGGAGACAATACGTTCGGATTATAGAAACGTCTTATTTCATTATTACGTTCAATTAAGCGTATTTTAACAAGTTAACGATATAACGATTATCCCGACTCGTTTTCCAATATATTTTAATTATATCGTCTAATTGGTGTCCTTCAACTAACAGCGAACGAGTTATCGCACGCACAAAATAAGATAGTAATCGCATAAATGTCAAAACGAGCGAATGCTTGACGAGATAACGACATAATACGCATTACTTTCGCGAAACGGACACGAACAATATACAAAATTTACTAGATCAAAGATTCTCCAAGGTGGCACGTGGAATAATCTTTGGGTTTTTTGTTCTCTTTTTCATTAAAAGTAATTCGATTCGCAGGAAAAAAAAGGCTAGCGATATCCATCGATCCGTCGACTTAAAATCATTGAGAGCAATGCCGACGATTTTCGACAATAATTATCCGACGAACGATCGAGTAAATTACTTGGATCTCAGATCTTTTTAACAAAGAACATTGTTGGCAGATCGAGCGCTAATATTATCGTTCACGACTAATTGAATTAATTAATGTCAAAGTATATCGTGTATTTTTACTAAACCTGGAATGCCAACGGAAATCCTTAAGAGTAAATAAAGTTTCTTAAGTAGCCGAAGTGATTATATCTTTACTCGAGGCGAATCGATACAACTGTCGGCAAACCGATCGCTTTGTTAACACATGCGCGATTAGAGATCTTTCGATGTGAGTAATTTCCAGTTTTAGTCGATCTGATTTCAATCGATTTTACATCATTTCCTTCGTATTCGATAAATTGATAATAGTATTCGCATATATGTATTTATACGATTTATCGGAAACGATACGTTCGTCTAAGAATCGAAAAGATCAAGAGTCGGATCGATTTTTCATCTGAGAAGAAAATAATAATAATAATAATAACAATAATAATAATAATAATGATAATAATAAGAGAAGAGGAAAAAGCTGTAAAAAGCGATTACTACTCGCGATGATATCGACACGCCTCCTCGCTTATTTTTGATTTATGAAATTGCCAGGCTCGCATTTTTCTGACGATATCTCTTCTCATTGCTATTCCTCTTCTTTTACTTCTTATTCTACCCAAGTTCATGAAAACGTCTTATCGACTCGGAAATTTCCTAACTGCAAAAAAACGGTAGCGAAATATCGTACGACGCGACCCGATTCGATTCGATTCATTCGCCGTCAGTAACCCCATCGAGCTAATTCTTTCATTCCTATCTCTCTCTCTCTCTCTCTCTCTCTCTCTCTCTCGGCTCTTAATATGTCCTCACTTTTTCTTTGCAAATCATTCGATCCACGGTCGTGTTTACGATACGTAATTATGTCTTATCGTTTATCAAGATGATAGAATTTTTATCGATACAGAAAAAAAAAGAGAAGAAAAAAATTGATACGAAAGGAGAAAAGAAATGAAACGCAAAATTTTTATAAAAATTTCGAGTCGAATGGTCGGTCACTCTATATTATATAACTATCTCTATCCTCTCCAAAATAAAAGAAAGGAAAAAAACCGATGAAGCAATTAACTCTTTCGAAATATATCGTTTTCATCAACGAATATCACCAACGAATACGAATGTTTAATTTTTGTCGATCGACATTTCGCGAGTCTCGAACGAATCATGTCCGGTCTGTAGATCTTGCGTAACTCAGTAATAATAAAAGAGTCGCGAGCGTCGAATGATTCGGCATACCTGAAAGGCTTGGGCAGGTTGCATAACCACAATGTACCGTGATGCATCGGGATGCACCGCAATGCAACAAAAAAAAATACCGAAGGAACGAACGATGATAGCGTGACGGCAATCGATACGAAGACGCAAACTATTCGCTACGATTATCGCGCCTTCGATTTGCCGGCCGATAGTTTATCTCGATATAGCTGACACCACAAGTAGAAAAATCTCATGCTATTTCTCGAGTGTTTCATTATCGTTCGACTTTTCTTTTCAACTTTTACTTTCGATTTTTCATCCTTTCTCTTGATATCGCGATTCGTTCTCTCTCTCTCTCTCTCTCTCTCTCTCTTTTTTTCCTTCTTCCTTCTACTGTTAATACGTTCGAGATAAATATCATCGCACACTGGGATAATTTCGATCGATACGCATTTACACCGAAAGATACTTGTGAAAATAAATGAACTCAACGTTGTTGACGAACGATATAAAGATGTGTATAATTTTCGTGTAATGAAATATCTGTCAAAGAGGTTAAACGGTAGAGCCAACGAGAAAGAAAGGAGGGTTAAAATCTCGAACGATTCGAATACTCGTGTGGCAAGAAAAACTTTATTTTCTCGCGATGATATATTACTTATTACGATGAAAGGGTTTCCAGGTACTAGCGTATAGATCATCGTTGTCGCGAACTAGGTCGAAGGTAAACGATAGGCGGGATAGATAATGGCTCAAATTACGCCGAGATATTTTAATTTTTTTCGAAGGTTCCTCAAACGTTGTCTCAGCGGCGATTCGTCTGGCCTGTCATTGCTCGTAACGAAAAACATTTCTATGGTCGGTCACGTGGACGTCTATTTACGAGCGAACGAAGCGTGTCGTTGTGACCGCGACATTACATAAAGCCGACATTTCGTAGTTGATATTTTTTTTCTCGATGTCGTAAAAATGCTCGATCGACGCCTGGTTCGGATCGTCCCGTCCGAGAACAATAGTAGATCGGTAAAACGAAAGATTTTCATTTTGGAATCTCTTTGATGTCTCCGTTCGAAAGCAGCGTCGTGGAAGGGAATAACTAGTCGCAGTCTCCTTGATAAAACCAAAGCGATTTAAAGCGAACCAAGCGATTATGCAAAGCGCTCTTTAACGGCACGTTTTATCGAAGGAAACGCCTCCTACGCTGTGCGACCGAGAGTAACATTTTAAAAACGATTAAAGCGGGACGAATTTATCGTCGTGGAAAATTAGCGACGCGTTTGTTACCGTTTCGTTTCGTCGACTCCGTACGATGCGCGCCAATACGCGGCAATAACGTATCGAAATCTCTCGTGTTTTCCGTTTACGAGAGATCGATAAACTTTCGACGATACCGAGGAAGGATCTATATAGATCGATGACTTGACCTACTTTTAACTCTCAATGTTTCAGCCAATCTCAGTGTAATGGCGACAGGAGCGATGTTGGGCTGGACCAGTCCGATATTAGGTAGACTCCAGGAAAAATCCGACGACAGTCCCTTGGACAAGGCCATTACCGACGACGAATCCTCGTGGATCGGATCGTTGGTAGCTATCGGTGCTGCGGGCGGAAGTTTCTTGGCTGGATATTCCGCTGAAAGGTATTTTCGATACATTTCGAGTCTTCAACCATTTCCCGGAATTTAATCGAATCTCCCGCGTCAATTAAAATATCATTTCTCAGATTCGGCCGAAAATACAGTTTACTATTTTGCGTTGTACCTTATTTGATCGGCTGGGCGTTGATAGCTACGGCACACCACGTAGCTCAGTTTTACGTTGCTCGATTGATATTTGGAGTTGCCTTGTCCTTCGCCTTCACGGTCGTACCTATGTACGTGGGAGAGATCGCAGAGGTAAGGAAGATCATCGTTCATTCTTTTCCTTCCTCTTTTCGAACAGCGTCGTGAAGACATTTCTAAATCAATGACCATATGGAATTTAATCATAAAGTTTCTATTCCAATCGTTCGCCAGACGTCCATCAGAGGAGCATTGGGATCCTTCCTTCAGTTATTCATCACGTTTGGATTGCTCTATTCCTACGTCATCGGTCCTTACGTTTCTTACACGGTCTTTTGGATCCTCTGTGCCTGCTTACCGGTCGTCTTCTTCGTTTTATTCATGCTAATGCCGGAATCACCTTACTATCTAATCTCCAAGGGTAAGAGGGAAGCCGCCGTTGCTGCGCTAGCCAAATTACGTAGCAAGAGCGAAGCGGCCGTGCAAGAGGAGGCAAACGACATACGGGTAAGGATAAGATTTTATCGAACGATCGGTCTAAGAATTTGAATCATCGACGAATATGCGACGCCTTTGACCGGGTAAATAAATCCTGCCGTTCGATATCGCTCATCCGGTCACGTACGTTTAAGGAGGCCATCGAAAAGGTCGTTCCTAGATCCCGTAAAGCGCTTTTAACCGTGTGAGTAATCATAAAATCTCGGAGCAACTATCCAAAGGAGAAGGGTCCTCTTTATCGATCTCTTAAAATCTATCGATTCGCGGATCGGGCGCTCTTATCGAATCGCGCGTTATTTATAGACGATGAGTAAGATCGTTCTTGAAACGAAATCGTAACGTGTACGTACAATGGTATCTACATATGTCGAGGATGTCGCGCGAGGAACGAAACACGTCGACACATAGTCGAAACATAGTAGATCGCATCCTACCATTCGTCATCGATTTATTTTTTCCTTTTATTTTCCCCAGGATGCCCTCGAAGAATCGATGAAGACGCAGACCAAGTTATCGGATCTGTTCACCGTAAAGGCCAATTTTAAGGCTCTCATATTCACCTGCCTCTTGGCATCTTTTCAACAGTTGACCGGTATCAACGTCGTTCTCTTTTACATGCAAAGTATCTTTGCCGCAACTGGTAGCACCATGGATCCGAACGTGTCTACGATAATAGTTGGTTCCGTTCAAGTGGCCGCATCCTTTGTCACGCCATTGATCGTCGACAGATTGGGCAGACGATTGCTCTTGATAACTTCCGGCGTCGGTGAGATCGTTACCTTGGTAAGTTACCTTTATCATTTCGTTTATTGATTCGATGAAGAAATTAGAAAGTCCGATGAATTTTCTCGCGAGGGTTATTTCACGAAGACTAACGACGTTGCCGTAACACTCTTTTGTAATACCAATCGTCTCGAAAGGTGGTCGTTTCCTCTTTTATTTCCAATCGATAGCACGCGTCTTCTAAGAAAATAAGAAAAATAGATTTCACTTGGAAACGACGGCTACGACGACGTTGGCCAATTAACCGGCTATTACTTTACTTACGCAATCGATTGGTACTTGACTTTCATGAATTATACGCGAACGGTGTGATAATGAAAAGTCTCCTAGGAAATTCTTTTAGTCTCGTGCGATAGACGTGCCGAGTCTGGAGATAGAAAAAGAAGAAGAAAAAAAGAAGGTAAACGAAAAAGTAGGAACAGACCGCGTGATGAGACGAGCGATTCTCGTTATTATCTAATTGATCGTCGTCGTCGTCGTCGTCGTCGTCGTATTAATCGACGCGCGTACGCGCGTCAAACTCGCACGGTTCGATTCATCTAGTGCCTAAAGGTATTTCTTTGACGAGCAACGGAGGTCGTAACCTTCGGCCGAGAGAATACATTGCACTCGTACGCATCGATCGCGATTAGAATTCTAAAATAGATATAACGCGGATCGAAACGGCAAAATAGCCTTCCCCATTCGTTATCGTCGAGGAAGAAAAGAGGAAGAGGAAGAGGAAGAAGAAGAAGAAGAACGCACACGTATACAGACATATACGTACGTTTGTATGTTAATGATCGTAACGAGCTTGGCCCTGAATTCGATAAGCACTCGGAATGCGTTTAATTGTGCAACGTTTCGTTTCCAGTCGTCGACTTCCTCCCGTACGTACGAAGAGCGTGGCCGAGCGCTCGCGTGGCATCCGTTTCGAAGACGCAAAGATTCGGAACGGAGAGAACGATTAACATGGTTACGCTTCCGAGAAAAAAACGTCATCGCATTTCTCATTTCGTTTTGTTTCAGGCTGCTCTCGGTCTTTTCTTTTACTTGAAAGACGTTCAGAAGGACACCGAAGTCGTCGAATCGATCTCGTGGCTTCCGGTCGTCTCGCTCGTCATCTTCATCGCCACCTATTGCATCGGTTGGGGACCCCTTCCGTGGGCGGTGATGGGCGAGATGTTCGCCTCCGACGTAAAATCAAAGGCTTCCGGTATCACGGTATCCATGTGCTGGTTATTAGCATTCTTCATAACGAAATTCTCGAGCAACATCACCGAAACCTTTGGCAATCACACGACCTATTGGATGTTTGCCGTCTTCTGTATTATCAGCGTTCTATTCACCATATTCATACTACCTGAAACCAAGGGCAAGAGTTTGCAACAGATTCAGGACGAGTTGAACGGCATTAAACCGACGATGTCCGAATTCAGCCCTTCGATTTTACCTACCAAGCAATGAGGGTATCTTTCAGGGTCGGAGATGGTTCATATTTTAAACGACGGTCAGTATCCTAGCACGAGTTATTACGGATCATTCGTTAACAAAGAAAAAGCGTAGTACTCCGATTGTCTTTCTTCGACCCTGGCCACAATACTCGAGATGACTTTTGGTCTCGTATAAGTGGCTCTTCGGGAAACACACACGACGAACCAACAAATTATTATTATTTTTTTTTTCTTTTTTTTTTTTTATCAGTATTGGACAGGAAGGACGTTTTACGCAACCCTTTTGTCCTCGACGTCGTATCGTTTGAGATCTTCCCGAACATTCCCAAGGGAAACGTGTGTCTCTAAGATCCCAAGATGGTAATTGTGTTCCGTGTGGAGTCGTCCGTCATAAAATAGATATAAACTCTTCCTTTCTCTTCTTCATTTTGCGATAGCTCGTAAGAATAATATAAGCGCAAAATACTATATTTTTTTTATCGATATTTAACCGAAGAACCTTGGAAAAAACGTCGACGATAAAGGCGGCTAAGAGAGAGAGAGAGAGGAGAGGAGAGAGTGCGTGTATGTGTTCGTTCCCTTCGCGAGTATGATTGACGCGAGTCAGTGTCACATTTGTTACCTTTTTTTCTCTCCTTCTTTTTCTTTTGATTATTATTAGATCGAACGGTGTATTAAATTAAACAATAGAATAGCTTTTCATTCGGATTCCAAGCTACGACGTACATATCAAAGTTCCTTTAGCGTCGATCGAGCCTGATGCAAGTCGAACTGAGATACCGGACCGAAGCTCAATCGACTACTACTAATATTATTATTTCTACTATTACTACTACACCTCCGCTCGTTCCTTCGATATAAACATCGTGAATTTTCTGGATTTTTATTATTATTATTTTTCCTCTTATTGTACTTCGTATACGCGAACGAGAAACGAAACGAAAACCTCCGAAGAAAACACTCCACGTTTATACATTCGGCCGATTTCTCAAATATACACGAAGATTTTTTTTCGTAAAACGAAACTTTGACAAAAATTCCATTCGATTCTTTTTTCTATTAAAACCTTTGAAACAACACACGCTGAAATAGAGTCCGTCGATCTCTTTCTCGATCGCGAGACTAGATCACGCGTTATAATCTTTCGATAAAAACGCGACAATGACCTTTAGAATATCAACCACCCATCGCATGACCGTTCAAAAAATTTGTCACATTTGTTGAAAATAATATCGGGCGTTCGTTCTGTCACTCGGTCGACCTTTTTTTTTATTCAGACGTTGATTACTATCATTGTTTACGTATACGTATTATTTTATTATATAACTCGACTATTACTATTAAGACTTTTATTTAGAAATACCAATGAGGAAAAACCGTGATAACCAAATAATTAAATATTGAAACAAATATGACAAGAGAGGGAAGAGAGAACAAAAAGCGTTAGTGTCTTTTACAGAAATCTTTGTGTGGCCTGATCGATGGTCCGGTTAATTGCGCAACAGTTAATTTATTCTTATCAAGTTGTCGTTCATTCGTAGGTGCTAACATGATCGAGTGTAATTGAAAAAAAAAAAAAGAAAAAAAAAAAAGAAAAAAAAAGAAAAACAGAGAAAAAGAATAGAAGAAAGAAAAAAGAAACAGACATCTTTCCTGGATCCTGACGTTTAATTGCGCTCTTCGATGGAATCGATGAATCGATCGATTGTTCGCCATCGATAAGTAACATACTACAAATAATAATATATGCATGTACTCGATCATTTTCAAATGTCATTGATAAAAGTTGTAGAACGACGCAGTTCTATCCGATGTTCTTCCTCTTGGCGTTTATGTAAAAGAATGCACCTACGAATGTACGTACCGCGAGGAAGAATCGATAAAAACGTTTAACGTCATGTCGTTGAGCGAGCCTATTCGTTCGATGACAGAAAACATTCCCATATTTCGCGTTACACTTCTTCGTGGATATTAAAAAAAAAAAAAAAAAAAAAAAAAAGAGAGAGAAAAAAATCTATGCGCAGCAGAAAAGATACATACGTTTTACTATTCCTCGTTTTTCTATTTTGTTTTTCCCCTTTTTTCTTTTTTTTTCTCGGAACGGAAGGGTTTCTTTTCCTTCTTTCTTTTTCTTTTTTCTTTCTTTCTTTCGTCATTCTCGTTTCCGCGTTTTTCTTTTCCTCTCCTTTTTCGAAAAAAGAGCCACTATACAAAGATAAGAATCACAAAAAGAGAAGAGGCGAAGGGAACTAAACTGATTCTTCGATATATACAAGATATACGCATATAAACGTTGGCATAATTCCTCTTCCTACGAGTAGAACGATGCTCGTGGGAATACTCAAGCGATTACCAAAGATTTATCTTACGTTTCAATCCGTACTCCTAACTCGCATCTTTCAATTTCCGTGTGTTTCTCTCCTCGCGTTACTCACGGTACTTCCTGCTAACTTGTTCGTGTCAATTATTTATATACTTATACATGTATATATATGAGAATAGAAACGCGGTATAATCTTAAACTTGTAAATTATGATTAAAGAAAAAATCTTTTATATATTTTTCTCGGGGAATATTTGAAAGAAAAAAAAAAAAAAAAAAAAAAAAAAAAAAAGAGAGAAAGAAAAAACGGGAAAAAACGTAAAAATAATATCAAAAAAACGCGACGAGGACGAAAAGCGCTGGTCGCTGGTTGCTTGGTCTTTTTTTTTTTTCTTCCAAATGTCAACGAGTTCTTTAAACACGTTCGTCAAACTCGTCTACAAAGATCACTGCGAACGAAACGCGAACGAAACGTCTTCGTGTTTTACGAGATGCGTGTCTAAACGGGTATCGAAAGAAAAAAAAGAAAAAGTAACAAGTATTTTACATAGCATCGAACAATCAATGAATACGAGCGACGAGAAAGGATAAATGCAATTAAATTTTAAAACGACGACCGCACGTATCGTTATTTATACATATTTTCGGAATAATCGATAAGGAATAAATGTAAAGCGAAGAGAAACTATTTTAACGCAATAAGAGAGCGTGGAACTAGAACGGGTAACGCTACGTTTCATCTCGTCACTGTAAATACTATTTGATATATATACACATATTCCTAAGTGCACCTTTGTACATACATATCTTATCGAAATTGAATAAATTGTAATTAAACGCAAGAGATTATTGATTTATCTTTCCCCTTCCCTATGGAAAAAACGAAAAAAAAAAAAAAAAGAAAAAATAATCGTCGACATAACGACGATCGAGAGAGAAAAAAAGAAACATGAAGAAAAACAAATCAATGACACTTGTCAAGTTCAAGGAAACGGTCATTATCTAATTTTCGATAACAACGCTTGATAATTATTATTTATCCAAAGATAAAACATTAGGATGACCGCTCGCGGAGAAAAGAAGGACGATATGGTGAGGAGATTTGTTTAATTTCGAGTAGAGCATTGATAGATAATCGGACGAATTTAATCTCAGAACGATGAGGACAAGAGGTTACAAGAGGATTTATTTCAACTGGTCGACGTATTGACGGTGAGGAATTTAATATTATTCCGTACGGGCGATTGACGATCATTAAGAATAACAATGATTCCGCGCTCAAGGGAAAAGACGAAAAGGCGATGGCACGTGCTCTGTTACACCTCAGAATATTAATGCAAACCTCGACGACTTCTATGACCTCGGTACCGAAGCCATTGAAATTTCTTAGAGATTATTACGCTCGATTAAAGGATGCCTATTATAAAATCGAAAAGAACAACGACATTAAGAGACAATTCGCCGAGATCTTGAGCGTTTTAGTTATAGTCGGAACATCTCCAGGCTCGAGGGAATGTTTAGACTTTTGTATAAAGGGATCGGTCAAGAATCCTGGCGAGTGGGGTCACGAATATGTTAGACAATTGGAGGCCGAGATCGTCGACGAATGGACCAGCGCACCGATCAAGGAGGAAGAGGACATCAGGTCGGAAAATAAGAAATAATGGATAGATCGGTATTGCGAAAGAATCGACGAGTCAATTTTTCACAGGTCACAGCTTACGCCTTTGATCGAGAGCATCGTAAAATTCAATATGAAACACAACGCCGAGATACAAGCCTGCGATTTGTGCTTGGAAATCGATCAAACGAATTTTCTACACGATTATTTGGACTCTAATAACTTTTCGAGAGTGTGCCATTACTTGACGAGTTGCGCCGCTTACAGGTTAATTGATGTCTCATTAAAAAGGTCCAACATATTTCCAAAGAAAAAAAAAAAAAATAAAAAGAAAAAGAAACATCGACGATTAATTTTCAGCGAAGACACGGAGAGAAAACAGATATTGGAATTCGTATTCGATCAGTATATGAGATTCGGAGAGTATAGTAAAGCCATGCTGATTGCGTTACAACTAGCCAATCCGGATTTGGTTTTCAAGTGTCTTTCCACCTGTCCAGATCCTTTGATACGAAAACAATTAGCATTTCTGATTGCGAGACAACAGGTGTAAATTATCGTTAAATTAATCTTTTCCTTGGCGATTATTATAAATTCCTATGATTCCTCATTCAGAATCATTTGACGAAGGAGTATAGAGAAGAGGATGCACAGGATATCGAGACTATACTTAGCAACGGACATGTCAATGGTCATTTTCAAATAATGGCCAGGGAATTGGATATATTGGAGCCTAAATTACCGGAAGATATTTACAAGACCTGGTTGGAGACAGGAGTGAGAAGAGATATCGATTATGATTCCGTTAGATCGAATTTAGCTTCTAGCTTCGTCACGGCTTTCGTTCATGCTGCTTTCGGCGAAGATAAGCTTATGGCAAATACCAAAGACTGTTGGGTATACAAAAACAAGGTGATACCTAAACCCATATTCATTTTTACGAAAGACGTTCGTACGTTCGTACGAACGACGTAAATTCGTACAATTTACTTTTCAGGGACATACTATGCTATCGGCAACTGCATCCTTAGGTCTTATACATCTTTGGGACGTGGATGGTGGATTAGTACCGATCGACAAGTGAATGTGAACTAAAAATAATCTTTCTAACAATAAGTTTGCTAATGCATAGAAAAAGATTTTCTTTCGACATCATTTATTCTCATTAGATATCTTTATACGAGTGACGATTACATCAAGTCAGGTGCTCTATTGGCAATCGGATTAGTAAACTGTGGGGTTCGAAATGAATGCGACCCAGCCTTGGCTCTGTTGAGCGATTATGTTCTCTCTACCAGTGAAATTCTACGAATTGGTGCGATCTTGGGATTAGGTTTGGCTTATTCCGGCTCTCAACGGCCTGACGTCGCGGAACTTTTGACATCGGCATTAAACGACAAACAAAGTAAAATTCTGATCCAACGAACAATGATCTCTAATAGGACGAAATCGATATATATATATATATATATATATATATATATATATATATATAAAAATACTCCTATTTAGGTACCATGGAAATTATCGGACTTGCCGCGATTGGCTTGGCTTTGGTCTACGTCGGTACAGCCAATTCCGACGTCTCCCATGTCATATTGCAAAAGTTATTAGAACTTACAATCGAGCAATTAGCTAATACTCATTACAGGTGTTGTTGAGTAATGAAGAAAAAACGAATTTCCAACTAATCACAATAACGACGAACACGTAATAGAAATCTTTCAACAGGTTTTTATCACTGGCCTTGGGAATAGTTTACATGAGTTGCCGGGATGTTATAGATACTCCATCAACGGCATTAGAAGTTTTACCCGAACCATACAGGCTAGCTTGTCAAACTATGTTACAGGTAACAAACTAATTGCTCCTATAAACTCGTATAATTCTATCGAACGCTTTGACTCGAGATTTGCGCATACGCTGGAACTGGCGACGTTCTTATCGTCCAAGAACTCTTAAGAATATGTTCCGAACCCGTTAACGGCAAGGAAAGTATTTATGGTACACCGATTACGACTCCCGTTGCCAGTTGTTGCGATCACGGAAAACGCGTGGTTTCTAATCCAACGACGGACGATAATCAAGCGAAGAACAAGACTCCTAATTCCAAGTATACATCTGTGTTTACCTATTCACCGAACGAACAAATTTTAATTCTTTATTAAATTTGTTAAAACAAATAGAGAAATTGGAATATCACAAGCGATAGCCTCTCTTGGAGTCGGAGTGGTCGGTCTCGGTGAAGGCAAAGAAAATTCGAGAATCTTTGGACAGGTAATATTTTCAAAAAGAAGACATAATAAAAAATAGATTTCAAACGTTGAAATCCTAATTGTAATTACAATAGGTAGGACGATACGGTCCGACCCAAGCAAGACGAGCAGTACCCTTGGCTATGGCCCTTTCATCTCTATCTAATCCAGAACCGGCACTCTTAGATGTTTTAAACAAATACAGCCACGACAATGACGTGGACGTTGCTCATAACGCAATATTAGCTTTAGGATTGGTTGGCGCTGGGAGTAACAACGCGCGATTGGCGACCATGCTTAGACAATTGGCTGCCTATCACGCCAAAAATCCTTCTCATTTATTTCTCGTACGAATTTCTCAAGGTCTCGTGCATTTAGGGAAAGTAAGTCGGGATTGTTCGTTCCAAGTTCTTCCTACTTCATCATCGTCATCATCATCCTCTTCCTCCTCTTCTTCTCCTTCTATTAAATTTTTCATTCGTCAGGGTACGTTATCGTTATCACCGATGCATTACTCATCGAGAATCTTGGATCGAACGGCACTGGCTGGATTGATGGTGGTTCTGGTCGCGTGTTTGGATTGTAGGAATTTGATATTGGATAAATCTCATTACTTGATGTATTGTCTAGCTACGGCCATGGAACCACGATGGTTGGTCACTTTGGATAAGGACCTTAAGGTCTTTCAAACATTTACATTTAAATAATATTTATCTATAGGACCGTCTTTGCTAACAAATTTCCCGTTTTCGCTTCTTCTTCTTTTCTTTCTTTTTTTTTTTTTTTTTTTTTTTTTTTTTAACCGCAGACACTTCCCGTTTCCGTGAGAGTTGGCCAAGCCGTAGACATCGTTGGCAAGGCTGGCAATCCAAAATCCATAGCTGGTGGTAACGTTCACACGACTCCAACCCTTTTAATGCATAACGAAAGGGCGGAGTTGTTGTTGGACGAATACGAACCTTTGTCCAGTATGCTCGAAGGGTTTGTTATTTTAAGAGAAAAAGTAGAACCTTCCTAAACGGACCTTTTGATCTTTTTAACAAAAAAAAAAAAAAAAAAAAAAAAAAAATAAACATTGAAATACCTTCCTCGCCCACGTAAAGCTACTAAACTTTGCCATACAAAATGACTCAGAAGCTGGTATGGAATGCGTTATTTTATATAGGTTTGCGTTTATTTAACTTTAGGGACTAGCGGAAGCAATGTGCTTTATACAACAAAAATGTACATTGGTATGCATTGCACAGTGGGAACAACAACGCTGCACCATGATCAAAGTATTAGACAGATTGTCAACATCTGTTTCCTTATTTATTCTTTTCTTTTTTATCTCTTAAGCATGGCTAATCCTATACCTTAATTATGTATAACTAGGGTAAATAAAAGTTTCACGACGAGAGCGAGTTTATAACTCGAATACACTTATGTATATGCATTCGTGTCCCTGGGTCGTTCCAACGACGTAGAAAAGAACAATTTTTTTTTTGTTTCGAGGGTGGGAAGGGGACCAAAATACTTCGACGGACTGATTTTTTTTTTCTTTTCTTATCTCGTTCCTTTTGATATTTTTTCACATGCGTAGAATACACATAGGTATATTATTATAGTGCGTTTTCCTTTCGTACCGAAAGATGTATACATATATATATGTATGTTTGTATGTATGTATGCATTTATGTATGTATGTATGTATATGTGTGTGGTATATGAAGGTATATGAATAAGTCCAAGTTACATGTACGAGAGATCATGGCGCTCGTTCCTTACTTTTCCTTTTTCTTGTTTTTTTTTGTTTTTTTTTTTTTTTTAACTTTCTCTCTCTCTCTCTTTTTATTTTTTAATATTATAATTACCCTCCTTTTGAAGAAATTGTGAGAAAACGCAAGCTTTACATGTATATGCACATGTACAATGTGTGTAACACTACGTACTCTTTGTATTTTAATATCTAACGAACATTCTTCTTTTTCTTCTCCTCCTCTTCTTCCTTCATAGGCACATGACTTAGGGTAAGAGGCGATATATTTTTTTCTTTTTTTTTTTTTTGTTTAATGAAAAGCACGCTTCACACGTGCGTCGCATGTGTTATTAGCTTGTTTCCCCTGGTGGATATATGTACTTACGTATGTGCATACGTGAATGCGACGATGAGAACTCGATTTTGAATCAATCTTTTACTTTCACGTGACCACGTTTCTTCTTCTAATTTTTTTTTTATTATTAGCATTTTTTTTTTTTTTTAATTATAATCGATATCGACTTTGAATTGTTCGAATGTGTTCGATGTAAAAAAACTTTTTTTTCGCTAAGCGATGTCGAATGAATTTTAAGTTTGTTCTCTTAAAGATTTTGCACTCTAATGTAGAGCGAACGTTCGTTCAAAGTCATGCAAAAGGGTTTCAAGTTCGAGTCTATTCTCATTTATCGCGTGCCTTTTTTCGTCCCCTTACTAGAGCATGTCTTCTTTAGAAAATATAATAGAGAATACGTTAAGAAACGCAATATATATATAATTATATATATATAATTCTCGACAGGAACACTGCCTACGCTATCGCGCAATTTTTATCTGTACTTTTTGTTGTTGTTGTTATTTTTTTTTCTTGTAAAACAATGACGAGTTAAAAATGTAATATAGCTTGTACGTCATAGTCTATATTAAATTTGCGTTTTCTATTTCTTTTTATTAATTTTTTTTTTAATTTTATTTTACTCATATCAACGCACTCGCACCGATTTCGGCAAGCCGAACCACCTAACTAACTATAACTTTATACGTTTAAAGTTTCGCTTAATATTAAAATATAGTAATAGTAAGAGATAAAAATTAATAATAATGATGATAGCTCTTATACATACATATACATATATGTAGATATATATATATATATGTGTGTGTGTGTGTAACTTATAGATAATAGCAGATTTGTATCGTAACATGTCGCACATATTATGAGCGTGTTTTCGTGCGTGTATATGTTCCATATTTCTTCCCATATTAATTTAGTTTTTATTTGTCCGAGCGATGTATCTTCCATTAATATTCCATTCATTTCTCGTGCCAATATTCTTCTTTTCTTTTTTTTTTCATTATTTACAATATGCGTATTGTATTCGTTTAGAATAATTCAGCACGTCCCTATCATCTTATTCGCTGGACAACTGCAACTGTTACGGCGAAATAATGAGGCGTATAGAATGGATCGTTATACGGTAAAATTTGTCCCTATGTAAAATTACCCTTCTACCGTTCTCAATATTTAGAATCACGATGAAACGAACGAGGATAATGTATGTATGTATTTATGTGTATGTATGTACGTAATGAACAGGGATCGATCGGACGTATATATTACGGGCACATTGAATCCCATGCAAAATGATCGACACGTCACACGAAGCGATTAGATAATTTCTATTTAAAACGACGATTATAATTCTCTCGCGCCTCGTTTCGTCAAATCCCGAAAAGCCTTAATATGTCTCTCTAACGAGAAGGATGAATTTAAAAATCGAAGAGAGAAAAAAGCTGCCTGCCGAGAGAGAATTTCGTTGCTGAGAGAAGAGAAATTGACTGAGTGAAATATGGCAGTGCGTGCTTTCGTGTCATGCCCTTTTTTTTTTTTTTTCATTTTCTTTTCCTCTTTTTTTCTCTTTCTTTCTTTCCTTCCTTCGTACATACGTATAACGATTAATGGATTTTCCTCCAAAGATCTTACGATCCACATTCGCTATTAACGATATACAGATATTGTGTCATATCGTCGATAGCGATCTTTTATCGGACGATCCCGACGCGATGCAGATTAGAAGAAATATTATCATTGACGTGTGTGTGTTATGCGTATGCGATGTATAGACGAATAAGAGATATGGTAATAGTTAAAAGAGCCGCGCACGCCTTTTTATCTCGTTTCTACGCCATTGCGGTAATCTGTAGAATTCGGCTCGAGTACACTGTAGAACTGCCTCGAATTCGGCGTCGGATAAATGTCGCTGAGAACAGAATTATATAATTAATATTGTTTGTTAAACTGCGACGAGAGACTTTGTTTTTTTCTTTCTCGCTCCGATATACTCACTTCGAGATTGCAACGATCAACGTCAGCCGGCAGTCTATAATTGGTGATAACGAGTAAATGATAAGGATAAAGCTTCGGTGGTTCGGTTGGTGCGGCACCCATATCCGGCAGTGACCTTCTTACGTGATGACCCCCATGACTTCCCACCACTGAACCTAGGCCACCCGTGTACGTGGTGGAGGATGGCAGGATACCACCATCATTCTGTGTAACGATCGAACAAGAATATTTACATATTTTTGTTTGCTCCTTTTTTTTCTTTTTCTTTTTATCAACGCGCGATATGTTTTATATCGCCAATCTCATATTTAATTTTTAATATCGCCCGCATATCTGTATATATATATATAATTCTTTTTTTTTTGCTTCTACGTACAAACGTTTATCTTTACAAAGAAATAGATAATACTTTACTTTCGACGATAATCATGCTTATAACACCGTTTTTACACATAAATTATAATTATCAGTGGACCTCGTTACGTATTCTCGTGCAAGACAACGTCAGCCATTCCAGAAAAATAATTTGTGATACTTGAAATCTTGAACTCTTGTCCACGTTCGGTATAATAATTCGTAAAAAGAATAGGAATATTCGTAAGAAAAGTAATGTTTTTTACAAAAAGATTTCTTTGAAAATGTCATACGGTGCGCGCGCGCGCGCGCGCGTGTATATATACATATATACACGCGCGCACCATAAGATAAGATCAAAGATAAATATATATGCAGCCAACGAAGGTCGACGAAATGTAACGTAAAAATAATAAAAACGATCAAGTGTGTGTATATATATATAATAAATATATCAGAGCATCGAACACACAAAATAAAAAAAAAAAAGAAGAAAAAAAAACATGACAAACTATCGGAAATCGTTGCAATCGCACTAGCGCACGCCTCTCTTTCGATTAAAAATCAAAATGCAATATAAAAATGAATCAATTCCATTTGCAGAATGAAAGAAAAATTTTCAGCGAATGTACAGCGGAACACATGCACGCTCGTAAAAAGAAATATACATCAATATATATACAATATCATACATGTGCAATGCGTTTTCCCGTCTCGTTTAATATTATTAACATCGATTAATGTTCATCGATAAAACATAACTCAACGGATCGTAATACATACAATACAAATATATATATATATATATATATATATATATATATATATATATATATATATATATATATATATATTTGTATGTTCATCGGCAGGAGGATCATTTTTTCTCTGTTTACTTTCTTTTTTTTTTCTCTCGGTTTATCGTCACTTCAAAATCAAACATGCACGAGATGGTGTGTGTGTGTGTGTGTGTGTGTATTCGCGTCGAAGAAAGAAAAAAAGGGTTGCAAGAACAAGCTACAAACCATGCTAATTCGCCGGGAGTAGTATGGGGCTGTGGTACATACCAATGCCCGTCGATCCACATCCGTGATGCTGCCTGTCGATACTAAAATTGGGGAAAAAAAAAAAAATGGGAAAGAAAACCATGTCAAACCATATTGCACAAACCATTTGTTACGTGTACTTTTCGTCAACGATGTTCCAAGTTTCGTCTCGCTTGACTCAACTACTTCATTTCCTTTTTGTTCGTTCGTTTGTTTCTTTTTTTTTTTGCAAAGTAAAAGAAGAGAGAAAAAAACCAAATTGCAATTCGTTGCCTCATTTGATTGCAGCCAAGCGGAGAATGTAGGAACATGATTGCTACGAATGATTGATTTTTCTATAATTTAATTTAAAACTTTCTTCGCACGGTTCTTGTCTACAAATATCTATATTCAATTGTCAATGAAAATGAAACCGATGCACGTACATTGATTTTTAATCGTCAAGGTGTGTACCTGCATCGTTCTTATCTATTCACTTTTTCTTTTTCTTTTTTATTTACTTATTTTTTTTAAATTATTCATCGTCCTATCGTCTAATAAGCACAGATCGTCGTTCGTAGAACGTAGAACGAAAGAATTTGGAATGCTATTCACGACAGTTTGTAATCTCGAACGAACGAAGATGAACATTTTCATGGACGACACAAGTTTGAAATTTTCTACGATCAAAGTGTGATAGGCGACAGTGACAGTGCGATAGCTCGCAGGGAAGAGGATTAGTAAAGCATGCACAGGATGAAAAGCGTATTGAATAAAGATCTAATTAATAAGAAGAAAAGGAAAAGAAAAGAAAAGAAAAGGAAGAAAAAAAAAGAAGAAAAAAAAAATAGTAATCTTCTTTTCCTCGCGAGAAAATACCCATCGAATCATCAACTTCGTGGTATATCTCGCGAAGAAAATTTAGCGATAAATTAATTGATTGATTAATGAAAATTACGTGTGAAAAAAAATAACTCGACGAGAAAAGATCGAGGGAAGATAAAGGTGTGTTTGCACGTTTATCCTTTTCCTCTCGCACTCTCGCACTCTCTCTCTCTCTCTCTCTCTCTCTCTCTCTCTCTCTCACACAAACTCTCGCTCTCTTCCTCTCCCTCTCTTCCATTCTTATTTTTTACTCACTATCTGATTTGCCGGATGAGAAATCAGTGCTGTGCGTCTTGTCTCCCATCCCACTGAACGAATAATCACCCTAGACGAGAAAAAAGCGTTATCTTAATAGGGGATGCAGGCCGAGGGACTTGGGGTCGAACGTTAAAGAATACTCTTCTCTTTATGTTAAACTCCGATGCTTTTGCTTTTTTTTTTCTTTTTTCTTTTTTTTTCTCTCTTTTTGTTTTGTTCGATCGGTCGATCGTAAACGCGGTGCAAGACTTACAGGGAGAGCAGATACAGAACCGCCGGTCGAGGAGAAGGTGTGACTTCGCGGTGCCAGACCGTACCCTGGCTTCGGGATGTGCCGAAGAGAGCTCACAACTGGTTTCAAATGTCAATTTATGGTTTATTACTACAATTGTTTCTCGAATAGGAGGGGGATTGTAGAAAGTTACTCTTTCATTCCCATACGAATGCCCCAACGTTCGCCTAGGTGTTATTATAGAACAATACTTTTCTTTTCTTTTTTTCTTTTTCTCTTCTCTTTCTTTTTTTTTCTTTCTTTCTTTTTTGATTCGTCATCACTTCCATTTATATCAAACACCTACAGACAGGTATTTTAATATATATATATATATATATATATATATATATAATACACATATACGTATTATACAGATATGTGTATATACTCATAATAGTGAGATTTTAATCATATTCATGGTGTAAGCCAAACAGGTGTATGTATAACGCGAACAGGACGACGAAGGCCATGATGTTTCGTTTTAAAACGAAAAACGAATCCTGATCGTTCTCAAAACACTCACGCAGTAATCCCCGGCGGCTTCGTTTTTTGTTTTCTTTTTTTTTTTTTTTTCCCCATGAAATATCCAATTATCGTACACCCGTTTACCAAGAATGAATTTTCTTTCTTTCACGAATACCGGATTTTAATCCTCTTTATCCGAGCTCACGATCTCATTTTAACTACGAAACACATAAACAATGTACACGCGATACAAAAGAGCCGACGTTTTAATACAGAACGGTCGCGGTGTAATTATTATTAATGTTATTATTACTATTATTATTATTATTATTATTATTTATTAATAATATTATTATCCTTTTCCCACGCACGAGAAACCCAAAGGAAAACGCAATCGACATTGAGAGAGCACACCTGATTAGTTACATCATGCACAAGTAACTACCTACGTATATATAGTATGTAACGTCACTCTCGTTTCCGTAATAAAACCGAAAGAAACGGATATGACCGTTCCGTGTTGTAGATAAAAGAAAAAAAAAAAAAAAAAAAAAAGAAAAAAAATAAAAATAAAAGAAGCCCCTACCTTTTTCTCTCTTCCATGAAAAAGAAGGTCGTGTTAGCACTATCCGTTTTATAAAAAAGATTTCGCCAAATGAATTCTACGATTGATGATTAATTATAATGGAAAACCAAGGAGAAAAAAAAAAAAAAAAAAAAAGGAAAAAAAAAATCCTACGAAAACTGTTCACAATCTCAAAAAAGCTGGCACCTTTGTTATCCTCCTTTTTTTTCTCTTGTTTTGTTTTTTTTTTTCGTTTTCTTGCAAGTCGGTCTCTCTCTTCGTTAAGCTAAAAAAAGCGAGCCTTCCGCGAAGACAAGTCAAAGTACTTTTTTTACTTTTCCTCACTTTGATCTTTTTTCCTTCCTTCTTTCTTTCTTTCTTTCTTTCTTTCTTTCTCTCGTTTTCTTTTTTTCCTCTCTCTTTCGCAAATAATTCCTTTCGACCGTCGAAGGATGAAAGAGTATACTACCACGTACGCTACAATTATCTCTGGTTACTTCTTTGACTTGAATTCGACGGCTAGCGAATTGGAAAGTTTTCGGACTCACCGAATGATAGTGCCTAGTGGCGTTTGGAAGAGTGAAGGCGCGTTGAGTACCAAGGGGTGGATAGTTTCTGGGAGCCGGGGAACGCGCCGATGACCTCCCAACTGCCGCCCACGCAAACACAACACAAACACAAAAACACAAATAGAGACACGATGGTAGTAGACACGACGACAGATAAAGGAGGCGTGTGACTCGCGAGATGATGATGATGATGATGATGATGATGATGACCGCCTATTATTTTTTTATTTTCTTTTTTCGTTTATTTTTTCTTTTCATTCCTTTTTCTTTTATTGTCTTTTTATCTCGTACTTCTCTATACTTTTCTACGTTTAAAATTGTCTCTCAACATTGGAAGATACGAATTAATCTTTGAAAAGTTTCCAATGAGATAAGCGTTGGATGCGAAAGAAATTACGAGTATCATGCGCCAGGAGAAAGATACGATGACCAAAGAAAAATGACAAAAAAAAAGATAAAGAAAACGAAAAGATCTTCGATTATCTTCCAATATTGCAATGATAACAAAGTCGAAGAGTATGATGTGTGTCCGTGTGTGATGAGCATATTATTATTCTCTATCTACGTTTCTCCCTCCCCCCTCTTCTCTACATCTCTCTTTTTTCGCAATTTTGTAAACCCTCTGTGTCATGCAGAACAAATTGTAGCAAGGCGTCGTTCGAGAAACGTCGTTAGCATTTTGACCGAGCAAAAATATAAATATATATTTATATATATGTATATAGCTGCCAATTAATAATACAAGAAAATAAAATGCAATGTTTAATCCCATGGTTATATAATCAACTATATACGCGAAAGAAAAAGAATAAAATATAGAAATTAAAAAAAAAAAAAAAGGAGAAGAAAGGCCAGGCAGGCGCACATTGAGGTAGGTCGACGGCATGCTGAGGCATAATACATCACCTGTTAGATTAATGGGGCGTCCATAGGAGAGTGTGGTATTTTTTGGTGCTCTTAAAAAAAAAAAAAAACAACACAACGAGTCCTGCTCGAGTTACACGTACTGTTCCCTCATTTTCTTTAACGAGATCACACGAGATATCCCTTTATAATCCACCTAAAGCAAGATTTGCTTACGCCGGATAAGTCGTGAATTCCACGTAGCAAATTCTTGCAGGTGATGGGAAGCGAACTTTAATTGGCTATATCCCTTGGCCATTTTGTCAAAAATCTTCACGCGTTTTCTAATCGTCGTAAAACGTCGACGTTATTCCAAAACGGTAGAGAGTGATCATGTTAGTGTTTTATGTGCGAACGTGTGGACATGTATGAGAGATGATTATTTTTTGCTTATGCATTCATGAAATAGTTATGAATAAATGATCTTTTTTTTTTTTTTTTTTTTTCCATTAATTATTATTCTTTTGATTTGTTCCATTTCGATAGACTTATATAGGATCGAAGGAGACTCACCGTTGTAACTAGGCCCGCTCGATCTGTAACTAAAACCATCGTCGTCTTCCCATGGTCGTGCGTGATCTATGTTTCTCGATGGCGCTGCATAAAAAGTGTTCTTTGACGAAAGTGCTCTCTTCGAACTAACAACCGAAAAAAGTTATTAGATGATCGTTCGCGAAGCTTACATGCTCCAACGGGACTCTCGTATCGTAGCCTATATGTAGGTTCCCTCGCGGCCGATGGCGTCCTCGAGGCGTTTCTTGGATCAACGTTGGCGGCTTTGTGTCTCAAATTCTCACGATCCTTTTCGCGATCCTGGAGGAAAACCTTAGCTATTCCAGTGTCGATCTTACTCAACTCGTCCTGTTCCTTCTTCAACTTTTGCTCCGCCTCTTTGATGTAAGTCTTGTTATCGACCTCGTCCTCGTCATCTGATGCGGGTACCCCCTGGTAGAGAAAGAACGTCAATGGACACCTCGAACTTAGTCCCATTAATAAAATATATATATATATATATATATATATATATATATATATATATATATATATATATATATATATAAAACATGGGAATAATATACCTTGTAAGTATCGGACCATCGTCTACGTCTTTCGGGATCGGTATAAGGATAAGGCGGAGCCGGAAAGTCGTCTCTTTCTATCGGCGGCTGTGCACCAGGTGGAGGTTTCATAGCATCCGGATAATGTGCCAATTCTATTGGCTCGTCGTTGTCAACCTGACTACCAGCAGCAGGCGACTTTGGCCGTGTTTCGCTCAAAGCGTCGACCAATGCTCTCATTCCCGATCTGCTACTACGGCCCCCGCTGCTTCTTATCGAACGAGATGCTGTTGGTGATCGATAAGAAAGTATTCCTCGATCAATATCGATCGCGCTACATCTACAGAGGATTAGCTTATCGCCGATAGGATGTTACTACGTACAGCTGGGTCTATGAAAATGCGGACTCGTCGGAGGTTTGTCGTAAGGCTGTATTGGACGTCTCAGATATCCCTGACTCGGCGTTTCGGTCAAGTAAGAATATGTGTAAATCCTAGACACGTCTTCGTGTCCACCTCGACCATATTCTCTCAGGATCAATCCAGGACTGCCGGTACGTGCAGGATAATACTGAGGCAATTAAGAAAATCTTTGTCAAATACAAATATTAATCGTTCTTCACTCGTTCATTTCGAACAACTTTTGCCACAGCACCGCGCCGTAATTTATGTGTAAAGTGAATAAAAGGAGAGAGAAAAAAAAAGATATAACGTAGGATACGGAATTCCTTCGAAAAATCGGAAATCGTAAATGATTTCTCATGGTGATAACGATGATGATGGTGGTGGTGATTATAATAATAATAATAATAATAATAATAATAATAATAAATGTAAAATGATTTCGAAAAAAACGTAAAGATTTCTCATAAAGGAAGACCGTTCCAAATGGTACGTGGCCATACCTTGCGACTGAGGCTGCTGTAAGGGCTGCAGAGTGATCCGTTCAGGCTTGGCGTGCGTGACCGCAATGAAAACTATACACAATGACCGTGCGTAAAAAAAAAAAGATAAACAACGATTAAGAAAGCAATAATAAAAAAGAAAAAAACTTAATAAAAATCAAAAGTACGATAAGATGATAAGTTTTTCAACTGGTACGTAGTAGTAAGTAACCTTTCCTTATATCGAAGCGTGCTTAAAGAACAGGGTAAAACGTTGGAACGATGCATGTTAAAGCGATACGTTTTCTCAGGACAACCATAACTAATAAGCTATTACATCAAGCTTCATCTCGATACGAACGATACTTCGATTTCTAGCATATTCTACTTCTTATGCCATCCGATGCTTATGCGTACGTTCGACGTGACGAACATTCGTTCAGAGATGAACACAACAATAAATCGTACGTTTATGTTTTGTACAGATCAAACGAGATGGAATATACAAATACATAGAAATGATATTTAACGAACGATATATCGATGCACTCGTGTACAATTTGCGATTGCGTATGAACCAATAGCAACAACGTGCATTCGAAACGTATTTTCTGCAAGAGAATTCTTCTCTATTACTTCCTACAAGCCTGTACAATTCACACACGTATGCCTTTTTCGATATCTTCAGAGAGACTTCGAATACGAAGAAAGAAAGAAACATAAAAAAAAAAAAAAAAAAATAGCGACGAAAGCTCGTATACTTTATACGCCATGTGCTTTTTTGACAAATAATACATATACAAAAAAAAAAAGAAAGCTTAAGCCGAATAAAATTGAAAACATAGCATATACCCATAACAATACGCACTTATATACACTATATAAATTAACAATTCTCTTAATATATATATTTATATATTTATATATATATATATATATATATATATATATATATATATATATGTATATGTATATATACAATAACATACACTGTACATTTTATACGAGTTCCGAGTATCTAGAATACGTCTCTCTCGTATTTGTATGAAAATAATTACTTACGGTGTCTCACGTTATAGATCACGATTCTCTCGAAGTAAATCGTTTTGTCGAATATATTTGTCGATATATCGATCAACGTAGATCGCGAAAGTAAGGATACTCGATCTCGTTCGAACGAAAATAGATAAAATTCGTACGGACCGAAGTTACCTGCATTTCCGAGGCGCTACTGGAAATTCGCTCGGATTCTCTGTGTTGCGGAGTGTGCGCACCACCCTCTCCGTGTCCGTTGACTATACCGTTCGGTCCGGTTGGTCCTGGACCGCAACGAGGATGCCAGATGGCCGCACCTTGAAGATACATCTCTTCTCCGTCGCCGAACGGATCACCGCATTTCGTACAACGAGCGCAGGTTGGATGAAAGTGATGATTATCACCGGCTTGTAGAACCTTGCCGCTTATGTAACGATTACAATACGCGCACTTAACGCCAAATTGTTTCTGATAATCCTTCTCGCAATAAGGCACGCCGTCTCTGCGAGCAAACATATACACGAATGATTATAGATCAAACGACGTTCGATACGTTCCTCCGCAACGATATCTCTTTCATAATAGTTTCTATTTCGAAGAAAAAACCATATAAAAATTAAAAATAGAATATAATAATAATAATAATAATAATTCTAAGTGAGTATATATTTAATATCTCTTTCCAACACGTCACGAAACTTGACGTGAGAGGAGCGAGCGAGTGGATAGATTTCGAAGCGTCGAGAATAGGAGGAGGAGGAGGAGGAGGAGGGATCGATCTCACTCACTTTCCCATGTATTCGCCGTGTAGAACGGTGTCGCAGCTATGACATTTGAAGCACCAAACGTGCCATTGACGATCGAGAGCGACCAAAGCTTGACCTTCTCGCAATTGGTTTCCGCAGCCGGCACAGGCACCAGGGTCGGCCGTGGCATCGCCTGATCCTCGAGTACCACCACCGCTATTCCCCACTGGCGTCGATGCTTCTCGAACGGGTATACCAACGCATCGATGACATAGAGCTTGACCTACGGGACAATGAAACGAAAATTGTATAGATCCGGTCTCTCCGTCGTTCGACAACGACGATGACGAGTAGTAGTAATAGTAAGTACCTTCTGTTGTGTCGCCTAACTCGCGCTAACAAACGCATTATACGAACATCTTATTTTCTACGCGGACTATTCCTATGTAACAATAGCTTTACTACTATTTCGCGATAGATTTTTAAGTGTTTGTTACGGAGATAAAAGATAAATCGTTTGATCGCGTGATCAGTTATCGCCGATAGCCGATTATTATTGCACTTTCTTGGTAACCGAGGTATGACTAATCGTAAAACAGGCTACCGACGGCCTACGAGAACCTCTACGTAACGTTACATAGTTTTTAGCCTTCGCACGTATCGACCTTGTAACACTAAGGAGCGACGATTTATCCGGACGGTAATTTGCCTTTAACGGAACGACTGCTTATGCTAATTTCATGACTCGTTTCGAAGCACGCGACGACATATTATCCCTGCTCGAATTTTATTTCTTTTCATTTCGATCTCTATGATGTAGTAGTCGCGACTCTATAAGATAAACGTACCTTGTACCAGAGACACTTTCGTTCCTTGTCCAAGCAACGGCTGTCTGCATCTTTGACAGTGAAAACAATTTGGATGAAAGGCATGCTTCTCTCCAGCCGTAACAACGTCGCCCTCGACGTACTCTCCGCACCCGGCACATTTCGTGCCCCAACGTTCTCGATAATCCTGTACGGGGGAGGAAAATAAGATCCTTATATACGATATCTCGAGAAAGATTTCTAAAGTAAGAACCTTACCTTCGTACAATAGTAGGAACCCTCTCGAGCAAAGAATCCACCTTGAGCTAAACTGGCATTGCATTGGGCGCACTTGAAACAACCTATATGGAAATATTTATCCTGTACCCTCAATACCTCCCCGCTGCACTTCTTCTTGCAAGACTGGCAAAATGTTTTCCCTGTAAAAAAAGATAACCAAGCAAAACAAAGTAATGTCAATGTTCGTTTAGTGATCTCCGAAAACGAAAACGGAAAGATTTTATCATCTAATTGCGAATGCTTTGTACGTTCGACGATGGATCCTTTCATTCTTGTTCTATAACTAAAACTCGTGTTTCGTTTCTCGTTTAATCAATGGCACCACCACCACGCGACATACGCGATTGAAATGCTTGCCACGTACTCCACCCGGCCGAGTATGGGGCTCTACGTTACAAACTTAATCCGAACGTAGTAAAAGTACAACGTATGTGACTCAGAGTCACGTTAGACGTCTCGTACCGGTTGCCATATGGAAAGAATAAGAGGAATAAGAAGAATAAGAAGAAGAAAAAGGTTGTACAAGACACTTGCCAGGGCACATTTACGCGACCCGCGGCCATCGAAAACGGGTGAAGGCCTTCCTAGTGCTGGAAGTGGTCTTCGTTTTATAGACCTTATCGCGGTTTTCTCGTCGCGGTGCGGTTAGATAGAAGAGTACCACCGTGCGGTTTTCGTACTTGTCGACGAGGGACTTGGCGACCGTGTAATCGACTAATTCTTCTATTTTTTCCTCTCTCTCTCTCTCTCTCTCTCTCTCTCACCGAAACAATTTCTATTGACTTATTTAATTAATTTATTTACCTGGCAATAAGCGAGAAGAAAATTCAAGTGCGCCAAACGTGAAACATATCCATGCGAATTGATATTAAGTAAAGTGGATCCGTGAAAGGGGAGAAAAGAAAGTCGGGATTGCAATAAATTCGCGATAATAGAAATATGCGATCGAAAATGATTGGATGAAAAGGAATACGATGGATTCGCGCATGACGGTGACATAACACGTTTCATATGCGTCGAAGGATATAAAATTTATCTCGTCGGGCATGTTCCATTTCGTGTTCTTTTTTATAACTCGACGCGAACCATCAACGATGATATTCTTATACGTTCTCGTGATAATCCTCGAGAATCGCTGGTTCTATGATTCGCTAGAACGAATAGGATATAATTGTGAAAGCGTCGCCGAACGTCAAAGCGCAGATTGGAATGTTCGTTTCAAAGTTACGAGCCGCAGTTCCGCTTCCTCTTAGAACATTCCTATGCGTCCTCTATCGAAACTTTCTAGACTCGTTAGATATCATATTGGCGTGGCTACTTTTTTCTCTCCCTCCCTCCCTCCCTCCCTCCCTCTCCCTCTCTTTTATTTCTTTCCGTTGATCTCTTTTGTACGATCGATAATAAACGTAAGAAACAAATGTCGAAATGATCGAGTCGAAAGAGTATTATTTGCGAGAACTCGAACGAATCGCTCCTCGCTTCCTTTTTGTTTTTTGTTTTTTTTTATTTTTTTTTTTTTTTATCATCGGTATAGTTATTCGATAATAATATTAAGGCGAACGATAAGAAAAGAAAAGATCGAGGAGAGATATATGTATATATTTATTACGGGGAGCCGACGACGTACGGAACGATCGTTCTTCTTATTCATTATTTATATCCCGCGACGCCTTAGGCGTTAACAAAATTCTTACCCCAAAGATTTTCACTTCATTTATTTCCGTGCGCGATAATTTTACAACGGGTTTCGGGTTTGGTACACGACGGGAATTTAAATCGAAGATTTTCGAGTCGGCACGGAATAATTCTTCTGAGAAAAAGAGAGAGAGAGAGAGAGAGAGAGAGAGAGATCGATGGACACGAATAAACACAACACTTTCGAAAGAAATTAACGAGATTCTTGTCGACTACTGTACATACATGTGTACATACGTGTGTACGAATCTCTATGTAGGTATTTATTTATATACGCAAGTATGTACGTCCGAACAGGTGTATGACTCACGCGACAACTTTTACCCGTTATTCTCGTCTTACTTTAAACGATTCCTCTCGTTCTCGATTCGTTTCTCTCCGTGGAAAGAGAAACGAAATATACGTACGTACGCGAGTTACTCTCTCTTCTCGTCTCACGTAGGGTGGCATCGAGAAAGATGATATTTCGAATAGGAAATAAACGCGATTTAATCATCCGCAAGAAATGTACGGAAGAACGAGTGACGCGACGTAACATAAATGTAAAACTACATTTATTTACTTATCGCTCTTTTTTTTCGACCTAAGGGAAGGAAGAGATCCGTTCTCTCGTTCGGTCGCGTGGCGTTAATGAATTCCAACGGCATTTCATCGAAGACGAGGCGAGCTAGCTAGTAAGTACATAAAAGGGACGCCTCTTCTAGAATGAGTCTCTGAGTCATCCTTCCAAGAGTATATATATATATATATATATATACATATATGTGTATATGTATACGTATGGCGAGTGTACGTACGTGTACGAGAAAAAGAGAGAGAAAACTATGTCGACAAGTAACTCCATTGATCTTCCTTTCTCTCTTTTTCCTCTCTCTTCTCTTTCTCTCTCTATCTCTATCTCGACATCGATTTATTATCGTTTTTTCTGCATTACTTCGAGCCTGAGCGTATCAACTAAAATAACACCGTCGACAAGTGACACAGACTAAAAACAAGAAAATGGTAAGAAAAGCAGTCGTAGTCTTATTATTATTACCTGACAGAGAACGTGACCGCGTTGATCTTTCGCGTGTGCAAAAAGGATGAAAAAGAAAACAGAAGAGGGAAGAGAGAGAGAGGGAGGGAGAGAGAGAGAGAGAGAAATCGCAAAACATTCGGCGAGGAGCGTGTATCGACGAGACCTTTAAAAATACGCGGTGATATCATGAAAGAGCTCTTCTCGGATGTATTTGACGTCATCGGATCATCACGTGAGTTAAGGTCACCGTACACATCGGCTTAAAATCTTTTCCTTTCTCCTCGCGTAGGCTGATTCTCTCTCTCTCTCTCTCTCTCTCTCCCTCCCTTTACATCTCTTTAAATACGCTCGAAATCGTTGAATTCTTAAGAATCGTCGCGACGGAGAGGACGACGACGATTTTGGCGTATGTAATTTCGAACGAATTTAGTAAAAATTTTCAAGCGTCTCCAACGAGAGCGCGAGACCAGCACACGCGCACATCACGTCACACATCATGATTCTCGTTTAGAGTTAACAAGAGTTGCAGTGGGAAGCATCCGGATATTTCAAACGGTACTCTACGATCCGAGACGAATTCCGGACATCTGGCCGGTTTATAATAATCTCCCCACACGCGTAATATACGAAACTCTCGATGGCCATTAAAGAACTACTAAATGGAGAATTTGTTTGATGAAATTTATCGAAAGAGTTAAATGCACTGAGAGTGTCGTGTATTCCTTCGGATCGAGGGAATTAATGATTCTCTTGAGAGAGAGAGAGAGAGAGAGAGAGAGAGAGAGGAGTGACGTGAGAAACGAAAAGAGAGGTAAAGAAAATAAAAGAGATCTATCGGTTCACACCCCTTTTCTTCTTAATAGGTTCCCGTCGACACGTAACTCGGGCGTTCTACATGCACCGTTCTCGGTCGCGGTATGTTAATATGATTCATAAGTGGACTAAATAGGATGTCGCAAAGTGGGGTCAAATGCAGCACGACCCCGACGACTCTTAGTTTTTCTCTCTCTCTCTCTCTCTCTCATTCTCATTCTCATTTACACGCGCTCTGGGTCACCACCAAATCGACCACGACGTATCGTATCAACGATGTTTACGAATCACGACTAATTGCGATACTTTTTCGTCTTCTTAGACCTTACTCTACCCATCTATCTATCTATCTATCTATCGAGAGAGAGAGAGAGAGAGAGAGAAACGTTCGATTTTCCACGCTTCGTTTTGTTTTTCCTTTTCTTTTTCTTCTAAATATAATTGTCATAATGAAAGTAAAGTGATTAAAATAACAAATGAATATGATTATTCATTTCCGCATAAAAGAATTTACAGTGGGAAAAATAAACGACAGTAACAAGTTCCGAGCCTAAGCACGGATACGTTATAGTAATACATTCTGTAAAGATTTGCGTGTCCAGTAGCGGATGCGTGACACAAACACGAAACGCGATAGTCGACGACGATAGCAAAGAAAAGATCAACGAACTGTCCATTAAATTCTATCTAAACTTAAACGTTCTAATTTCGTTGGTCGGTTAATTATTACGTACATATATAACGTACGCACGTAATGGATATATAGGTATAATACGTTCAAGTATACTCGGGAATATCGAAGATAAATGGAGTAGGAAATTCGCGTAGGATCATTAACGGCACGTTAAAATCTCGTAGATCTAAATCTCGATAACTACATTATCGTCGAGCAAACATATAAGCGATAACCGCGAGCGAACGAACGAACGAACGAACGAAGGAACGAACGAAGGAACGAACGGGATGATAGAATTAAATTTTGCGCCAAGTCAAAGCTCAAGCTCGTTCTCGCTCTCTTTCGATCTTCTTCTCGTTGCCTCCATATATCATTTATATACATAAAGATAATACGTTTAACCTTAATGTATCGGCTAAACGTCACGTTTCCTTTTACCGCTTCTAGCCTACAAAGTTTCATAACCCCGTTTATTAGGTACTACCAACCAACTGGTTAAACCGACTTTAATGTTTGCCGACACGAAACATTTAGAGACCAAAAAAGTCATTTCTATGACGACGACGTTAGAAGAGGTGTAAAAGCATATACGAGGAAGAAAAAACGTAAAGAAAAGAAAAACGAGAGAGAACGTTACTCGGTCGGTTAGAAGGCAGCTTAAAGTATCCGGTATAGATTACGGCAATGATAACATTATCTTTCTCACATTCGTTAATAGATTTCCATTACGAAAGTCGTAAGCTTCAAAGTTTTAACTACGAAATATAAAACGAATACATTAACTTTCATTATCGTCAGACTTTAAACTTTATCAAAGTGACGAACGAAAAATCTATTCTCGATATCCTCGTAATAAGATTACGTACCGATAATGAATTATATTAACGATGAGCAACGAATGTAAATATATATATATGTACATACACGCACGCGCTCGCAAACACACATACATATAAGCAAATATACGTACGTACATGTACGTGCTGCGTCCAAGTTTTCGCTTTACAATCTTCGAAATGTTTTTTTCGATTATATCGCGAAACAATACTACGTTATCGAAACGATACTTTCAACATGTTCCGTCCAGTTTCTTATCTACGATATGCTGGCTTACTTAACTTAGATATAAAATAGAAAAATTTTGCCACTCGCCGTAGCGTTTTATAAAGTCCGATGATATACTCATATTACATACGGAAACTAATTATATATTATCATAATTTAATAATTCATTATAAAACAATTTACTCCTATTTCATAGTCGATTGAATTGCAAAGATCGTCGGGTATTTAACGAAGGCACGTATGGCGTGCACGTACGTATATAGAAGTAAACTAATAGAAAATTTTAATTAGACAACTTGAACGACCGATTATTAAAATAACAATTAAAAGACCAATGGAATTATAGCCAAGGAAGGTTTTACACGTGTTCGTTGCTCGTTGAAAATTTATGACATCAACGATCGACCGTAAGCCGTTTATTTATCTTTTCTCGACGATACTCTTCTGGTCTCAAATTTATACATGTGCACCCTGTTGGATTCTTGCATATCGCCACGAGCTGTTTCTCACGAACGGCTAAAACGTGACGGGGGAAATATCGAGAGCGAAAAGCAAATAAGTTCGTGATTATCGTGTCCCGAGTCATGATACACGAGAAATCGTGCTAACTTGGTATCTCTTCGTGCTAAGTAACATAATATATATTATTTATGCGTATATATAAATATGTGTGTGCGTGTGCGTGTGTGTAATATTTCGAATGTATTTTTTTATGCAACTTTTGTAGCCACGTGTACGCCTACGCATAAAAATGTATTAATACATAAACAAAGTGAAAATAATGGAAAACGTTCCGATATGAGGAAAAACGGATTCGTAACTTTGTGTATATCTTCGATTTTTTTTTCTCCTTCGTTTCCTACAATGTCAAATCGCAGGAAATCGTAATGGCCATGAGAGGATCCACGTCAGATGGCACTGGAGTTGTCGTTATCGCGATCGTAAAACGTTATAAACCACGCCTTAGTACCAAGAGAAAGAAAGAAAGAAAGAAAGAAAGAAAGAAAGAGATCGCGCCATCAAATCGATAAAAATTTGCACGGTAATTACAGCGATCACATATAAAAAATAATACATGAAGTATCCTCCTCTTCGTTCGCGCGATTCCTCTTTTCTCTTACCCTTTTTGTACTGTTTCTGCTTGCTCTCCTCGACAGCTTGGTCCTTCTTGACCCCGTTGCTTTCACTCGCTATAAAACTCTCGCTCGTTTTCGACTTCATTGTATCTCTCTCCCTCTCTCTTTCCTCTTGGTTACGTAACTTCGTACGAGTTAAAAGAGGAAAGGAAAGGAAAGGCAAAAAAAAAAAAAAAGAAAAGAAAAAGAACAAATACAAAGGAGTGGATGATTCGTTGATAAAACGAAACAAAACAAAAACTTGGATTTATAAAACGTTCGATCCTTTTCTATCCTCTATTATCTATTATCTCTATCGCGATATTAGATAATAATGGTTATTGTATGTAAAAGTTAAAACGCGCGACGATCGTCGGTTCGTTGAAAAGACGACGTACCTTCCTCGATTGCCGATCGTAGACTGGCAATGGGTCTCTCTCTCGGCAAAAGGAATCGAAGGCGTCGCGCGGGGCAGAGCCCACAGCGATTAATGTTTCGATTGTCAACACGTCACGACGTGTCATGACGTGTCACGACGTGTTTACTTTGCGAAGTCTTCCCACCTCTAAAGCCTATCCCTACCACGCGAAATGCCCTTCGCCATCGCAGTATCATCGTAGACGTTGAATCGTGAGGAACTGTGTCGTCATCGCGTGACCTTCCAGGATAGATTAGTTCAACGAAAATATTTCGACGTAGTTTACGAATATTCATTGAATAATTAAATATATACATCGTCGCATCGTTTAGGAAGAAGTTGTATCGAGTAAAATCGATTAATTTATATCGAACAACGTAAAAAGTTATCGAACGTTTCAGTAGTTTCGTACAAGGGGGGAAAAGAAGAAATTATTCACGCGTGCGAGCATATTTAATCTTCGTATCATTTCTCCAGTTATTTTTCTTTAACAGCCCACGTTAGTTCTCTGTATCGCGTATTTCCGAATTCTATTACTCGATGTATTATTATACGAACAAATCACGTTATCATCGGTGTATTCGATTGCAAGTGAGAAACTACACATATTATCGATCGACCGACCGACCGACCGACCAAATGAACTCGGGAATAATTTAAGTATCGCGTTCCTACTTAGAAGGTTATTTTTGTTAACGGTCGGACGTAGAAAGCAGAACCGCGATTCTAACGAATCAATGAACTCTCTTGTCTTTTCTCGTGACCGCCGTTCGATGAGCTGAGAATTACGACGACGACGAAGACGGCGATAGCGAGTACGACGAGTAATAATACTTAGCGTTACTTCGTTTACCTCGAAATTCATTGATTTGATTGTATTAAAGTTCCTAGACACGTTAGTAGTACGAACGTAGGAAGAGAAGTTTTTATATGAACGAGATATGTATTTATCATTAGATGCCGGCAATAAATACTTTGGAATCAATGACTTGCGACTTGCGCAAACGTGCGTCGTAAACGCAAAACCGCGTTTCTTTGGCGTTTTTCGAAAAGTCGAAGCATGCGGATTAATAACGCTCCGATTTTATGGGATGGGGTTATGCAACGGCGTGTAACCGCAAGAAAAAGAACGAACGGTCGGTGGTCCAGCCGCGATTCTTGTTCTCTCTCCGTCTCTCTCTCTCTTTTTTTCATTACGGTTTTACCTGATTTCGTCGACGACAAAAACGAAGAAGAAAAAAAATCGAGTCGACCTCATCGGTAGAACGTAAAAATATAGGGAACGAGAAGACGCACGATTGCGTGACAAATGTCAATAGCTTCTCAAGACCATTGGTGTGCTACCTGTTTGTATTATCGTTTTCTTTGCATTTTTTTTCCTTCTTTTCTTTTTATTCTTTTCCTTCTACCTTTACAGAGCTTACGTAACGCGCACGATACATATCTATACATATGTATATACTCTTTGGAACGACATCGCAATCTAATTGTTGCAGCATATGTACGTATCTACGAGCGGGCACGTGAAATCGGATTGATTTGAAAAGAGAAAAAAAAGGAATAAATATATAAATACAAAAAAAAAAAAAAAAGCAATAATAATAATAATAATAATAAATCCGCGTACGGCTTTAATCCGTTTAAGAAGAAAATAACGTAGACAGGCCAAGATAAGTTTATTTTCTTTCGCCAAGTGTTCTCGTTCTGTCGACTTAAAGACGATGCATAGATAAGTCCATTAAGGAAGTAAAACAAAATCTATATTCGCCTTGATAACTTGAAAGTTTTGATGCGAGATGAATAGTAAAAAAAGAAAAAAAGAAAAAAAAAGAAAAAGAAAACAAAAATAATGAAAGAAGAGAATATTTT
>OU426870.1:600000-605000 GCA_911387685.1 Dolichovespula media
CGTAGTTATCCTCCTTTCGTTATCTTTCATTCAAATCTACGTATTTTAAAGATTTCCCCTTAGTATTAATACGAATAATCGTCTACGCGCGAATTTGACGTAATTCGTTACGAATAATAACCGCGCAACGTAAAGTAACCTCGTTTTTATCGCGCAATAATTAGACGTAATATTAGATAAAATATATCGTTTTGGTTATAATATTCTCTTACCGTGCGTTGGAAACTCGAATTCGCGTGTAATTCCGAGTAGAACGAAACTACGAACGATGTTATTTTATAAAGCAATTCGCGATGCTTCCAAACTGACGATGTCGTGGGTGGCTTCTAAATTATCCTCATTCGAAACGTATTCAAAGTTGTTCACCACCGTTCCTTAAATTATATATCGTTAATTATTAATGGTTTTGCGCCGGCAACGATTCCCAGGGCATAAATTTTCACCGATTTGCACGAACGAGATTGACGTTTAAACGACGAAGTTTTAAAAATGGGAAAACGACCTTCTCGAATTTTTACGAAAGCTTAGATTCTCGTCAAAAATGCCGCATCTTTTCAGAATAGTTTATAAAACGCGATGAAAATTGAATGAAACCCGTCTAGGACGTATGAATCTTCGTCTTTAAAATTAATCCGCGTTCATCGATAATAACGTCTGGTTTCGTAACAAAATTAAACGCTATATTCGACTGTTTTTTTTATCTTTTAAATAAAAAATACGTTTCCTATGGTGGCGCCCCTTGAAATCTAACGTGTAAAAGACGAAGTTCCTAGCCCCACTACACATTTTCGTATATAGGCGCTTAAACGGTATATACTTTGTTTTCACTATACTTACTTTTATAATGGTTTACGCCATCAACGAAAACTGCCTTAATTCTCGATCGATTTTTCATTCATAAACGATGATCCAAGTATTCCTCCTTCCTGTTCTCGTCAATGGTGTAAATGTTGATTTTCGATATTTTTTTCTGGCGAAGAAAAAGTTTTATAACGTAGCGTCCCTCGAAAAATTTACGACGAAACAGAATAAGCTCGTACCGCCTCGTTATTGTTTTGAAACGTTACAAAGATCGCAACGCGCGAGTAAATAATACTTCCAAACATTAATCTCGAGAGATAGTTTACCTTGCGTAATATAAACATACACGGTCTTTTACTTACTTTGACGATTACAAAGTTAGTTCTCCTTTGTACTTCGACGAGTAAACATCGGTACTCTCTATCTCCTTCTCGACGGGAAAACTTATAAATTGATACTCTCGGTAATATTATAATTATTTAAACATTCTTTCGATAATATTAGAATTATTTTATACATTGTCCTATAGAACGTTACTTTTTTCGAACGATCGACGTATTAGTTCATGTTTTGTCCTGCAGAGGCCTGCACCTGCCACCTACGCACCTGTCAATTTCGATTAGTTTAGCGATACGTAATAAATAATAAATAGGAAATTTAATCATGTTTCGTAAAATAAAATAAATTACGTATAATAATATGTCATTAATGATAACCCATAAATATATATATATATATATATACATACATATATTAAGGAAATAAATGTAAAGAACATTTTGTTAGGATGCGCTCTTATTGGTGGACCCTTTTGTTATTTACAATAACTCACGGTGATTGGTGAAAACGATGTTGCGCAATTACGATCAGCCAATCACATGTGGCGACGGTAATGAACTATTATTAATTCGTCATAGATTTCAAATCGGTTGGTCATACTAGATTTCTTGATCGCGTGGGAACGTCATTTTTTAATCGTGTTTAATAATGTGATTTTGGATATTTCTACTTCAATATTTGCTGCATACGGTATGATTTCTTTGCTTTTCTTTATTCTTTGTTGATTATATTAGAAGAAATGCGATCTTTGGAAAGGTTAATCTCGATTCCGTCACAATAGTTCTTTTCAAAATAATCGTCGAATGGACGGACGATCGTCCCTTTTTTCGAGTATCTTTCGTTTGAAGAACTATTGTACCAAAGTTAACAATTATTTTTTTTTCCCGAATTGTTCGACGGTCATTCCTTTGAGATCGAATCAATGTAAATATAAGCAGCGACATCGCGAAATTAAAAATTTTCCAAAGCGTTAGTGAACCCGGCCAATCGAAAAATTACCTCGGCTATGTTTAGTTAATAATCGTTACATTTTTAATCGTTACATTTTACTTTAACGGAGCCCTTAAAATAATAAAGAGAGAGAAAGAGGCTCTACGTTTCCTTTCATTTATTTATTTACTTTTGTGTTAATTTAACTTTTTGTTCTATTCAACAGTGTATCATATCAAGCGTAAACAAAATTATTAGAAAGATCAGTTCGTTCCGAGTAGACATATATAAATTAATTTCAATCTATCATTCTTCATTATATTATTTATTGTTACTATTTGTTAATTCTTTTAGAATGCTAAAAATTGTACTGTTTCATCGACCATATTAGATTTGTTGACATTGGATTTATCGACGCTGAAGTTATCGACGCTGGAGTTATCGACGCTGGATATATCGACGCTGGATTTATCGACGCTGGATTTATCGACGAGCGTGTCAAAAGTTTGCAGTTACCTTCCGTGCAAGTAATAACGCTGCTATCGATAACACGTGACGTATGGATAACACGTGGTGCCAACATAGGTGGTAAGTGATGCTTTAAACGTATGCTTTCTCGAGAATATATATTCTCTTTTAACAATTGAAATTATTATGCTAGTTAATAAGTTAATTCTGATGATGGCATGACATTTATCGGTTATATTATTTAACGAATATAACATTCGTTATATACTACACACAGATCGTAATATTCATCGTTAATATATGACATTGGAATACAAAAGTGACTCGGTTCGAGACGTTTGAAATCTCTGATCATTTTTTTTTCTTTTTTTTTTTTTTTCTTTTATCTCCGTTAGATTGAAAATTCCAGAGGTATCTATAGCCTAGGGCGCATTAAATTTCTAGCAAAGGGATCTCCGTGTTTGTTTGAGGACCGTGTCGTCCTTTCCCCCGGTCTCGTAGAGTACAGAGAGAATGATTTAGTTTGCTAGCTTCCAAACGAATTTACGGCTGCCTGCCTTGGTACTTTAGTCGATGATTTTACTCGTATCGTCTATCGATCGTGGAAAGAAAATTCGAACGTAACGCCTATAAACGACGAGGTCGGACGTTTTTAAAAACAAACAAACAAAAATGCGAAATTACAAAGGTAGACTTTCTGCGGAAGAAGAAGAATAAAAAAAAAAAAAAAAGAAACGGTAAAAGTATTTTTGTTATCTCGATTTAATGGTCGAATAATCCGAAAATATCTTTATCCTCTTTTCTTCGTTGAAGCGAAACGACGGGATGAAAATTTTCCGACGTTTCTTTAATTGATAAAGCAATTAATTATGCATTCGGATTTTGTGTGGTACGCTGCTCTCACCGCGACCGGTTCAAACAAGGCTGGCAAGTCGCTCGGAATGCGGCATGCAAAGTGTAGCTTGCGTGTGGAATCGCTCCGGGCTAACCTGGATTTCGTTAAAAGCACTTTAATTTATAATGCGACTACTGTTCTATCAATAACCACCATCGCGAAATATTACAACCGTCTTTAAAGTTCGTTCGATTTCGTCGAAAATACGATCTTCTGTATGCGTTTTTAGGCGATTCCTCCTTTAATTCATTAACGCGCAATGATCGAGCCTTTCGAAAGTGTTTTATCGACACCGATATCGATCGTATCCGTTTAAATATTCTTTCTTTCTTTCCTTTTTTTTTTTTTTCCTTTAATTTATCCTCTTTTAAGAACTCCCTTTTCTACGTTCTCAACATTCGATCAAATCAGTAATTTTATTTCATTAACTACAGATTTAAAAATATCCTTAATTGTAAGTTAAGATCGCGCGCTCTCTCTCTCTCTCTCTCTCTCTCTTACGTTTATCGTTCCGTATCTCGCTTATTAAAAGTAAAAAGCCAATTATAACGTTCAGTTACAAACGTTACGCGTAATTAATTTTGCTCAACGATTTTCATGGGAACCTGCATCGCATAAACGTTCGCGTGTATTTTGTTGCACATTTTGTTTGCTCTTCACTTCCTTCTTTTTTTTTTCTTTTTTCTTTTTTTACGTGTTTTAGGAGTCTCCTCTTTACATATCTCGTTCACTGACACTTTACAGTTTTATTTCACTTTTAATTAACATTTAACGAGGAAGGTCGTTTAAATCGGCGAATGCTTTACAACTCGTTTGCAACTCGAACGATTATTATTATTATTATCATCATTATTATTATTATAATTATCATCATCATCATTATTATTATTATTACATTTTTGGATAAAATTTTTAGTGATATTTCGAGGAACAAAGAAAAAGTTCTCTTATTTTGTTTGATTTTATTTTATTTTATTTCATTTCATTTCATTTCATTTCATTTCATTTCATTTTTTCGCCAGTCTCGAAGCGAGAAAAATTCTTAAGAAAAAACGACGAGCCACGGGGGATCGTCGAAACTCGAATCTTTCTCTCTCTCTCTCTCTCTCTCTCTCGCTCTCGCTCTTTCTCTTAAGAAAGAGAGTCGTCTTTGTAACGGCACCCAGTAGACGCCTTTAAAAACTAATATTTTCATTATTATTATTATCATTTATTTATACGAGCTACACCACCGTGACTCGTATTATTCTGTTAAAAAAGAGAACGTAGAAGGGATTATACTCTTCCACCTCGTTTCTCGTTATTCTCGAGATACTGAAAAAAAGAAATTATTTATGTACGTAAGATCTCACGCATTTTGAAATCCATAAAAGCTAGATGAAATCATGAGATTCTTGAAGCCCTTGAGACCCAGTTTTCTCTCTTAATTATTAATCAAGATAAAACAGTTGAAATATTTCGAATCTTTGGAATTTTTATTTGAAATCGTATAAAGTGATCGATCGACTAATTATCTTTTTCTTTTCTATTTTTTTTTTTTTTTCAATCGTATCGACTCAAAGGAATG
>OU426870.1:610000-617500 GCA_911387685.1 Dolichovespula media
ACGAAACGTCGAATAACCGTCGTTATTCGGCACTTACGAGGCCGTAAAACTCGATTTGGCGGGTTGCGTCGGGCCAACGTCGGTACTCGCGCTCTTCAAAAGGGAGATCTCCAAAGACGAATACGCGCGTTTCGAACAGCGCGCCAATTTTCTTTCAACAAAACGGCCGCGTCTCGCTCGCGCAGCGGACAATGCCGAGCGGATTCAATAAAACCGCAACAATAAGAGCGAAAATGCTGGGGGTTTCGTGACGACTAAAGAGAGAAAGAGAGGGAGAGAGGGAGAGAAAACGAGTTGGGAGTGAGAGGGTTGAAGCGACGCGAGAATGGGAAAGCGGAGGGTAATTTGAATGAAGAGACAAGAGACAATGCGTGGGCGAAGCCGAGAACACTGGGACGAGGAGGAGGAAGAGGAGGAGGAGGAGGAGGAGGAGGAGGTGGCAGTGGTGATGGCGGTGGAGGCGCGGGTGAAAACAACCGCGGAATCAAATTAGCGAGAACGCGGGGTAAGGTAGAAAGTGAGCGAGTGAGAGAGAGAGAGAGAGAGAGAGAGGGGTGAGCCCTCCGCACAGTGAGCCACCAACCACTGTAAGAGAGAAAGAGAAGGGACAGGAGGAGGGTAATTATATTTACAAGTGCCAGTTGCCGAATACAAAGGACGTCAAGATTGCTCGATTCATTTCGAGTGCCTTCTCTTGGAGAATCCTTTTTCTAATACCCTCTCTCTCTCTTTCTCTCGGTCTCTCTTTCTTTTTTGCTCTCTCGTCTTTTAGCTACTCATTACTCTTTTCGATTTACGATACGTCGTTTTTATCTAAGATATCGCCTCGTCCTCCTATAATTTATTATATATAATCTCAGAGATATATTATCTTTATCGGTCGATACGAAAAATTATTGTACTATGTTGGTAGTTTATTAAGATGATAAAATTTATTTATCGAATATTTCTCATTGTTTTAACTATTACCGAGCGTTAGAAGAAGTAAGAAGAAACCGTAAGACGTTGGGTATAAAACTCGCGAGATTCTTTTGTCGAACGATAAAGGAGTAGGATGGAGGAAAGTTACTTACTCCTCCGGCAGGTTCATAAAAATGTTTTATAGGCTTTCTCCTCGAACGAAAGCGATCTGCTATGAGAGGTAGGTAGGTAGGTAGCTCTTTCCTTCGGGTTAAATTGTTTATTTCTAAATTGAGTTACGCCGCCGTACAACGAGGAAACAAAAAAAAAAAAAAAAGAAGTATTGCGTCGGTGTGTGGGTGGCGCTCGTGGTGGAAGAGAACACGGAGAACAATTCCCTCCCTTTCCTCGAATTTTTTTCAAAGGCTTCCTCATCCCCATTAATAGCCACCTCTACCCGCGAAACCTTTGAATTTACTCCACGGATCGACGAGGTGAGAATTCTTTTCCCGTTCGATCTACGCGAATAGAGACATACCGAGCAATTAAACTTTTCTTTTTTTTGTTTTCCTTCCTTTCCTTGGATTAGTAGAGAAGCCGATAGAGTTCCAGTAATTGCGAGGCCAATAATAAAAATTCTCTTGAAAGTTCCGACGGATATTTATTTCTATTAAATCCGTCGAAAAAATACAAACAATTCTATTAATTTTTTTCCCCATAGCGAAAGAAAATAATAAAAATATCGATGTGTTTTTCCCCAAAAAATTGTTAAACCATAGAACGTACGTGAAAAACAGCGAGAGAGAGAGAGAGAGAGAGAGAGAGAGAGAGAGAGAGAGAGAGAGAGAGAGAGAGGAAAAAGAGTAGTGGATGGTGCGAATAACGAGGGAAAAAAGTTCGACGATCAGGACGGTACCGCAGTACGATGCGGTGCGGTGCGGTGCGGAAATATCTGGGTAAGCGCGGAAAAGGTGGCAAACGTGGACATTCGACGCAGCCCCCTCGTTCGTCGCGTTATGGAATTTTTGCGGAACGGCCTTTTTTAATTGATGCAATTCAAAGCAGGCACTCGGTGTGCGTCTGGCTCGCTCGTAAAACTTTTCGACGTTCTTTCCACGGACTTTTAGTCGCGTGGATCCAAACTTTATCTCTCTCTCTCTCTCTCTCTCTCTCTCTTTCTCTTTTTTTCTTTTTTTTTTGTCAATTTTAGAGTTTCTTGAGTTTAAATCTTGCGATTTAAGGGATGACGGAAACATTTGATTTCTTTTTTTCTTTCTTTCTTTCTTTCATCTACTCATTTTTTATCGATGCGCGTGTTATATCTTTATTTTATATATATATTATTTATAGTTTTATAAATAAATATATTCGAAGGACGATACGGTCGAAGGGGAATGTCTAGCGAGTGAGATACATAAAAAGAATGGAAGATGGAAAAGGTACGTTTTCGATAATAACGGCGAGCTTGCAAGTTCACGAACGAGAGAGAGCTTTTTCCCTTCTTCCCGACACTCCGGCATAATGAAAAGCTTAGCAGTTGGTTTAACTTGGCCGAGGATTAAGTTTACCTCGTTTCAAGAGTGCCGGAGAGCTGCGTGGAATTTCTCCTCTTATTTTTCCACCTCCTCGCCCCTGAGCGGGAAAAGAGCGCTCGGCAGGTATTTCTTAATTAGTAGCAAGTATCTCGTCCAACGAAGGTTGCCTTATTAATTAATATTATGATAGAGAAAGAGTGTATGTGTGTGTGTGTGTGTGAGAGAGAGAGAGAGAGAGAGAGAGAGAGAGAGAGATTCCTACGGTGTCGTGATATTCCTAGCCGAGCTAATTTAGATCATCTATGGTTTAACATATTGTTGACTAATTATTTTATGTAATAATTAATATGTCCTCGTTATTCATAACGCGTGGGCATTATTCATAATCGAATGAAAGTATTAAATATTCAGGACGAGTTATATCAAGTGGGATATATGATGGTACTATAAATTAAAGAATACTATACCGACGATTTAATATAAATTATGATGCATGTGCGTTGCGACGCGTTTATTTATTTTTTTCTTTTCTTCTTCTTCTTCTCCTTTCTCTCTTTTTTTTTTTTTTTTTTCAAATCCATCCACAAAGTTACAATTCCCTTTTACTCGATCTACCTGTAGTTAATATAGACTTTCGAAGAGTCCAATCGTTTGGCGAACGTACCGAAGATAAATTCTCGCGTTAAGCCGACAAAGACACGGTGATGCATTCGAGTTGGACCACCCTCGTCGAACTTTCTTTCTCACCCTATAAACTTTCTCTCTCTCTCTTGCTTGTTGAGTGTCGTTAACGAAAGGGTTGTGAAAAGTATGCGAAACGCGTATAAGCGAAAGGGAGGAGGATGGACAAAGAGGAGTCGCCGACTTATTTGAGGAAAAAGAGGGAACGGGAGGAGGGAGGGAGAGAGAGAGAGAGAGAGGCTGTTTCGTTCTTCGAAAAGAAAAGGAAGAAAAGAAAAGAAAAAGAGGTAGGTACATCGGCGAAGAGAAAGGAATGGGAGCGAGAAAAAACGAAAGTATACTAATGTAATATCGCGCAAGGCGTTTTAATAAACAGAGTTGAGTAATCAAGGCAGCGGTTTAAGTGGCTTTCTTGTTTTTTAACGATCGTTTTTACGTCCCGTTTAAATCATCCTACGAGAAGGACCAAGGAGAAGGGATGAGGAGGAAAGAGAGAGAAAGAGAGAGAGAGAGAGAGAGAGAGAGAGAGAGAGAGGGAGAAAGAAAAGAAAAAGATTCAAGATGAACTTGGAAATATTTTTACGAGTTTCATTTTCTCCTCATTTGAAAACTTTTCTTGATAAAATTCCTACGTACGTTTATACGTATCGCAAGTAATTCTCTTACCTTTTTTCCTCCCCCTTTATTTCATTCATTCTTTTTTCTTTTTTTTTTTTTTGTTGTCAATTCTAATTCTAAGCAAGATATAATGATGTAAAAAATCTAGATACGTCCTCGGAGATATATTTCCCTTTGTGACCGGTCGCGGTAGGACGTTTTTCATTGGAATCATAGCTTGGTTTAAAGTGTACGCGACACATACACCCGCGCACGCCATACACACGGTCACATCAAGCCGGATATTATTTCAGTCGGCGCATATTTCCGCAAATGAATTTTATGAAAACAGTTTTTGTTCTTTTAATTAATCGCTCTTCCGTTCCCTGGCATACGTCTCTCCTCTTCTCCACCCCTTGCACTTTTACTCTCTCTCTCTCTCTCTCTCCCCCTCTTTCGCGCTCCTATCATCTCGTTTCAACGTCGAGCGACGTCGTCTCGTCTTCCGTCGAGCTCGCGAGGAAATATCCGGACAGCTGGTGCTGTCCAGTTTTTAATAACAATATTGTTTCAAAGACAGTGCGCCAAACGAAAATGCGACTCGCCTTTTTCGCATGACCATCGTCGCCGAAATCTGATTTTCTTTCTTCATCCTTTTTTTCCTTTTTTCTCTTGGACCCTGACAATGGCCATTTAACGTTCGTCGTAACAATATATCATCGAGTATTTTAATACCAACGTCATTTTAATATATATATATATATATATATACTTTATCATCGTCGGACCATACGCATATCTTCGATTCGTCGATTTTTCTTCCTCGATTCTTTTTCTCGCTCCTACTGCATTCTTTTTTCTTTCCATTATTTTTCTTTTTCTTTTTTCGGGATCTTCCTTTCCTTCCTTCCTTCCGCGTCACACACGTTTCGTGCCCGAGCGATATACAATTTCACGCGGAATTCATTGGAATGCGTAGAGTAGCGCGACGCGAAAAAAAAAGGGACGAATTAACGCGAAAAGCAGCAGGGAGACGGTTAGTATCGTTGTTTTTCCTTTATCTCTTTTTCTTTTACTTTTTCGTCGTCGTTGTTGCTTTTTTTTTGTTTTTATTATTTTTTTTTTTTTTATATTTTTTTCCTTTAATTTTTTTAATTGTTTTTTATTTTAAAATGAAATTTCGCGTTAGCCCGCGCAAAGGCTAATTCCTCTTTGCGATTCGCGTGCGTACTCGCAAATGGCTTTTGTAAATAAAAACGGCGAGGATGCCGGGACGCGCAATGGTTTTAATTAATTATATTCTCGACGCGACGTCACCTTTCGCAAGATAATCCTAAAGTTTCCCCAATGATTTACGCGTCGATCGTCCGCGTTAAATTACCATTTTCACTTTGTCTCTTTGACGCGTACATTTTTCGTTCGGGTTTTTCCAACAACGTTGGATAACGATAACAAAACCGACCGTCGCAACGGCGAACGGAGAAAATAAGCTACTTAAAAAAAGTACACCCGTTAAAACAACGGGTCCCGACAGTCGGCTCAGTTTTTCTTTTCTCTTTTTTTCTTTACACGAATTATTCCTTTTATCTTCGACGATGTTTCAAAATAGGATTCGAATTATCCGGAAATTATTATGTATAATTATTTATGAAAAAAAAAAAAAAATACTCCGGGTACGGGTGAAAGGCTAAAGCCGTTATAACGAAAATTCGACATTCGACGCATTTTTCGCACGAATTATTTCTTTCTTTAATATCGAAAAATACAATATTAAATATTTACGAAGAAAACAACATAAGAATATATATATATATATATCCTTATATAATGTTATTAATCAAATATCGAAAATGACGATTATTTGATATTTCTTTTCTTTTCTTTCCCGTTTACCCCCGTTTTCTCCATCGAGAATCATTCGTAGCTTCGCTTAAAGTTAAAACGCTTTTGGATTTGATCTTGTCGAAGATAAAATATCGTGAATTAAGCGTTGAAGGGGTAAGTCGTACACGAATGGTATAGGTTGGCACGAAAGGGTGAAAATAATTCACGAAAATTGTTGGGCACTTTCCTCTTTCCTTGTTCTCTTTCCTCTTCCCTGTTTTCGTTCGTCGGCCTAACGTTACGACAAAGTCTCTCTCTCTCTCTCTCTCTCTCTCTCTCAACGTACATGGGCGTTTTGTACATACAAACAGGAGTAATTGTCGGCCAATTATGTGGTCGCAAGCTCGTACGTTCTACGTATAATATACTTGGGTGAACGTTCATGGCCAGTAGAGAAAGAGAAAGAGAAAAAGAGAGAGAGAGAGAGAGAGAGAGAGAGAGAGAGAGAGAGAGGTGTGCCGTAGGTAATCGCGCCCATAAATAACATTTATTGGTGGGCCCGAACACTAATTGCCAATGATTACCGCCAAACGCAAACGAGAAAAATTGCCAATTTACATCGAATGCCTTCTATTATCCCCTTTTCCACGATGCTCGCTAGTTCGATCTCTTATCCTTTCTAGGGAGGGAATTAGCGTGAAGGATAATCGATTTCGATTTCGCCCTATTATTCTTAAGTCTTTATGCTTTCTGTCAACTAACCGTTTAAAGGTTTGGCCAAGCGCGAATCAATTATTCTCGTTTGCATTTTTTTTTCCTTTCCTTTCCTTTCCTTTCCTTTCTTTTCTTTTCTTTTTTTTTCTTTTTTTTTTCTGTCGAGTAGATTTATACGCGTACATTGTAATGATAAATAAACGCGCGGAATAATTATACGTATGCGGAGAGCGACGTAACGTAAGTAATCCGTGAGTTACGTGAACGAAAAGCGAAATAAACGATCGCAATTGGGGAATTCGTTGGAATCATTGATTATTACGTTCGAACGGGAAGAAAATAGACATTGTCGCAGCCGGTATAAATTCGCGATGTTCAGCCAAATTTTGGATTCGGTTCGATTCAACCACTCCCGAATCGTTCCCTTATTCCCGTGCATTTTCGTTCCCTATCTCTCTCGCACGCGTTATTCCAATTCCTTCGTTTTTTTGGGAAACGGATGCAGAGGAGGAGCGGGGAGGGGATCGGCTGGTGGTAGTGTAGGGCTTCGCGTTCACACCCGAATAGAGTTGGATTTCGCTCTCCTGAATACACAATGGGATTTATTCGAAACGTGGCGTATAAAACACAAAGGACTCTGTATGATTGGTAAATTATTGAGCCAAGCAGGATTTGTCGGCCAATCACGTAGCGCCTTTAAATAATTCAAAGGAAGCTCGAAAGCAGAGAGATGCGAGTAAAGTACAGGAAAGAAAAGGAAGAAGAAGAAGAAGAAGAAGAAGAAGCTCTAGTCGATATAACATAGAATATATGTATATATATACATATATATACGTACGTAAAATCGAAAAGAGAATCATTATACGTTTAAAAAAGAACGTTTCTCTCGATATTTAAATGTATTATTTATATAAGGAACTTTCGTTTCATGCATGGGAATAGATCTTTGACGGAATAATTCCGCGTCGAAAGGGAAAAATCACATTCGCAATTTTGTTCCCAACAGTAGTATCTTATATCCGTTAAGAAGAGATAATATGTATGGCGGGGAAAGAGGAAAAAAGGAACGAAAGAAAACAAAACAAAATAAATACGATCTATCAGAAAGAAAAAAAGTATTTCATGAATAGGAACGATCCTTGACGGAATAATTCCTCAGATTCGAAATAAAATCCTCGTTCTCGTTCTCGTTCTCGTTCTCGTTCTCGTGTTCTCGTTCTCGATCGGAGCGATGAGAAGTGATAGGTCC
>OU426870.1:622500-655000 GCA_911387685.1 Dolichovespula media
CCTCCCACCATTACTTGCCTCCTCTATCCCCACCCCTCGTCTCTTGGTCTCTCGGCGATGCCACCCTTTCCCTTCTATATCTCCCTTACTCTTACTCTTTCTTTCTCTCTTTCTCTCTTTATCTCATTCTCTCGTCGTTCTTCTCCGTCTTTCCCTCACCCACCTTCTTATTCGACCCTCTGATTCGCGAAGGACTTTACAGACACTCGAGAGTTTGTTTTAAAACTCAGATAATCGTTTCGAAATTTCTCCCCCTTCTCTATCTCTTCCCTTCCGTCTTTCTCTCTCTCTCTCTCTCTCTCTCTCTCTCTCTCTCCTTGTTACTACCCTTTTTCCTCGTTCTTCCTAAGGACGAGCCTCGCTCGCTCGCTCGCTCGTTCCGCATTGCGCCGGATCCCAAGGGGAAAATTAGATCGAAATAAAAGTTCTCGGGGAATTTTAAGCGCGTTACGTTCGTCTCCTTTTCATAAGATCGAACTTTCTTTCTCAGAGATTTCAATGATTATTTCCTCCGTATTCGGTATGCGTATCCTTTCATAGGCGAGGCATTTATTTTATCAGATATGTTATAAACCTATAATATCGATTCGATGTTACGACTTTTTTTTCTTTTTCTTTCCTGCTCTTTTATTTTATTCTTTCTTTTATTTTTTTTTTTTTTTTTTCTTTATCGAAACATATCAATTTCTCGATCAGGTCGCTCGGAATAAGGCACATCATTAAACGCTTACTTCATTGATTCAAAGGGCGAGCGAGGGTCAAGAAATACGAGTTTACGAGGAAGGATCCTAATTCGATTTATCGAGGGCGATGACTAAACTGTTCTCTTTCTTTTCTTTTCTTTTCTTTTCTTCTCTTCTATTTTCCCCTCTTTTTCGCCAAAAAGGGATCTCCGTCGAGTTATTCGTAAACCGTGCGCATTCTGGCATTATTTAGAACTGTGGCTAAACCACACGTAGAAAAAGAGAAGGAAAAGAGAAAAACGGATCCTTTAGAAGCTCTCTATGGGTGGTTATAGATAGAGAGAGAGAGAGAGAGATGCTCTCTCTTGGCTAAGAAAGATCGGGACAGCTGCCTGTGTTCTCAGGCAATCAGAAAAACTACTACTACCCTCTCTTCCCCCGTCTCTTTCGTTGAACGCTGCTAGTCTCCTTCCTCACCCCCGTGGCCACGGCTTAAGGAGGGTACAAACGGGGTGGCAGCTGTCTCAACGACGCCGAGAACCCTCTTCGCGGTTTTTAAGAACCTTAACGCTTTCTTCTTCCCTTTCATCTCGTCTCTCTCTCTCTCTCTCTCTCTCTCTCCATCTTTCCCTTTCTCTTTTAACCGAACTCTTTTATTAAAGTATCTTCGTGATAGTTGAATCATCGCGATGTTAACGTTCCCGTTAAGTTCACGAGCCATCGAACTGCCTCGTCGTGAAATGTCAGATAGAACAGATCGATCCCGAACGATTTTGCTGCGGCGATATATATAACGTCGAGGGGTTTGTCTCGAATAACTCTCACCCTTCTCTCTGCGATGATATCGAAGGTATTCACGCTCAAGGAACGAGATGTCAAGAGGGATCCGTCAGGAGGCTTAGAGTCTAATAGATGCGCCAAAAGGACATTAGCATGCTACGCTCGGTCTATCGACATTAGGTTTCCTCTTACTTCCTTCGACGATTTCTTTTTTTCCCATATTTCTTTTTATCGGTCATCATTTATAACCTCGTGAAATTCTTCGAATCGTAAGATTCTCTTCATTGTTCATTGGTTTAACTTCTTCTATATTATTCTTTTCACGCTCTGTGATCGTCTGTTATTCGAGAGTAATAATGAAAAACTCGATGACACACAATGCAAAGTCTCTCTCTCTATCCCTCTCTCTCTCTCTCTCTCTCTCTCTCTCTCTCTCGTCGATCGTTAAGTTTCATTTTAATTAAACGTGCACCGTGGACTTAGGAAGATCGCTGATATATATATATATATATATATACATACATATATACACGCATACATTTGGTATACATACATACAGCAGAGTTTAGTTTACTTGGGAACACTTACGTGGCACAGAAATAGAGTCGCAAGGGTTACCAACCCCGTTGTTACATGCGGCTCGTCGACAGGGCGAAAGGAAAGGGAAAGGGAAGAAAATTTGCATATTATAAGTAGTACACGTTACCGAGACTGCTGATATCATCGGCCACGGGGACCTCGTTACTTTCTGCATGCGTATTATTCGAGCGTGTGTTAACTATTCACGACCTTCGGCCAGTCTTCGAGAGAGTACGAGAAATAATAAAAAAAAAAAAGGAAAGAATATTCTCTTCTTCTATTTTCTTTTCTGTTTTTTCTTTCTTTATTTCTTTTTTCTTTGTCTATTTTTTTTTTTGTTTCGATGTAATTAATAATCGAGTAGCGAAGATCGGAAAATCTTTGAAGATCGTATCGGTATAAATTCTGCAGTACGTGACGTCAAAGGGTAAGAGAGAAGATCCTTGCAAGACGGAACTAGGATTAAGTAGATCTGATCCTCGTTGGGTCGGACACGCCGTGGTCCTTCCTACTACTCTGTGCGCCTGAGGCTTAAGATATTGTTTTGAAGCGAGGCTGTTGCTTTAGGATAATCAAGAAGACGTAATCCTAAAAGGCTTAGCGTCGATGAGTCCATAATTCCGGACGTTCTCGTTCTCGCGTAGCTCTTTCTTTTTCTTCCTTTTCTCTCTCTCTCTCTTTCTTTCTTTTTTCTTTTTTTTTTTATTTCTCCTCCCTTTGAAGCTCTTGCCCTTAATATTATACGTCGATTATTTCCTTTTTAATATCTCATCGAAGAGGATAAGAGCCGATAAATTTTGAAATATTTCGTTCGGTGGATCGTCTGTTCTACCACCTCTACATAGGTCGTCTTTACTTCGTTTAATTCCAATCTAATTCCTCACTCGACGATCCTTTACGAAGAGAAAATTCTTTCGCACGTTCCAGCTACTACCAGGTAACAGAGGAGGCACACCGATCGTTAAGGCATGCGGGCGGCGGCGTGGCTTGCTTAACGGTCGAGCTTAATTAATAAGGACACGCGATATCCTAAGTTAGAAGACGTTGCTGGTACGGTAAAGCATAGCCGAAGCCTCGAGGGAGTCCTTTGTTGTCGAGAGGGTCAGGATGAGCGACCTGCCACTTTAACCCACCTTAAGGGATTACGTCTTGAGGAGTTTCCGAGTCTTCTTCTACTCCTCCTCCTCCTCCTCCTCCTCCTCCTCCTCCTCCTCATCTTCCTTCCTCTTACGATGGCCTAACTCGTACTACGCCTCTCGTTACGTCATCGTTCACACTTCTACACGCTCGTTTCCCTGATGATTCTCGATGGTATATTATCTCTAAATAATATCGGTATGTCCGTCCGTCCGTCCGTGAGCGCGTTTTTTTTCCCTTCTTATTAATTAATATTACTTACTTGAGGTTGAAGATGCGTGACCTGTCTTTTAATATGCGCTAAGGTATCGTTCGGCGGTGGATGTGGCATGTTGGCGAAATACACTCTCTCCTTGTAATGATACTCGCAGAGAATCTTATTCTCATAGAGATAAAACTGATCGCCCACGCAAAATCTGCAATTAGAAAGAGTTCGATTTGTAATAATGGCATAAAGTTTTCCCCTCCCACCCACCCCCCCCCCCTCCCGATTATTATAGTTGCTCGATTATATAGGTTTTGTATTCGATCGATGATTTCGATCAATCGATCCTCGATCGAAGACAAGGTAGAAGTAGTACTTGGGGAACGTTATCGGAGTCTCGTCGAAACAAATTCGCAAAGTTTTCAAACGGAAACTACGGCAAGGAATTTCTCTTATCGAGGGAAAGAGTGAGAATGAGAGGGAGGGAGAGAGAGAGAGAGAGAGAGAGAGAGAGAGAGAGTCTGTACAAGCTTGGCGGAGCAGTAAAGCGTGCTAATTCCGTTTAAGACCGCTTTCCGTTCTGCTCCGCCAAGGAAATTGCGAGAAAATAAAAACAAGGAGCGAAGTGGCAGCGGCTCTCCCTCTGACCCCCCCGCTCTACCCTCTCCTACCCCGTAACCCCCAACCCTTACGGCTTCTGGCGCGTTTCCGCAACTCTTCGAGCTCCTTTAGATGTAAATTTCCAGTCGATTCGCGGAGCAAAACTACTCCGAGTTCTCGGATTGCCGGCGAGTCAGTTTCGCACGAACGAGCTATACAATCCAAGGCGAAACCCACTTGCATTATTCCTTCTCCTTTCGCCTTTTCTTACTCTTTTTATTTCATATACATTAATAAACGAGATACCGTATAATAATCGAGACGCAGCCCATAGGAAAAATGGGTTATACGTTTTTGTTTTAGAGTTAGGGGAAAAAAGAAAAAATAATTAATGCGAGAGACGATTTCAAACGAATAACGATGAGGGGGAGGGAGGGAAAAAAATATTTTACTCGATCTCGCGTATTATCCACGTGGTCCTCTATATATGTCAAAGATCATAAATAGAATCGCGTCATACCTTTTACGAGGGGAACGCCCGTCATCGAAGCTCGTCTCGTACTTTTTTAAAATTCGAAGTACGAGACACCGAGGATTTTCGAGTAATCTGCCGTGGGTATGTGTATCTATAGGTATATCTATCTCGTAGCGAAGGGGCTACGCGTAGAGGAGCGCGCGCGCGCGAGAGAGAGAGAGAGAGAGAGAGAGAGAGAGAGTATAGGTGGAAGAACGGCGCGGGTACACGCGGATTTCGAGATGGCGCAGAGGTAGAAACGTGCTCGGTTTGCGATATCAGAGAAATAAGCTTGCCACGAGGGTTATACGCATCGACCAACTGTCGCACCACCGTCGACGCCCGTGCCGCTGCCGCTGCTACTTCCACTGCTGCTTCTGCTGCTTCTGCTGCTGCTCCTGCTGCTGCTCCTGCTGCTGTTATTACTCGCCCAAGCCCTTTAAAATCAAAGATTTCGCATTTTTCCTTTTTATTGCCGGTTTAAAAGTCAATTTTTCTCTTCTATACGCGCGCAGGGCTTTTCTCTCTCTTTCTTTCATAGTAGACCTCGTCTCTCTTTTTCTTTCTCGAGTGTCCGCAAGAGGGACGTTATGCGGAAAATGCTAAAGAGGCACGGAACGACGATCGTAAGGGGGCGGTGGTCGCTTTTCGACAGACACCGCCGCACCGGGAGAAGGAGATGGAACGAGAGGAGGAGATGCCGAAGGGATCGAGGATCCACGAGGGACTCGAAAATCGTTTCGCTCAGGATCCATACCTCGTGTTGAAATTCTTAGCAGGTACCTCGAACATCACTCTCCGTAAGTGCCTGAGGTATACCACGCCGTGCCATCGTATACCACCGTGGTGGGGGTGGTACTCGCAAAATTTACAAAGGACTTAAACTTCGACAATCTTGTCAAAACCTAACTACTGTCCGATATCGGTCTTTTATCGGGGGAAAAAAAAATATATATATATATTAAACGCTCGTCGAAACGCTCTGTTATTTTCTCTACGTTTCGACCGACTCCCACTTATCTCGAAATCAGATACGAGTCTTGAACGGACACGATGGTGTATTTTTCGGGTAATAAAAAATTTATTTATTTTTTGTTTTCCTTCGAAGTCGACGGCGGTGGTACACGGATTTAGATACACGGAGAGAGCCCTTACGTACGTAGATACACATACGAACATATTCCGTATTCAACGGATGTGCCGGTTCCGTTTTCAGATCCTGTTTGGGTTTTATGTCAGGATTTCTGTCGAGTGGTTTATACCGGCGCTTATGTAAATGCAGACGTGATTTTTTTTCACCACCTAGCCACCACCGCCACCGCCACCGCCACCGCCACCGCCACCTCGCTCGCTTGCATCGGTATGGTAGATATTACATATATATTGTATGTATATACGTGTTCTTGGGCATCGCCGGCGAGATATCATTTTCTTCCAAAAAAAGGACGCGACATCTTTGCGGATTTAAACTACATCCAGATTTCCCAAATCCCCCTTACCTCTCCCTCTCGCGCGTACATTTTATCGCAAGGATTGCAAACGCCCCGAGAAATTTCTACGCCATTCGATTTTCTCTCTCCCTTGTGTTTTCTCTCATCTAATTCGATCGCCATTTCGAAAGGGTAATCGGAAGAGAAGGGCGATGGGAAGGGAGAGGAGGTAAATCCGAACGATCGGAACGTCGAACGTGGACCGCCATAAAAAGCAATGCTCAACCGTAACGCGGTACGATAAGTACCGCGTCGCGAGCTAAAATCGATCCTCCAGGGTGGTCGGTCTCCAGTCGTACACCATAAAAAGGGAACATTAGAGAGAGAAAGGAAAGTATAAGCGCGTCTCTGTGATACCGCGAGAAGGAAGATAGGGAAACGTTGCTGATGGTACGTACAAGTTGGTGGGGGAAGCCAGCCCTCGGGGCTATGCCGTCTCTTTCTAACGCTCTTTATATAACGTATAACGGTGTTATGATTTCGCGCCTAGATACGCGACGTGTCTGCCGATAAAGGAGCATTTTTTCTCCTTCTTCTTCTTCTTCTTCTTCTTCTTCTTCTTCTTCTCCTTCAACTTCTTTTTCCTTTCTCCCGTATCATCGCCGCTAAATACTTTGGACATTAGGATATATCGTAATATTGAATATCGATATGGCAGGGTGACGTTTCTTGTTGTTATCATTTCCTTTTTTTTTTTTTTTTCTTTTTAAATACCATAGCGTCAGACGAAAGGAAAAAGTATCAGCACGAGAGAATAATCGCAAGATCGTTCCGAGGGAAGCGTTAAACGTTCTCCACGGTGTATAGCCTTCGCTAAGTCGAGAAGGAAGCCTCGTAGTTTCGTCGGCAAACAGAGCGAGCTCTTCGAGACTCGAAGAAAAGGGGTGAGAAGGGCGTGGGAATGAGAGGGAGCGAAAGGAGCTTGCGGGCGAGAAACCCCAAACGGCAACACTTTGGCCGTAGTCAAGATTCTACTGGGTTTGGTGAGCGAGTAGTGGTAGTGGTAGTGGTGGTGGTGGTGGTGGTGGTGGTGCCTCTGAAGGGGGTCCTAGAGAATAAATTTCCTACTTGATCAAGGCACGAGTAGTAGAGACAGATAGATAGATGGATAGATGGATAGATAGATAGATAGAGAGAGAGAGAGAGAGAGAAGAGTTGAAGAAGACGCCTGTACTCACGGTACTTGCTTCGCGTTCTTAGTCAATTTGCATCAAACTATAGAGAGACAAGCAAGCAAGCAGGCAGGGAGGCAAGCAGGGAGGCAGGCAGGGAGGGAGGCAGGCCTGCTTTTCTATTCTCCGGGAGGTTCTGCCACCTGATGGAGGAGGTGACTCTACAACCTCCCTCCCTCCCTCCCTACCCACCGTGTCTAACTCCTCTACCTCATATTTCGCTTCAAGCAGAGAGCCCTACTGCCGAGACTAACGCGTTTAGTAGAGACTCGATTCCCTAATCAGATCTTCCGACGGCAGTCGAGGGTTTCTAAGGTGCTGCTAAGTGTGAAGTTAATGGAGTCAAGACGCCGTTCCTCCTCTATCCGGAGGAGGCCAACGAGAATCACTCGGGATGTAGCTAGTGGAAGCCACCGTTTGTTCATTATTTATCATCGAAAGTGGTTAACTTTCCTCGTAGATTCCACCTTTATATACAAGCGAATCAACTTACCTAATCTTGAAAAGTTTATTCGATTAAAATGATTAAAAAATGATTGGCGGTAAAATGTATAAAATATTGCTTGTCTTATATGGAAATACATACATACGAATATATTGCATATATATATATATATATATATATATATATATATATATATATATGTATTAGATCGGGAAAAAAGAAATCCATTATTTTTTTTTCCATTCACGTTCACGTAAAACTAATGGATTTCTTTTTCCCCAACCTGATATATATGTATCTCTTTCTCTTTCGAAAAGAGAGTTCGAAATCGACGCTCGAACGTTTATCGAGTCCCCTGACATAAATCAATTCGTTTACCTGCGAGAGACATTACCGCTCTTTAGTCTCGATATTAATAGCGCCTTGGGTATCGATAAAGCGACGTATTCGTATCGCTCCGCTAGTTCGTTATAGACTCGAATAGATAGGTAAATGCTTTATTTGTCGCCCTGGGATAGAATCCTGAGAGAGAGAGAGAGAGAGAGAAAGAGAGAATTGCAATTTATTTATGCTCTTCCCCCGTACCCACGACACTCACTCGCAACTCGAACAGTGAGCGACACAAATAATAAATGAACGTAATCAATTCAACGTTCGATAGTAGGTACGTGAGTTTGCATCGTCATCGGCGTTAGTTAGACAAACAAAACTCGATAATCTCTCGACTATCGTTATCGATGAAAATCTTTTTATAATATTATTATTTCGATAACAATAGAAATGAGCCCCTCTAGACGTCGGTATACGATCGTATTTTATGTCGTACAATTCGTCTCTCGCGCTTTATTGATATTGGATTGATTTTTCCGAATAGCCGCTGTTGTTATTAAAACGAAACGTCACTTTTGCGTACGTTAAGCGAACGCGCGTGTAATATTATATATGGATAAGAATGGTTTATGTGCGTGTTAGGCTCGATGACGTCATTGTTTTACCGATCGGAAACGTCGTCTCATCTCGATGTCTCGCGAAGGTTCGTTCGGTTCATTGCTTTGTTTCGATAATGATTGCTTACCTGGCTCGTTCTCCCGTTAATTAATTCAGACTGTCAGGGTATCAAGCAAACCATGGCGCGTTAATTCGATCAGGAGTGAATTCGCTCGGGTTCGACGTGGCTGTGGAAGTAGGATGATGGGAAGAAGGAGGAGAACGGAGGGAAATGAGAGAGAGAGAGAGAGAGGATGCTCTGGAAGGTGGTGGTTTGAGTGAGAAACTACGACCTCGGCGATGCCTCCTCTCTCTCTCTCTCTCTCTCTCGCATCGAGGACAGATTTACGCCGCAGACAGTTGACGTCGCTATCTAAATGTCGCCCCGAGAAAGCCGACACGTCGGACGACGTCACTCGATAATAATACACACGCATACATCGTCTTGCCGTCTTCATCGCTCGCGCGTTCCTATCTCTCTCTCTCGAGGCAACGTTTCTCGCTTGTCTATCATAATTCCTTGACTCTTTAATCGATGATTACAATCTATCTTTTATCGTCGATAGATCTAAATAATGATACTTTCCATGAGCCAATTTTTGGCCGTCGGTGAAAAAGAGAATAATAAATCGACGGTATAATATAATCATGTTAGAGCGTCGAGCGATAGAGATTTTGTTCTCGGATCGTTTTTCGTCGGGGAATGTATCTAACGATAGATCTCGAAATATTTTTCTTTAGGTATTAGATAGAGTAAAATAGATATATATCAATATATTCGTTTACACGTGAACGCGCTTTAAATAACAACATTTCCTTCGTTATTTTCCATAGAAAATCTACGACATTTGTCATTCTATTAAATGTCGTCTATGGGAAATTAAGGATCGAGCAAACGTAAGCCATATTAATGATAGAGATTATGCGGAATATTAAGGCTGCGATGGATCGTGGGTGCTTAGAGTGGGATGACTGTATTCAGAAAGGGTTGAATCCTTTAGAAAGGATGAAACGGTCATATTTCGCGAGCCCGGAAAGCGGTAGATAGGGTGAAAGAGGAAAAATGACTTTTTACACGCTGCCGTACGATACAATTATAATTTTCATCGGTCGATTCTTTCAGAGTAAATATCGTTTTACATACATTTATATATGTATATATGTACATATCTGTCGGCATATTGCATTTCCGTTTGGTTATATTTTTCCCCGAATATAAGCGGAACGTCACCGATGAGAATATATTACATTTTATGGCGGAATCATCGATGGAACGTTGTCATCGATACGTGGCGACTGTATGAATAATAATAATAATAATAATAATAATAATAATAATAATAGTAGCAATGAAAAACAAAAGGAAAAAATTACAAAAATAAAAAACACGAATAATAAGAGTGATCAATGAATCTACACACGCGCGTGAGCGAGCGAAATATTTATGTTTGAACGTCGAAAATGATATAAACGCTTTGCGATCTCCTCTCCGTGTAGAGGTGGAGGAGAGTCAATACGTGTTCGAAATCGAGTCCGTTCGAGATAGGACCGAATCGATCGTTGACTTTTTGCGACGAGATAGAAGAAGAGAAGAGAAAGAAGAGGAAGGAGAAGTAGAAGAAGAAGAAGAAGAAGAAGAAGGAGAAGTTGGAAGAGACGGTGAGACGCAATCGCATCAAAGATTATTTCCGCCAATAAAATGAAAGTCGAGTTTCGCCGTGACTCTTTACGAATCGTTCTGAGAGAAAGAGAGAGAGAGAGAGAGAGAGAGAGAGAGAGAGAGAGAGAGAGAAAAAGAGCAAATAAGAAGAAAGAAGAGGGACGAAGGGACTGAGGGAGAGAGAAAGAGGAAGTTGGAAGAAGCGAGGCTGGAGCAATAAATCTACGGTCGCCCGGAGCAGACACTTATCAGTTCTCCAGGATCACCCGCGACATCACGGACTGCGAGAAATGCCCGGCAGGCTCTCATCTCTTGAAATTGACTCTGCTCTTACTCGAAGACTTTCTCTCTCTCTCTCTCTCTCTCTTAACGCCAATCGCGCGATATCTCGCTGTCTCTCTTTCAGCCTCTACATATAACTTTCATCCTTTGTAACGTCATTTTTTATTTCGGTCGAATACTTTGAATGACTGTCATATTTCTTTTCTGATTATTATCATGGCCGTATTAAGCGCGTATAAGTCTGTTATATAGTTGTGTCGTACGTAGCACCTTTCCATTCGTTCTATGCTACGTGCTCTCTCTTATACTCAAGCGCGTATATAATATGTATGTATGTATGTACATGTACGTAGGTACGTGGATAGGAGAACGATACAGCTTATCTCCTCGATGATTATCTCTAACAAAGTAAGCTAGCGAATTTGCGTATTAGTGGTTATCCTCGACAAATTAGTACCTACTATCCTTCTAGAGAGTAACCGTGTTGGTATTATTATACCTGTGTGTTCCAGAAGACCGTGCAGCATCCCAGGTAGAAGCCAAAGTAACTCGGTGAATCAGTGGAACGTAAACTGGATAGGATTAAATATGACTTACCGTAGTACTTAAGTTTCCATCATTAGGTAGCCTCTAGCGATAAAAGCGGCAAGGAGGAGGAGGGGTAGTAAGAGGAGGAGGAAGAGGAGGAGGAGGAGGAAGAGGAGGAGGAAGAGGAAAGGCAAACTTGTTGTAGGGTCGGCTTTCTCTCTCCCTCTCCCTCACCCCCCCCCGTCCCTTTCTCGAACACAAGATCGGCCCACCAAAGTTACCATCGTGTCGTAACCTCCGGGCATTGTCAAGGTTTCACTGCCCAAGTTTACCGTCCTTGCGATTAGACCTTACGTAGCTTCTCTAGGATTACCGTCGTCTAACGTAGACTTTCTCTCCCTCTCTCTATGAACTTGTCGATAAAGATCGCGAAAGAAAAATCGATTGGAATCGGATTTACGATCTTTTCCTTTTCTCGTTTATTTTTTTTCTTCTCTATTATTTTGTTCGTTTTATTTGTTTTTTTTTGTTTATCTTCTTTACTCCAGACAAAACGTCAAAATGTTGGGTGTATACTACATTGAAACGTATCCAGGCAAGTGTGGGAGACGTTTAAAAAGCGTTGATTCAATTTAACGCTGAAAAGAGAGTACGCGCTGGTCCCTCAATCCATAGCCTCGACCACTGCGGATGACAGCGATACCCAGGACACGTTGTTACTGACGTTCCTGTAATTTCCCTCGGAAATTAGTAAAGCGTTTCGAATGTAATCGTTACGACGACAACACGTGGAATGTAATTGGAACGAAGTATGTACGCTAGTTACGTTTATACGTATCCTACGCGGATTAGGCTCGAGCGTACGATAGAAATATCGTTAGAAATCGATTAGTTTCTTCTCAAGATCAGGGTACTTTCTCAAACGGAACGGGCGAGAGGAGTTGGAGGAGGGTACCCCTGAGATATCCGGAAGAGAGGTGTCTTACGAGTTTCCTAGAAGCCATATACAATTCTGGAGACTACTGCAGCTATTCGAAGGATTAATCAACGAATGGGTCCCACTAGAGTTATCCTTCGGCCTCTGCCACAAACCAGTGCTACGCGCATAATTCAAAGTTGTCTTGGTTTACGGTTTAATTACCGAATCTTGTTTGCGAGTTTGCCCGGCGAAATTTCTCAAGATTAACTTAATCATCGTCTTTCGTTCGTTCGTTCGTTCGTTCGTTCGTTCGTTCGATTTCTTTCCTTCGTATTTCTTTTTCCTTTCTCTTTCTTTTTTCTTTTCTTTTTTTTTTCTTTTGGTTTTCTTTAGACAGATATGAAATTATCGTTCGCTCGTGGGTTTAATTAAGATGGCTTATTGAAACGTTCGGTACGAGGGACCCGCGCGTAGTCCCTTTGGTTTAACAGGAAAATTTCAAGTTGGCGAACCCGCCTTCTCCTCCTCCTCCTCCTCCTCCTTACACACTCGCCTCTCCACCACTTTGACGGCGTTATCTCTTGCAGGGCAGCTTGTTTGACTTCCGGCGGTGTCTCCTCCTGACCGGACACACTTGATAACTGAATAATTCGCTCTACGTCTACTTGGGGAGAGGGGTTAAAACGACGAAGAGTAAGGCAGAGGAAGGTAAGAGAAGGAGGAATCGAGAAGTGGCTCGAGTTCGAGGCACCACCGGGCTTAGCTCGCCTAATCCTTTCCGTGGAGTTGGCTTTACATTAACCTAAGTCATAGCAACTTGCTAGAAAGCTGCACTGTGTTGACTCGTTATATACACCGGGAGATCGTTGAAATCGTTATTTATGTTGCTAATTAGGAAATTGTCTTCGTTCGATAGCGTTATTAAAGGATGAAGGACTATGAAATCGAATTGTTCGTTCATTCGAATCTTTGACGAATTCTCTGTAATTTTTCTTTTATACATTCTTTTTTTTTTTAGAGTCTCTTTCGATAATCGAAGAGCTTCCTATGACGATAATCCTAGAGGATTCTTCTCTCTCTCTCTCTCTCTCTCTCTCGTTCTCATCTTTCCCATTTCGATACGGACAAATCCATCGAAGGTTCGAAGAAAAAGGGGGCTCGATCTTTAGTCGCGTAGTAACGACCATATTTCTCAATAAACAATAAATCAGAGCAGTAAGGTATACCTTCTGTCTCTCTCGGTCTCTTATAGATCCCATTCCGTCTTTCCTTTTCTTCCATTTACTTTAACAGAACTATCTCTTTGTCTCTCTCTCTCTCTCTTTCGCTCTCTCTTTCTCTCGCTCTCACTACTCTTCCGCCGCCTTCCGAGTCTCCTAGCCCCATTAATCTATGGTTATCTACGGCGTGTGCCGGATAAGTGCGTCGGAATGAGCCATTTCACCCTTGGGACTTCGAATCCATCCTCCACCCTCGAAAAGTGGAAGGCCGTCCGACTGGAGACTGGCCCTTGGGCATCCTTCTACCCTTCTGATGAGCTGTGCAAAACTTCATCCTTAACGAGCTCGTAACGACGGCTCCGTAGCGCGTAGCCTATCGAGATATTAAAATGAAAGTACAAACTTATAGTCATTTTGTTAGCGCAGACAATTCCCACTTACTCGTTTACGAATTTCCATTTTGTTTTACATATACGTATATATATTATATATATATATATATATATATATATATATATATATATATATATATATATTTCTATACCTAAGAATTAAAGTTAATTCCGAAGAATTATTTTGACTTGGAAATAAGAAATGAGAGGGATTAGTAGCCGAGTCAAATACTAGGCCCGAAGTATGTCTGAACCTCCCCCGTACAGTGAATAACGCTCGCAGGTTATCTTTTCACCTTCGACGCTCGTAAGTAAAGTGGAAAAGCCACCCCTGTCGGGTACAACCTAACGAACTAAAGAACAATGTTACTTTATATGCGAGCCAGCGACCCTCGGTTTTTCACCCTCCACCCTCCTCCTTCGCTTCCTCCGACGGTAGCTGCGACAACTACGACGACTACGACGACTACGACGAAAACCAGAATGAAGGGAAAGAGGAGAGGGAAGGGAGAAGGGCACAGGCTCCTCCTTCCTGCCCTTATCGCCGGAAAAGTTAAGTGGAAGAAAATGCGTCGCGAGCGCGGGGCCAAGCCATCGGAGAAAGTTGAAATTGATGCAGTGGACGAGCCCTTGACTCGCACGAGCTTACGTTGAAAGCCACTCTTACTTTGCCACGATACTTTCGAAAAAACAAAAAAAAAAGTTGTACGAACGACGTTACCAAGTCGTTTATCGAGGCACGCGACGAAAACGCGCGTCGATAACGGCCATGCATCTTCTTTCTTGTGTGTTCTCTTCTTTCCTTTTCTTTCCTTTTCTTTCCGCCCTTGCCTACTTCCCCTTTAACGAACTATAAATCATACTTAAGCGTCTAAGCGTCGAGCTATTAGCGTCGTACAAATACCTTATTCATCGATATTACGAATGCGTTCTCGTTTGAGAAAAATTCATTCGCGAGAAATTTGAATCCGGTTTAATTAGGAAGCTCGTGTTATTTTTTAAATAATTTTCTTCTCTCTCTTTCTCTCTCTCTCTCTCTCTCTCTCTCTCTCTCTCTCTACGTAATTAAACGAAGACGTTTTTACGTCTGGTTAGATAAGATCCCCGTCGCACGGAGGAATCGAGGTAAACGTCCTATTATGACAGCTATGAATAGGATAGGCTTTCGAAATGACGTTAGACGTGACAAGAGACATTATATCCAACAATCTAACTCCGTTTCAGCAGACTAGCTAGTTGGATAGCTAGCTACCTAGCTAGCTAAAGAGAGAGAGAGAGAGAGAGAGAGAGAGAGAGAGAGAGAGAGACCGCAGGTGTATGTCTGTCGCAGACATTGTGTAACTCAGAAGCCAATGTGTCACCGAGGACTCGGATTGCTCTCCTCGGTTACACCGTGACCTGCCCGAAACAGTCTGTTAGCTATTGTTGTATCGTCTAAGAAGCCAGCTCCTCGGTGTTTAAAATCGTCAAGTTGTCGCTATTACGTCGAATAACGATCGCTCTCTACTTTCATTATTTCGTTCTTACGTAATCCGGAGTTAATCGAAGTTTCGTTAATTAATTTGTATCGATATAATATCGTACGGTGTTAAACGGTTTCCATTGTATCCGTGGAAATGGATTCGTAAATTTGATCGCTCCTAGATTACAACAATGGAGGGGGGGGGGAAAGGGTAGTATCGCAACAAGACGAATAATTCATCGGATTTTTTATACTTTTGAAAACACACACGTCGATGTTATTAGACGCGTTAACGGAAACGACGCGAGCTTGTCGTGATTATAAAAATAAAAAGAAAGAAAGAAGGAAAAAATAATTCTTAAAAAGGAAAGAAGATGAAATATTGAAAAAAGTCTCTCTCTCTCTCTCTCTCTCTCTCTCTCTCTCTCTCTCTCTCTCCAACGATGATCTAAATATTTCGACGAGGCAGCAAACATCGTACACGGTATGAAATTCGAGTAATTTTCATTGACAGTAAAAAGCAGGAGGGAGTGATAGCGATTCGGTGGAACATTTTAAACGACTATCATTTTATACCGTCGTCCTGGACAAATATTCGTGCATTGTTTCGACGGTGGAACGAATGAACGAACGAACGAACGAACGGCGTGCGATCGTGACGGAGCACGCCCAGAACCGATTATAAATCGCGAAGGTCGCCGAGCGCGCGCGTCCGATAAATTGGGATTTTATTATCGTTAATAACCAACCGAAATTATTATCCGTTGATATTTACGCCGAGGCTGACCGTTCGAGCCGTGCTACAACGAACCACCACCCCTCTGATCCATCCTCATCCCTCGCTTCACCTCCTCTTTCGATCCTCCCCTATAACACGCCGCTGCTGTGTGTTCGAGAATTCTCTCTCTCTTTCTCTCTCTCTTTCTCTCTCTCTCTCTCTCTCTCTCTCTATATATATATATATATATCTATCTATCTATCTCTCTCTTTCTTTCTCGCTCACATTTTGCCCGTTATTTACGCGTCGCGCGCATACGCTTCATACGAACGCTTTTCGCTTCTACGAGGGGCTTACGAATGTTTATTGGCAAAAATTAACGGGCAATTTGTACCGGCCGGCATTGTCGCCGGTAATTATTATTTTATCAACGTTCGTGCGATCGAGAACGAGAGAAAGAGAGGGAGAACGAGAGAGAGAGAGAGAGAGAGAGAGAGAGAGAGAGAGAGAGAGAGAGAGAGAAAGAAAGAGACCATTCTCTCCTCTTTCCTACTCTCTTTCACACCACCACCAACACCATCGGTCGCTGCCGATGCCACTCTTATTATTTATCGGTTTTGCATTCTGCATACCACCGTGTACACCCGTTCGTTTTCGTCTAGAAATTTGTCGTTCCCTATTATCCTTGATAATCGATGCCTTTCGACTGCTCGTATTTTCATTGGCTCTTCTTATTTTTCGATCCCTCCAAGTAACGTTCCCCCGCGAAATCGAAGAACCTAATTAATAGATATTCGAATTAAATTTTTTTTTGAAGGACGGAAAAGCTTTTACGGGGATTTTAATCTATGTTACTCTTCGAATTGAAAAAAAAAAAAAAAGAAAAAAATGAGAAGGGAAAGAAAAGAGACGAACGTATCCGAAGGATAAAAACGTAATTAAAAATATTATTATCGAGATCGTATCGATAATCGATTGGGTATAGAGGGTAGCCATTTATATCGCGAACTTTTGATTATAACACGATAATGATCGTAATAGTAAATCTAGGAGGGCAGCGAAATAGCCCGCGGGAAATCGTGTTGCTTTCTATAACGATATTTGCAGGAGCCACGCTGCGCGGCAATTTCGGTATCGTTTTATCGTCGCTAGAACGAACAACGTCGGCGAACGCGAAAGCGTGCGCTTATACCCGGTGTTCGCGCATGCACGCGCATACGTTTCAGCGCGTTTTCGAGTGGGCTCCTACCATTTCTCTCTCCCTCTTTCTCTCTCTCTCTCTCTCTCTCCCCCTCCCTCCCTAGCTCCCTGTCTATCTATTTCCCTTTCTCGCGTGCATCGGCCCAGCCAACGCAGCCGCTTCAGCTAATTTCGTATTTGCTCGATTAATTCCGTGCATTTAACGGAATTTGATGTTTCGCTAATTATTCTATCGGTACCTTTTGTTGTAGGTCTCATAGGATGATAGCCGAGGACGATCGTTCCGAGTTCTTTTTTTTTATCTTTTCCTTTTCTCTCTCTCTCTCTCTCTCTCTTTTTTTTATTACACTCGTATTTTCAGCCAATAACTCTTCGCGATAGGGAAAAAAAAAAAAAAAAAAAGAAAAGGGTCGATCTGATAATCATATTACGGCGTCAAATGTGCGCCGCTGGTACTGTCGTCGTTACGTTATAAAAAAAAGAAACGAAGGAAAATGGAAATATCAGGGTGCAGCACGCATGTGCAATCGCCAACTAAAATCTAGTTAGTTTCGTTAACACTTATCGATCCTCCATCTCTCTTTTCTAACTCTTCCTCGTGGTAGTCGAAAGGGCGACGATAAAACTGCGAAGGAAATTCAACGTCAGGAGAGACGTATACGGGCCTGGGCTCTCTGCTCTAAGAGTTTAAAGCCATGTTTAAGCCGTACGAGGCTTAGACGCGTCTATTCTCTAGCAAGGGCCCTAAACCGGAGATTAAGCCATCACTTTGCATGAGGGCGCTTCAAAAATCCAAGGCTTATATCTCTAAGCGATGGCGATGTCGACGACGACGACGACGACGACGACGACGACGACGACGACGAAGACGAGAACGAGAACGAGGACGAGGACGACGAGGCTGCCCTGCCGTCGCTAATGCTGCGTACCGGCCATGAATTAATTCCGACGTTCGCTCCTATCGCAGCTTTCCTATTTACGACAGCTACACTTTTTTATACACGTCTCTCCGAGAGAGCCAACGCTTAATCACCCGTCCAGATAGATACGTCCAGAGTTCTGAGAAACGAATTAGCTTGAAGATTAATGCTCGACGAGATATTTATACCTACAATCAGATCGTTTTTTTTCTTCCCTTTCTTCCTTTCTTTCTTTCATTTTGCTTTGCCTTTTTTACTTCGTTTTTTTTTCTCCTTACTTCTCTTCTTCTTTTCGCTCTTTCTATCTATCTATCTATCTTTCTTTCTTTTTCACTTTCTTTCTTCCCTTCTTATTTAGACGTACGAGAACAGGTGCAACGATCGAGCAGGGACGTTCGATACATGATGAAAGTTTATGTGGTTGCATAGCGGGGCTATTCTTTTCCAAGTAAAACTCGATTATTTTTTTTTTGCGTTGTCCATTTTTTTTTTTTTTTTTTTTTTTTTTTTATATATCAATAGTATATTTTAGAACTGGAATGGTTGAGCGTTAGGATAGGCAGAAGGTACGAAGGGTGTATAGCAAGCTACCAAACTAAATGGCCCAGCACGTTTTCATCCGAGTGCACGTGTATATATATATATATATATATATATATATATATATATATATATATATGTGTATATATATAGAGAGAGAGCTACGCGTTTACGTGCAACATAGCCAATGATTTATGTATACCGCTAATTACCAGCATGCACTGCACTGTTTTATCCGGCGATCATAGTTTTATTAGGGCAACCTGTGCATTGCGGTATTGTCAGCGTCGAAAGCACCGGTGGCTAACAACGTACGCCGGCTGCAGCGAAAAGCTTTGCTTTCGTTAACTTTCATTTCTTTTCGAGGATTTTTTGTTGAGATTGCGAATTTCTTCGGAAGCTCGACGACGAGACATTTTTTCAAGGAGAGAGTGACGAACACGGAGAGAGAGAGAGAGAGAGAGAGAGAGAGAGAGAGAGAGAGAGAGAGAAAATAAATAAATTAACACATAAAAATATCGTCGAGTGACTATCTTCGTTTCGAAAACAATTTTCTACTTTCATCGACAGAATTTATTTATTGGATTTTTTTTTTTTGTAACGAATGAAAGAATGATAAGTTTGCGATTGCTTGTTCCCATGAATATTTATAAGTGTTACGCGTTTCTATGCATTTTGGCATATACATGCATACATGCATGCATACACGCATGCATATATACATGTGTGGATACGAGATGCGTATCGCGAATCGTTCGAGCGCGAATTTTCATTTATCCCTCGAAAAGTGCTCGAGCTCGAATCTGCGTATGGTATGCGTGCGCGATCGGTAGAGCGAAAATCGAGTACCTGGGAGAGCATCTTCTTCCCTCGGTTATCATCAAGTACCGGACGGATGAAAATTTATACGTCATTTTCAAGTGCGGTCGAAACAATTAATGATAGATAGAAATTTATACTACGTCGAAAAGTTGTACGTCCGAATCAAGGGGTGTTCTCTGTCACTCTCACTCTCCCTCTCTCTCCTTCTCTCTCTCTCTACCCTCCTCTCTAAACGCGTTCAAGCACGATAACTTCAAAGTGATGTTACGTTCATAATCGAAAATAAATAAATTTTTGCGAGCTATATGGCTTGATCGTTCCGCTCGACTTTTTTCTCTATCTCTCTCTCTCTCTCTCTATTTTTTTTTTTTTTAACAATTTTTTACCAATAACTATAGATCGAACGGATTCGACGTATAGCGTATGACGTTTTTCCTTTTAAACCCGGAATATATAAAATATTAGCACGACTCGTTATGGATTTAATTGACAAGTAGACCTGCCGGCTGAAAACAAATTGAACGGCGAGGAATTAAAATAGATCGAATAATACGTATTATGGATTTTAACAACGTGGAATTAGGATAATTGAAGAATCGATATTTAAAAACTAATAATCCGAACGACGTATGGTCGTAATATAAATTTCCAACGATGACTTTTATCGATTCTTTTATTAGATAGAGAGCGAGAGAAAGCGAGAGAGAGAGAGAGAGAGAGGGAGGACAGGAAAAAATTTGGTTGCATTTTGGAGGGAGGAGGAGGAGGAGGAGGAGGAGGAGGAGGAAAATAGGGAAAGAAAAATAATTTCGTATCGTTTTTGGTAGCACGCATTCGCCCATGTAAGCTTGGGCTTTTATCGGCCACCTCCGTGCCGTATACGTACGTACACCCTTTACCGAACCTGTTGCCACTTGACCGCAATGTTCAATTTGTGTCAGTTCTCGGGTTCGATGAAACTCGAACGGTTTTTGGTTCGCGTTACCGCGTTCGTTCGCAGAGCTAAAGCAGTCGCGAAGCACGAACGCTCCATTTTAGCAGCCGACAAAGAGTATAGCCCGAGTTACGCGATCCTACGGACTACCTACGTATGGGTACGTTCCCGTTTCACTGGTCTGGTGTAACGTTTAACGATCCAAGCAAAAATTTATTTTGTTCGGCCGTTCGAACGATTTAAGGGTGTGATAGTGGAAAAAGAAGAAAATTAAAAATGCAACCAGAAAGAGAGCTAGGGAAAAATAAAAACTCGTCGCTAGTATTTACGAATAAATCAGGATGAGTTTCAAAGCCTGATAGATGCAATTGCTTTAAGGAGATCCTCGCTTGTAATATAGACACTTGTCAAGTGTTTATAATAAGATCATCTTTCTCTCTCTCTCTCTCTCTCTCTCTCTCTCTCTCTCTGTCTGTCTGTCTTTCTGAACCGTTCAATTAAATTTCTATCGCATTTTGTGTTAAATTCATTAGGAGAGACAAAGTAGAATAGATGTATACGAGCATGATGATATCATCTCTCTCTCTCTCTCTCGCTTTCTCTCTTTCTCTGTCTCCCTTTCTAACTCTATACCATCATATTATTCACAAAGGTGTGTCAATCGCGAGAGTAAAGTAATCGGACGCTGTGCTTTACGTTTATAATCGGAACGTTAAAGCTCTCTCTCTCTCTCTCTCTCTCTCTCTCTCTCTCTCTCCCTCTCTCTCGTCGAAGCGATAGTCTTCGGATATCGTTGAGTAGAAGGGGTTAGACAGGGTAGGGAGACTAGGATACGCATATCGTTAGTACTACAGCAGGGTCTGTATACATAGAGAGGCAACAGGATCGTGCGTTGAGCATAGAGAAAAGGGGTTGGCCTCGTCGAAACGCAAGAGGAAAAGGGTGAGGAGGGTGTCAGAGAGATGGCGAGAAGGAAGGGAGGGAGGGAGGGAGGGGTGGTTGCTGCTGGCAGGTCTATCGCCATCGGAGCCGGCAATGCGAGTCTAGGCTATCCGGTGACAAAGCAGCTTCGGATCGTGCAACGAAGCCTCCTCTTCCCTCCCGCCCTCCGTTCCTCCTCTTCGACCCACCTCCCCCCATCCCTTCCCCTCCCCCTCCTACCGTCGGATTATCACCATTGAAAATGGTGCAACTGAAACCCCTACTGTTCGGATGCAGCGGCGCTTGAACGCGATACGCGGAGCCGGCAGAGTCCCTGCACCGACAACCGGAAATGAATTCCTTGTTGTTGCGTCGGCCACGAATTTATCGCCGTTTACGAGTTTACCGCCGATTACATTCTTTTTCTTTCCTTCTTCCTTTTGTTCTTACGTGACGCGCGTTGCCGCGGAAGTCGAGACGAGATATTTATTGTATATATATATTTCTTCTCGTCGTCGTGGGGTTATCTCTTCTTTGCGTTTTGTCGACGATTCCGTAGATAACGTTCGTTGCGTTAAGATCCTGGGCGATCCAGAGGAATTTACGAGGAGATGAGGAAACGTGTTAATCGATTTTATAACAGAACAAGCTCTCGTATCACGTACCTGTTAACGCGGTTAAGAGGCTAAGGAACGTAAGGGATCGTTGTACGATCTTGTTGGTAGATCGTGGAATTCGCGGGATGAGGACCGTCGATCGCGGTCTTACCGAGGAAGTAAAGTGGAACCACCCTCCTAGGGATCGTAACTAAATTGGTGGCAGTATATTACCGGTCGGACTGCCGCATTTAATTTGAATATAATCGTGAAAGGAGATCTCAGAGGCACGGAGGTAAGAGGCGACGCGCGCGGGAGTGCGTGACGTTGACCGGAAGTGCTCCCGGGACACCGGAAACAAAATGGCTGCGCCCTCTCTCTCTCTCTCTCTCTCTCTTTCTCTTTCTCTTGGTGTCCTTGCGATCTATCCAGACGGGTATACTCGAGCTTGAAGATTTCATAGATGGAACCTACTCGCAAATAATGATGATGATAATAGTAGTAATAACAATAATAATAATCATAATAATGATGATGATGATGATGATGATTACTATTATTATTATTATTATTATTATTATTATTATCGGATAACATTCTGTAGTGTTAAAAGCACCGTACATATTTTAATGATGAAAATGTAAACGGTGTCTAGGTTTAATTGAACGCGTAACGGTAGGCAGCTATAACGGCGAGTATTTTAACTGAATATTAATCGGCCGACATTCGATCAATGTTGTTTGACGTATATTTAAACATTCACGAGCATTATCATAAAGTAACGCGTTGTTAATATATCATATATCGCCCAAGTCCGTGACTCGTGCTCATATTACGAATATTCATTCTCTGACCGCGTTTTTGGAATGTTTCAATAAGCAAATTATTATCGCGAAACATAAAATTAACTTCTTTTTTTTCTCTCTCTCTCTCTCTCTCTCTCTCTCTCACTTTAATTTTTTTCTCGTCGTTTCTTTTTTTTTGTTTGTTTGTCCGTTTGCTTCTTTTTTTTTCTCTTTTCCCTTTATTCTCGAGCGATCGCGTTTACTCAGCTCGTTAAGAGAATTCAATATTAGGCAGGCGGATTCGCGTGGCTCGGCTCGGCTCGGCTTGGTTCCGTTCCGTTCCCTTTCGGCTCGTTCTACGCGTTAAGGCAAGTCGAATGATTTTCTAGTAATTACGATGCCGGGCGATGATTCGCGTGGGAATATGGCAGAGCATGCCGTTCGATAAGCTCCGCGGAACAATAACAATTAAGTCGGCTGACTCGTAATGCCAAAATTTAGTATAAGCACGAACAATGGTTTGCCCCGTTTCGAAGGGAAGGACGAAAGCTCACCCGACAATAGCCGAGGCGTACTTTCATAAACAAAGGAGAGCTTTCGAGCTTCTTGGGTGAGATCGTAAGGTGCCTACGAAAGAGGTAGGAAAGCTCGAACCAAAGAGAGAGATTCGAATGACGAGAGGGGTTGTTTGTTTCGAACCAACGAAACAATCGGGCCTTTTGCTTTTTACTCGATAATTACTAAATTTAATGAGCGGAGAATTGCTCGCGACTATGGTCTCTCGAAATTGTATACAACAGAAATTGCTGTCGAATACTCCTCTTCTTTCATTCCCTTTTCTCTCTTCCCTTTTATTTTTTTTTTTTTATATATGTATAGGCATATATATATGCCTATACATTTATACACACACACACACACACACATATATATACATTTTTTTTGGTTTTCACGTTATTTGCCGTACACGCCCAGAGTTCGGATTCATACACGATGTCGGCGTGCGCTTTTGAAAAATCGATAGTTCAAAACGGTCGACGATAAATCAGCAGGGTTCGTCGACGAACTACGACATCCGCTTTAAAAGCTCGACGTTCGCGAGACGGGTGTTAAGCGCGCGCCGACTCTCTTTTTTCGCGGCTCCGAAATATTAGCCGAAAATTGAGCCACGATAAAAAAGGGAAAGAGAGAAAGGGAGGGAGGAAGGGAGAGAGAGAGAGAGAGAGAGAGAGAGAGAGAGAGAGAGACAGCAAGATCACTCGACGTAGACGTCATCAAAGTCGTTACGAAGCACGGCATGCATGCTCGTTAATGGATAAACGGTGCTCGTTTATCGAAAAGCTTGAACGAGAAGGAAGGAGAGAGAGCGAGTGAGGGAGAGAAACAAAGTGACAGAAAGAGAAACAACAGAGGGGTAGAGAGAGAGAGAGAGAGAGAGAGAGAGAGAGAGAGAGAGAGAGAGAGTGGATGGTGTTAAGGGTCTAAGGGGATGGCGGTGGTGGTAGTGGGCACCCTTAAGAGTTTACGGTATACGACTCGCCTCAGGAGCGTATGATTAAACAACTCAGGTGTTTTATGCTCGGTTCGTGTAGATCGCGTGACCCAACGGCCACATCCGTTTCCGCCTTTACGTACACGGTCAACCCCCGTCTTCAGAGGCCCCCTCCCCTTACGCTCCGATCTCCTTCGCCTTAAGGGTTGCACGTTACCATCGGCCACGAAAGAAAGTATACTTTCGACGTATCTCCGAGGCATGATCGCACCCGCTCGATACTCGCGTCCTACTCTACGAGACTCGGAGTCTCACGCCGTTGAAATCCATTGCCACTTTTGTATTTTCTTCGAGAGCTTAACGCATCTCGCGGGTTATAAATAATGAAAGTGGTTTTTTCTTTTTTGAAACAGGAAATAGTTCGCCTCCGGTCTGAAATTTTCCGCTTCGATCGTAAAAACCAAGCCGAGCTTTTTTCTATTTTTCTTCTTCTTCTTCTTCTTCTTCTTCTTCTTCCTTTATCGAGCCATAAATTTATTATACTCCGTATTTTAGATCGTTGTCGATTTGAAACGTCAAGTTAAACCTAAGTACGTACGTAAGTCGTACGTAATTAAATTCCTCCCAGGTTCGTCACAGTTTCGTTTTTTACCCGTACTTCTCGTATGAATCTCGTTAATGCTTTTAGAGGAAAAAAATAAAAGAATGTAGCACTTAATTCTCGATTTAGGTCGAAAGTTATGAAACGAAAGGTCAAGGAAGAAATGTCATAGTTTGACATTTGAGCCACGAAATACCATCAACCCCCTGTCACTCGATCTCTCTCGCTAGTCACTTTTCTAGCCTTCTTTCTCTCTCTCTCTCTCTCTCTCTCTCTCTCTCTCTCTTTCACTCGAACATTTCAAAAAGTAATTTCATTAAACGAACGACGTAGTTATTCGATAATTTAATCGAGCCTCCACTTTTCCTTCTTCTTCTTCTTCCTCCTCCTCCTCCTCCTCCTCCTCTTCTTCCCTCTCTATATCCAGTTATACCCATTTATCCGCCTATTCCACCATTAATTTTTTACATTTCTCGTTTCTCCGATCGTTTATTAATAGTTATTTTTCATAATGGCACGATTTCAAATCGTCCCTCACGAGTCACGAAACATTATCGAACAATTAAAGCCGTTTAATTAATCAGTCGGCTAACACAATAACGAGCCGCGCCATTCGTATATTTCGACAGGAGCAATAGCTAATTGCATAATATCTAATAAACCGTAAAGCGGATATATCGAGAGAGTAATACGATGATTATACGATGGAGTGTCGTTACGTTCTACCTTTCAAAATATGCCAACGATTTACGTCGTCCCATGCCGAACATTATCGGGGTTTTACTTTTATCTATAATAGTTACGCCGACCGATGGATAGATTTCGAGTTAGATCTTGATATTACTTTGGATTTTTCTTTTATCGTATCTCAAAATCAAAAGTTTTTCGACGTGACGTTAACTTATCCCTCTCTTTCCCTCCCTCCCTCCCCCCTCTCTCTCTCTCTCTCTCTCTACGTGTACTATCTCCTCGTTCTCCTCGGCCCGTCTTTCTCGGCAAACGTCGAGAGCATTCTCATCGCGCACACCCTCTCGCAGCTGAACTCGCGAGTTTTCCGAGAAATTAGTCGAGTTGATTTGCATCTGACGTGCACCTCGAGGCACCCACACGTCGCTCGCATAGTTCGAAACTCTGACTTTCCTTTCGCCAAATGTCTCGGCTCTTCCTACGTTAACAGGCGTATACTATCGCGTCAATTATTCTCCTCTCCTGACTGTGAGGGGCGTGAGAGAGAGAGAGAGAGAGAGAGAGAGAGAGAGACGGAGTCGTCGCTGTGAGTTTCCTATTGGGGGAAGATCTCTGATGATAATCGCAATTAACATCTCTCTCGAAAAGTTATCCCATTTTTGTTTTTTTCTTTTTATTCTTTCGTTGGAAGAGATATATAAGAAAGAAGAAAAGGATCGAAATTTCTTAACTAGCAAATACCACCACGTAGCTAACCAAGAGAGATGTTGGCGGTTAGAGTTACAGACTTCTGACTTTCATCCCGATTATCTCCAGTCGGCAGATACGAGGCGGAGGTGGTGTTCCAAAGACGTAAGTCTCGGCACGAAGAACTTTCGGCTTAACTCGCTTGTTGTGAATAAGTAAGCGAAGTGTTGCAAAGTGCTGGTAGAAGTTTTGGAAGAGAGAGGAGATGAGATGAGATGAGTGGAGAGGAGAGGAGAGGAGAGGAGATGAGAGGGTAGGTGGTGGCAGCCCGCGCCCCTTCAAACGCGAGTTGGGCCGAACTCGAATTAAATTGTTATACGGATGAGCTGCCACGAGGAAAGAGACGTTTTCTTCCTTGTGCGTGAATCTTTCATTAGCCTACTACCTAGCTACTTTGGTTTCACTCGATCCTAGGAACGAACGTGTTCGGCGTATGAAAAATTTCTTTTATATCTTACTTGTGATCGCATTCTTGACAGGAAAAACATTCCAGATGATAGACGTTAGTTCTTGCTCTCATTACCATCTCGAACGCCGGTATGACTTTGTTACACGCCGCACAGTAGCCGGTGTTTCCAAAGAGCCTGGACAGAAAAAGAAGAGGAGGCAAGAAAATGGAGAGAGATTATTATCGTTCGTACGGCGACGTGGATTCGGGCGTTGGATCTCGAGACGAGGGACAAAGAAAAATATTAATTTTGACACCGACGCAAGATCCCGGAGAAAAATCGTACCCACTCTACCCTCCCCTCCCCTCCCCTCCCCTCCCCTCCCCTCGATCGTAACGAGTGGGCAATAAAAGCTCATGGGGGCATCGACGAGTATGTAGTCTTCAAATATTGGGCCATTAATAAAGGGCACGAATGGCGTTTCGATAGGCAGACGCTACGGCACCTGCCCGCTTTCCCTCGGGAGCTCGGGTAATCTCAACCCGCCGCTTTATTTGCCTCGCTTGTTTAGACGAGAATGTGGATGTATTCAATAAGGGAAACTCATCTGTAAAATTCGATTTGTTTTTTCTCCTCCGGCTATATTATTCGGCTCCTCTTTTCCTTGTCTCCTCCGTCCCCGTCCCCACACCTCTTTTATTTTTCATCCTTCGCGCGTCGACTATTTTGTTTAGCCGACCAATGTAAGACTTACCTCAAGTAATCCCTTTTGCAGAGAATTAGATTGGCCTTTGTATAAAGCGTAGAACCAACTTCTCCCAGTCTGCAATCGCAGCAACCACATTTCAAACAGTCTTCGTGCCAGTACAGGTCCAAGGCTTTCAATAAATACCTGAAACGACAACGAACGAACGAACGAACGAACGAACGAACGAACGAACGAACGAACGAACGAACGACGAAGTCACACGTAAATCTTGAGATTTTTATGACGTTATCGTCTCGCGTTCGTTTTAAATAATCGAATCGTCGACTAACCTTTCCGTGATAGTCTTCCCACAGCCAGCGCATTCTTGCTGAGTCGCCCCGTTTTTACTACTTGGTTCATTCTTGCTCACGTCCATCATCATCTTTTTATCTCCGATTCCCCGTCGGAGATCTACTCGACTGAAAATAAAGAAACGAAGAAGGATCATAATCCTCGACGTTTGCCGATCGAACGAACGAACGAACGAACGAACGAACGAATAATCGTATGTACACTCGCGTCCCTTTTAACAAGTTTCACCGGCATCTGGCACTAGAACGCGTCGGCTTGTCTATGAGTAATTAGAGTTACGGCTCGAGAATTTAACCGCGCGGTTTGGTACCATCTGTGTCCGAGCGTGGGTGGCTTTCTCTCTATTCTCTCTCTCTCTCTCTCTCTCTCTCTGTCTCTGTCTCTCACGATGCGGTCAGAGTTTAGAATCGAATTAGTTTGACCCTCCCTCCACTTATTCCGTGCTTAAGCGTCACCAGTTTTCGAACCAACGAACGAACATCCTGTATTTTCGAGTAAGACGTCGTCCTAGAGTTCTTCGACGAACGTACCTTCCACGTTTCGTTAATCATTCACTTTTTCCTTTTGGTCCTAATCCCTTCTTTTTTGTTTCGTTTTGTTTCGTTCTTTCCTTTACCATCTTTTTTTTTCTCCTTTTCTTTTTCCATAGGATAACGATGGGACACAGATACGAGACGATATCTATAAAGGATGTTTCTAAGGAAACGGATCCGATTCGAGGCACCCGGTATATATTTACGAGTAACTCGCTATGAGCAAAGTTCGTGCGGTTTCGATATGTTCTTCTTCCCCCCCCCCTTCCCCTGTTATAGCTTGGACACAATATCACGAGGACCTTGTTAATATCTTCCATGCGGTCGCTACTTCGGAGACAAATATTAATACTTACGGGGAATCCTTTGATCGATTTAATTGCAAAGGCTCGAGAGTTTCGGTGTTTCGTCTTATTTCGTTGACTCAACGATTCTTATGTTAGTGGGCAATTGTACAAACGTAAGTCTACGTATTTCCGTACGTATACGTATATATGAATGTAAAATTTGTCAATTTATCAGAGATTTCTTAACGATTAATCTAATAAAAGGATATATCTAAATTTGATCGTAGGATTAATCTCGCGATATTTAATATGGGGAAACGTGTTTTAGCGCATTAAAACGTAGAACCGTCAGTCGCGAATTGTGCCGACAACGCGTTTGGATTACCGTTGTTCCATTATCGTTGAAACGAGAGCAACTTCGGTTACGAGAATCACAACGAGGCGAGTTAATTAATCGAGTTGAATCGATTATACGCTTTACTCCCTCCCACTCCGCTCCCGCCACGCTCTCGACCCCCCCCCCCCTCCCCAACCTCCTTCTATACCGGCTACCGATAAATTGAGTTCGTTATAAATAATAGTACAATAATTATTATTCGTAAGCGTGCAAGCCCTACCACCTATGAAAGAGGAGGGTAATGATTAATGGAATAACTAACCAGCGTAGGGTGGCTAAATTATGCAAACTATTAAATCCGCTCGCGCACAAAGTTTCCCCACATAATAATTGCGTGACGAATGTTTCACCGTTAAATCCATGCGAGTCAAGTCCACGAGGAATTCTATCTTATCGCGGAATTACGTTTACGCGGGAATTTTCTTCACGGTCGGTGGTCCCGCTCGAATTAGCCGTGTGGCTCTACTTTTTTACGCTTTTCACACGCGATCCCTTCGATGAAAATTATTCTAAGGTTAATTCGTTGTCGACGGCGTCGTGGGAAGGATGGATCGTTGGTCGAATAAATCGAGATTAAATTGCGATCGAACGTGTAGAGTCGTTATCGGTTACGTTAGAAATCGTGGATGTTCGTTACGATAGAGAATTAATATATTTTCTCTCTCTCTCTCTCTCTCTCTCTCTCTCTTCGGCCGATACGTAAGTAGAAGAAAAAATAGAAGAAAAATCCTTGACGACAAACGCAGTTGCTTGGTAATAAAATCGCATGCTATCCGGGCAGTCGCGCAAACCTGTTGTCGGTAGGATTTGCTTCGAATGACTCGTGACTCGTTTGTTCTATCGAGGAAAACGGAAGTAAGTTGAATTACATATGCCGGCATTTCAAAACGGGGAAATTCCTGCGGACTCCGACCTGGATTCCAACGAAGACCTCGGAAACCTTCGACGACCCTGCGCGGCCAGTCGATTTCCACTTTGTTCTGCAATTTGCGTGAAGGCACCACGTCTCCTACTCCCTTTCCTCTCTTCTACGGGGAAAGTACCACACTGAGGAGGGCTTGAAAAACCGGGCATTGTTGTGGCTCCCTCAAAGCTTTGTTTCAAACGTTGCCGTGCCGGAAGTTCGAACCCCCTTACGAGGGTGAGAATGTGAACTAGTAAAAGAGAGAACGAGAGAGAGAGAGAGAGAGAGAGAGAGAGAGAGAGGAAGAGAGAAACGCAGAAAAGACGAACGGAACGCGACCAAGTTAATTCTTCGAGTACGACAAAACAAAACATCTACACACCCCATTTTTCTTTCTTTTTTTTTGCTCTCTTCTTTTCCTCCGCAACACAACAAAGGATAAAGTACTTTAACAGAGAGAGAGAGAGAGAGAGAAAAGATGATAAGCCCTCGAAAGATTATTCTTCTCTCAATTAAGTACATTTCCGATAAGTACGTTCATGCGTTTCCGGGTAATTACTTCATCTCCGTGTTCTACGCTCGCTAAATTCATGTTTGGTAATTTCATCGGACCGAGTCAAAGGAATTCACGAGTATGTATACATTGAATTTTCTAATTGGTATTTATCCGTGGTTACTGCGGAAAAAGGCAGTATACTACGTATGTACTATTTAACGTGGTCAAAAAGTCAACGGAGCAGAGGCGGAATGGTTCGTTGGAACGTAACGAGAGAGAGAGAGAGAGAGAGAGAAACAGCGAGTTCATAACGAGAGACGTTCCTTTCGAAAGTAGCTCGCATCGTTGGCGATCCGTTCGTCAGGTACGTGATTGGATCATCCACGGACGGTGATCTTCAAAGCGACGATAATTCGATTATCCGCTACACGTTTGACAACCGCTAACTCGGCTGTTGTAAGCCGGCGGCCCTGCTTGAAAAGGCGGCCTAAGAGCTACCTCTTTGCCCTATCTATCTTCTCTCTCTCTCTCTCTCTCTCTCTCTCTCTCTCTCTCTCTGTTCATCCCTGTCACTTCCCCTTGTGTCAGGTTAGTGCGTTTTCCTTTGTCGAATTTTCTCCCACGCTCATGGGAAATAAAGCTGTCACTTCGCGGAACAACTTACAAGGCTCCGTTAAAACGTTCACCTTCGTTAAAGTTCTTTGTTAAACGTATAGATATTACCGTTCTACTCGAGTACCTAATTCACCGAGCGAACAAATACTTCGAGGTTTCAATATTATCGAGTTATTCTTATTTATTTTCGATCGATATTTCTTTCGGGCAATTTCATACGTAGACGTTAAAAGTCGTTAATGAACGAATAGAGGAGCGAAGGACATGAACGTGTCGTTGTAAAAAGTAGAAAGAAAGTAGAAAAGGAGTTGGCGCTGGTCCGTTATCGACTTGGCTGGGCAGTCTCGATGCAGTTCTCAAGGCTCCGCCCTTGCTGCATTCGCGACAGCCTCTCGGTGCCACCCACGAGATCGTCGAACGAGGAGTACCACCTCTTCCTATCCCTCTCTCTCTCTCTCTCTCTCTCTCTCTCTCCTTCTCCTTCTCCTTCTTCCACCATCGTATCGACCACCCCCTCCCCGCCCTCGCGCGCTTTCCCTCGAGCATCCCCCGCGTCATGAGAACGCACGTTATCGCGTTTACATCGAGCGAATCTCCGTGCAAAAGTTTTCTGTAGAGAGTACGAGCTTGCTAGCGAGCGAGCGAGCGAACGAACGAACGAACGAACGAACGAACGAACGAACGAACGAGCTAGCCAGCCCCTTTTGTCTTCAACAACGCTGCTGCGATACAGCGTCGTTTCTCTTACTTTCGGAGAGAGAGAGAGAGAGAGAGTGAGAGAGAGAGAGAGAGAGAGAGAGAGAAAGAGAGCGAGTCCGGTGAGTCGGTCCATTAATTAGGCGGGCCACATTAAGCCAAGCATTAATATACTCGGCTGGTTGTTTTGTTTTATCCCGCAGGAAGGACGTAACCTTTCCCGGATGCTGAGGAGAAAGAGAAAGAGAATGAGAGCAAGAGAGAGAGAGAGAGAGAGAGAGAAAGGGGAGTAAAGGGAGGTGGACCGGTGGTGTAGCTTCGCCGCGGGGTGGCCCGCAAATTATTTTGCCCGCCTTATCCCAAGGGACTGTTTAAATTCTGTAAATCGTCTCTCGAATCCTCTGAGCCAGCTTCCTCCTCCTCCTCCTCCTCCTTCTCCATCTTCTCCATCTCCTCCTTCTCCTTCTCTTCATTTTCCTCTCTTTTATCCGAGCAATAGCGCTATGGCCACTTTGGAGAAATTAAGGAGATAACGACCTTATCCTTAGGTTATTTCGACCTCGAAGGAGAGAACGATTCAAAGGTAGAACACTGTGACAATAGTAATTCGCGTAATTCATCGAGAACGAACGAACGTTCGATTATGGGAATTTCTACGTCGATATTATTCTCGCGTTTTCGTCGAGTTTCTACGTCGCTCGTATCATTATCGTTCGCGAGAACGGACAAGTTGGATGGATCAGGATGAAAAGAAATTACTAAAGACGATCATCGTTTTTCCTCCTCTCGTTATTCGGAATAATCATCGAAGTCTCCTCCCATAAATCTATGTGTTTTACCTGCATCTCGGTTAAGCCTCGTTCGTTTTATACCGAAGAGCGCGAAGATTTACGTTTTCTCCTTGATGCTCTCAGGCAAATCGGCTTACTAGATCCGTTCGAAATGCCGTGCAGTAACGGCAAGCAATGGTAGCAACGAGAGCGGCAGCAGCAACAGCAACAGCAACAGCAACAGCAGCAACGGAAGCAGCACGTAGGTGAGAGATAGAGAGAGAGAGAGAGAGATAGAGAGAGAGAGAGAGAGATAGAGAGAGAAGAGCGCGTAA
>OU426870.1:660000-750000 GCA_911387685.1 Dolichovespula media
CACGAAGGAAAGTTCTGAATCTAGCAAGCTGCGTCGTTGGCGGCCGATACTTGTTGATTCTTTGAAAGCCCGACCGGTTCGGATCACAAAATCGTCGTTATTTTTCTCTACGAATATATATATATATATATATATATATATATATATATATATATACATCTATGTATTAAGAATTGTCAGAATAGTATGTACATACACGCTTCATTGTGGCGTGTTAGAACCGGACGTGACGTATATCCTAATTCGACGATTCCAGCAGATCTGCTGCGTTAATTAGTCACGCGATAGAAGCGTCGATACACTCGATCGACCCAGGCCGGATTTCTGGCGCAACGTAGGTTGGTAGGTATATGCGAATTCATGGCTATCGGAGCGAATGGGAGGGCTGTAGAGAGAGGGAGATATATATATATATATATATATTATATATGTACGTATATATACAGTGTGTGCGTGTGCGATCGTACGTGTGAGAGTCTGGGACGCAACCGATAGTGGCAAACGTTCGTCGCTGACGTAACGTCGAGCGTGCGCTTAATACGGTAATTATGCGGCCGTTTATGGCCCGGACAACCGAGATCCTTCTGCCAAGTCAGCCTTTGCTTAGGACCTAAACGATTCACCACCACTATCATCGCCCCCTCCTAACCACCCACTGCTGCTGCCCACCCATCATCTCCTCCCGCAACACATTCGCCTAATCTCTATCGACGTAATCCCTCGACTTGGATTTCGTGAATCTCCTTTTAAAGTATCACTCGACGTTTAATCTTCTTCTTTTTTTTCTCTCTCTTTTTTTTTTTTTTTTTACGATCGTTTCCAATTCTTTTCTCTCTCTGTTTTTTTTCTTTTTTTTTTTCTTTGTCCTTTGCTATCCATAAAATATCTGATGAATATTTTACGCGTTAGGAGCCCGCGTGTATCGTTTCGAACGACCATATAGGTATCGATAATCCAGGCGTGAGCTTTACCAAATCTCCGAAATCTCGATGGATGAGAGAAAGAAAGAGAGAAATGAGTGGAAGCGAAATATTTGGCCGGGGGCAGAAGATACAGAGAGAGAGAGAGAGAGAGAGAGAGAGAACGTTAGGTAGACGAGGAGATACGAAGTCCGACTCGATCGAGATCGAAATGAAAAAGGAAAAAAACAACGCACGCGCACACAAAAAAAAAAGAAAGGTCAACGGAGTTATTGTTTTCGTGATGAATGCACATAAAATAATGAAAACCTCGAGAGTTAGAGCGAGAGAGAAAGAAGAGGAGTACGAGAGAGAGAGAGAGAAAAGAGAGAGAGAGAGAGAGAGAGAGAGAGAAAAATATATCGCACGTAATACGAGCGACAGCGCCATAGGGGTCCGCGCACTTCGCGTATATCCAAAAGAAAACTATTGTCCATCGTAACGCAACGATTTTGACTCCCCATAGGACGAAATTATTCCATCCGACGATACTTCGGATTTATCGCAAGTTTAACATTACACAGAAGTTGGAAACGGCGCAAGGGATTCTGCCGGATATTTATACGGTTTGGATGCACGCACGAGGATCACTCTAATGGTTTTATTATACTGATACCCATGGGATTTCTTGGTGCACGCATTCACGCCCGCGGTCGAGGCCACCACGATTTCCGCGCCCGTGGCATCGTCTCCTCGGAATTCGCAACTGCGAATCCCTCGCGACGGGAGGGTTGTGGAAACCTTTTTTTCCTTTTCTTTTCTTTTCTTTTCTTTTCCTTTTTTTTTTTGGAGGTTTTTCTTTTTTCTGTTTTATTTCTTATTTTTTTATTTTTTATTTTTTTCTTCAAAGAATACACACGAACTCACGTACGTATTATTCGAACGCGACGATCGCGTTCTCGATTCGATAAGATCGTTCCGAATAGACCAATAGCGGATTTTCGATAGACGAAGTGATACTAAAGAATAGAGAAACATGATCGCCGTTAGATATAACCAAATGAAACCGATGCAAAAAACGGGGTGATGATCAAAACGATAGACGGAGTACTAATGAGATCGAATAACGAATAAAGAATCCCATTGTGATAGGAGAAACGTAATATTATCGTTTACTCGAAAAGATATTCTTTTTATTTCCGTCCCTCTCTTTCACGAGGTACGCGCAAGGTCGGATACCACTTTAAGGGTGGAAGAATGCCAAAGAGAGAGAGAGAGAGAGAGAGAGAGAGAGAGAGAGAGAGAGAGAGAAAGAGAGAGCCGATGAAGGTTCTGAAAGGCGGTTCCGGCACATCTTTCCTATCGAGAAAAACGATTTATCATCCGGCCCGTTCCATAGGAATATTGAATACGACAAGATAATCTCTCGACACCCTTCTTTGCCCCTTCCTAGCAGCACCTCTCCTCCTCGGCCGCAAACCCAGCGAGTTCGATCTGTACGTTGTCGGTGATGATAGTGGTGTGGTGGCGATGGTGGTATGGCGGTGATGGTGGTGGTGCCGCTGTCGCTACTGCTGCTGGTGCTGCTACTGCTGCTGCTGCTGCTGCTGCTGCTGCTGCTGCTGCTGCTGCTGCTGCTGCTGCTGCTGCTGCTGCTGCTGCTGCTGCTGCTGCTGTTGCCATAGCCCGCAAAACCACCCCCGTAACCCCCGTGACAGGCTTTTCCACGGAGAGAACGGTGGGTAACGGTTGTGCTTAATGTACCGCACGGGCCGATAAGCCGTTATACCTTCGTGACGTAACCTCTAGTTTTTGCCTGGCAAAGCGGGTCCCAGACTCTCGTCTATCCCTTCTCTCTCTCTCTCTCTCTCTCTCTCTCTCTCTCTCTCTGTCTCTCTGTCTGTTTGTCTGTCTGTCTGTCTCTTTCTCCTTTGACGATGTGCTTTGGACGATGACAGCTTCTTATCGGCTAACCAAGCTCATTTCGTATCTACCATTGGCTCGTCCATCATTCAAATTCCATCGATAAACCATAACTCATAATAGGTTATATCGTGATCAATTTGAAAATCCAGGAGACCTTCGTACGAACGCGTGTAGGAACAATTACATTCCGATAATTTATCAGTATTATCTTTGATGATCATCGGCAAGTATTTCTTCGATCCTCTCTCTCTCTCTCTCTCTCTCTCTAGAAGACACAAGTTCCTGAGATAGCACTCGAGATCTCGCGACTTAATTATGCTGAGTTTCCGAGCGTGGATCCGAGCAGTTATGCTAATCCAACCTTATTAATAAGAGGACTATAGAGGGTAGCTAGGTGGGATAGCTTAAGAGACAGAGACAGAGACAGAGAGACAGCGAGAGAGAGAGAGAGAGAGAGAGAGAGAGAGAGAGAGAGAGAGAAAGTCGAGATATCGTTGGGTAGAGATCGGCGTACGAAACTGTTAGTCCTAACCCCTTCGTTAAATCCTTCGATCCGTTTCAGTAGCCTCCCTTTTTCCACCCCCTGCCCTACGATGGTCCATATACACCCTGAGAAAACGCCCCTTTACCTTCTCCCGAGTACGCAAAGTAAGCGAGATTTCTCATATAATCGTTTTATCCCTCGTTTACTTTCGGAGACCTTCTCTCGCCGAGACTTTCTCTCTCTCTCTCTCTCTCTCTCTCTCTGTCTGTCTGTCTGTCTGTCTGTCTTTCGTATATCCGGAATTAACGGGAGAATGCTCGCGATTAATTAAGACCGACAGCTTTCTGCCTCCTTCGCACGACTTCGAGACACAATGGATATTTCGTCTCCGTTCTCCCTCTCCCTCCCTCCCTCTCTCTCTCTCTCTCTCTCTTTCTCTCTCTTTTCTCGTATCTTATTCGTTCTTTAAACGAAATGCATTTCGTTCTTTAAACAAGAGATGCATTTCGTTCTCTTTTATTGTCAAGGAACCTAACGTAAACATACAATGGGCATTATTATATTCGTCTGATAAGTTTGAGAGAGAGAAAGAGAGAGAGAGAGAGAGAGAGAGAGAGAGAGAGAGAGAACAAAACAAAACAGTGATCGTCGATCGCGCTTTGTGGTCGAATCACCGGCTGGACAAAGGTGCCGTCAACGTTTTTGACGATACACCGTCGGCTTTGAATAACCTCGAGCGACACCGGTGTCGGAATACGAGTGGATCGTTTTTGACGAAGAGAGAGAGAGAGAGAGAAAGAGAGGGAGAGAGAGAGAGAGAGAGGGAGGGAGAGAGATAGAGAGGGATAGAGTTTATCGACTATTGGGAATTTTTCCGATTCGTCTGGACTTCGATAATTTTCTTCGTTAGCGATCCTATAAATTCAGAGAGAGAGAGAGAGAGAGAGAGAGAGAGAGAGAGAGAGAGAGAGAGAGAGAGAGAGAGAGAGTGAAATCGTTTACGAGGAGAGAAAGAATTTACAAAAGAAAGAGAAGTGTACTTTTTAAAGAAAGAGCGAGAATCGAGGGTTCCCCGAAAAGGGGTGGACTTGCATGGAAGTGGAAGAGGGAGAGTAGGGTAGGGATGGTGTTAGTTTCCGTAGCATTGACGGGTCACAATACAAGCTTCGATATCGTCGACACCTCCCCTAGCTTTCTCACTCTCGCTCTCACTTTCACTCTCTGTCTCTGTCTCGCTCGCATTCTCTCTCTCTCTCTCTCTCTCTCTGTGCAACCCTTCGGCACAATCTCCATCGTTATGGAACTCCAACACGAAAATATGGCCAAGGCGGATCTTATTCAACTTCTTCCGGACATCCCGTGATGTTTTTTTTCTTCTTCTTCTTCTTCTTCTTCTTCTTCTTCTGTACCTTCAAAAAGTATTCCCGTGTTGGGGGTCTAGACACCTTTTTCAACTCAAGATATAAAGGTTGAATCGCCCGCGAAAAGATCTTTTGCGGATTCGACGATGGTAAAGAGATATTTCAAGGGACATTTGAATTCTTATTAGATAGTTGGATATTCAGTGTCGACTAATTTATAAAACATACACGTATGTACACTTAATGGGATATGTTTAAAGCCTCGAAATACGATCGACTATTCGGTCTTCTTTCTTTCTTTCTTCCTTCCTTCCTTCCTTCCTTCCTTCTTTCCATCCATTCTTAGCCAAACGATCTTTATCGTCTCCATAAGATCTTAGCGTGGGTTTCAGGAGCGGAACGGCGTTTTGTCCCCGACTGAAATAGCTTTAATGGGCCGTCGGTTAGCCGTAAGCACGGCGATATCCCATTGTCAGCTCGGAGGGGGCATGAATTCGTCGTGTAAAATCTATTATCGGTTCGCTTATCGTTGCATTGCCAGTGTACAATGGATAATATCGGTGTTAACCGTCCACGAACGAGCGGTGAGTTAGCACGTCGATCGGTGACGTCACTATCAGTCGTTTCCGGCTCACCAAGCAGACAGCAGCAAGCGGGTAATCGAGTAAGCGAGCGTACGAGCGAGCGAGCGGGTAGCAAGCTGCTGGTCCGATAGCGTGACTCCATTTTTCTCTTTGCATATGGAACTTTGATACAGGTATACAAACCGTAAAACCGCGAGTTAAAAACTGTCGAAATCCTAAAGAGATTCGTAGGTTATATCGGATTGTTTGTTCGTGGCTGTTACTACGATACTACGATGATAATCCTAGCAATTACAATAGTAATAACGTCGAAACATCTCCTTCCCTTTTTATCTTTCCATCTTTCTCGTGAGCACGGAGAAAGCCGATAAATTTATTCACCATCAAAAGTGTCCTTATCCCGATAATTATCCTTTCGTCGCTCCAAAGTCGAAGGATTCGCGGAGCTTCCCGAAGATGATGTATCCCCTTGTTCTCTCGAGGCAAGTATATCTCCCTCTCCCTCCACCTCGCCCCGACCCTCCTTTTATTCGAAAGGCCCGACACGCGTTCGACATTTATTTTCCGGGGTCTCTCGTCCTTCATTCTCGACTCTGGTGTATCGCTTCGGTGACACTGGGCCACGACGATAACGATGATCGCTCGGGTGATCGTATCGAGATAAAGCTAGCGAGCGAACGAAAGAGAGACAGACAGCAAAGAGAGAGAGAGAGAGAGAGAGAGAAAACGTATAGATGGATAAGCGTGATAGAGCGAGAAGAGGGTGAGGGAAAGAGATAGACACAACGGACAGACGCGGAGTAGCGATAGGCGAGAACGGAAAACGCGTACGGCCTGTGACCGAAATCCGGCTAATGGTTTCACTGAATCAAACCGGCCGGCCAGCGTTTAACGGAGCAAACAGACAGAAAATGGAGCGCAACCGCATATAAAGAGTCGATGATAACGAAATGATATATGACTCGACGCGAGAATATAACGGAGAGCCAGCGACCACCCGAAACCCGTCGGTTCCCTCTCCCTCTCTTTCACACACGCACACACTCTCACTCTTCCTCTCTTTCTCTCTCTCTCTATCTCTCTCTCTCTCTCTCTCTTTTTCTCTCTCGTGTGATTGATCGGCCTGCAGATACCATGTGATACTCGCTTCCAGGATTAAGTGAATGCCCTGATACTTAATAATTCCAGAATCCTACGGAAGAAAACGAACTGTTCCCTCTTTTGTTAGCACGTCACGAATGAAAGGAGAGGAGAGAGAGAGAGAGAGAGAGAGAGAGAGAGAGAGAGAGAGAGAGAGAGTTTACTTCCGAATCAAAAAGCACGTATTGAGCTTCGTCGTAATATAGAAAAAGTTCGATGATACTTCTCGCCGAGAAAAATCGATGAACAAAGAGTTAAGGCTTTTCTTTCTTCTTTTACAAACTTTTATTCCACTACTGCTACTACCACTACGATCGAATCGAATATTTTTCTTTCTTTCGAAAACTTATTATCGATTGGAGTAACAACGGACCGAAGAAATTTTCTCTTGGCCATTCTCAAAGATCCCGGCCAGAGGTAACGATCGGAAAATTGAAGAAAATTTCTCATTCGGTTACGCAGACGGTGATGATCGTGAACGTAAATCAGTTTTCAAAGTATACCTACTACCTGATACTCGACGAAGCGTTCCTTAATTATCCAAAGCGATAATAATGGTAAGGATAATTCGATATTATCGCGATGTAGAAAGAAGGAAAGAAGAGAGAGAGAGAGAGAGAGAGAGAGAGAGAGAGAGGCCGTATCCCTATTCGATTAAGTTAAGACGTCGTAAAGGGTAGTCAACCGTAAGCCCTGCGAAGAGGATAATGGTATCCTCTTCGAAGGTTGACAGAGATATTTTAACCAAAATTTCGCGCCCTTTTTTAAAACGTTATAGATCGGGTATCGGTCGTTAAGAACTTAACGACAATCCGTTGTTTTATCGTTCGAGAAGAACGCTGTTATTATTTAAACGACGATAATTTCTCTTAGCTTTTTCCTTTCTTTCTTTCTTTATTTTTTCTTTTTCTTAAGAGACCAAAGAAAATTATCTTTCAACGTATTGTTTTATTGTATATCACGGAAGAAAGTAATCTCTCTCTCTCTCTCTCTCTCTCTCGAAAATCACGCTAAGCGATACGTGACAGAGAGAACGAAAGCTATGGGAGTCTCGTGCGAGCGCTCGTAAACGATCCTATTGCACGATGGCTAAGTAAATGTAGGCGCGGTAAGTTAATTCCCGTGGTATTACTCGCTCGAAGTGGGCCGTTAACAGTAAATAATACTGCAACTATTACCGCCAAATGGCGCCCTTACCGAAGAAATATGGCACTCGTACAAATCGCACTTAAGAATCCACCCCTTCCTCGTGCAATCGTGTGCGAGCAGCTAAGAACAAGAAGAAGAAGAAGAAGAAGAAGAAGAAGGAGAAGAAGAGAGGACCGAGGGAAGGAGGAGGAGGGTTTCTCTCTGCGTGGCAGTTACGTCGACACCCCCGCCTTCTCCTTCACCACTGTTCTACCCCTGTTCTCTCTCTCTCTCTCTCTCTCTCTCTCTTTCTTTCTCTCTCTAGTTGGGTGAATGTGTCGCTCGCAGACGATCGGTATCGACTACCACTCGTTTATCTCACGACAAAATTGCAACGTTCAAGCGTTCGAAGAAACAAATAACGTAATCTTTTCATACGTTGCAGTACCTGATCGCGAATAAATTTAATTGATCTCAAAGTTTTCAAAGAGGAGAGCGTGGTAGGAGGGGTGGACGTTCTCATAGTACCACGAGCAAAAGTGCCAAACTATAAAAGATACGCGGAACGAAAGTCGACGCGTTAAAAGTTAATACCACCATAATGTTATTTCGAGATGACATATATAACGCGGTTGGTTTATTTCTAGAAACGTAACATCCAACACTCGTAACGAAGGAGTCAAAACGCTTCCTCTAATATTTAACACGCGTAATAGCCGGACACGGAGGTTTAGGATTCCATTAACTATTAAACTCTCTCTTGCTCGTTAGATCGGTTTAAACGAAGATTTAGTCTACGTCCGGAGAGCTTTACCGGGTAAAGGTACGTAATCTATAGTCCCAAACCAGACGCGTTGAATTTTACAAATAGCGAAAGGACGATTCTCCGGAGGAACTTACGTACGTACGTACGTACGTAATATTTTGATCGTTCTCTGATTCGTGCCGAAAGATCCACGAAATCGGAGACGATCTATTATTCTTCTATCCGTCCCCGTGCCTACTGAATTATTGACGGCCATGATCAATTTTATTTGGAATTGGATATGTACCTTATTTATATCCGTTCGATCGTCGATTATTCGAGAAGGAATGGATAACCGTGAGCTATTCGAGAAGTAGCTCGAAATAACGAAATTAATTCGTAGAATTAGAAATCCAACGGAGAAGTCGACAAGAAAGGGGTCGCTTTAGAGACTTTAACGCTCGTCCTCGTGGTCCGAGCTTTGAATAATAGACGAGAAGACATTCGAAAAATAAGCTTCGAAGAGAGAGAGAGAGAGAGAGAGAGATGGGAGAGAGAGAGAGAGAGATGGGGGACGCAGGATTGGAGACTCGTCTTTTCGTTTATTCTTTTCCCGGAACTTGAGCCGGAAACGAGAACGGAGACGCTAACTCATTTGCGATTCGGTAGGGACTTCCGTCGCGTCGAGTACACAGCTTTGTTAAAATATTCACGCGACTTCCTTCTTCTCCTCCTTTTTTTTTGTCTTCCTCTTCTTCCTCCTCCTCCTCCTCCTCCTTTCTTTCCTTCTTCCTATCTTTTTCTTTTCACAATTTTCTTCGACGTAAAATATATTTCGCGTTTCAATAAGTCCCGAGAAAATTCATCCATGGTATAATTTCGAACGAGATCGCGTACGAATGATAATTATTATATCACTTTTCCGACAGTAGAAATTCAAAGTATAATTTCTATGATAATTTGCCGCCTAAATGGCGTAAAGTAAACAAGGCCGATCACACAAACGCCTACCACCGGTGCTTTGCTTCCTTTGATGTTTTCTAATGTGCGTTGCTCATTTAACGCACCGATGCCTCGGCAAGCAAAATCATCCGTTATTTGCGGAGCCCGGAAGAGAGAGAGAGAAAGAGATAGAGAGAGAGAGAGCGAGCTTCCACAAAGATTTTCCACGGCGGAGTGAATTTGCTCGTTACGCGATTGGTCGTGCGTGAAGATATTTTTGTGGTCTATTCGCGTGCGAACCCTCAAACCCTACGGGAAAGTTTAAAAGCGAAGGGCAGAATTATACGCGGAAAATATTTCCAATTTGACTCGAAGGATCGTATTTTTTCATAGAGGCGAGAACGCGTAAGTGGTTACAAGTATCGTCCACGTTAAAATCGAACGTTACGTTTATAAGGATATACGATCACGAGGTAGCGGCGTTATCGTTAACGGGGATTATAATCGAATTCTCTCGATTAAAAATCGCGAGTTAAAGATGGTCACCAGGGGGTGTGCGTCTCACGAGGGCGAGCGGACCGTTCGTTGGCTATAAACGAGTTTCTCGCCGAGGAGATGAACCCTCCGCCTCGGTTGACCAAATTTCCCGAGCAGATAATTGCTTGGGGCTGATCGTACTCGAAAATCGAGTAAGAACTTCCGGGATGTTCCGGTAAAGGATGGACTTCGAGGAGGCGAACTTGACCGACCGTCCCTTTAAAATTACATCGTATTCGATGAAAATTCGTCCGACCGATAAGCGAGCATATATATATATATATATATATATATATATATATATATATATATATACATATACGCCGTATAACTACGTCTTAAGTATTAAAGAAAAACAAAGTCGTAGTAGAGATAAGTGCGATCGTAAAGATCGAAAGGTAAATGTCTACAGGTAAAAACCACTGTGGCGTTGGTTTAGCATAAAATGTAAAATAAGCGCCGGCCAGAGCATAAATTGTATTCCCATTAGGAGAGTACCGCTTGGCGGTGGGTAACGCTACTACCACCACCACCACCAACGTGGTTGCCTGCATTTGAATATAGCCGGATTAAAAATTAAATATTACATGGGTAGGTGGAAGGAGAGAGAGAGAGAGAGAGAGAGAGAGAGAGAGAGAGAGAGAGAGAGAGGCAGCTAAGTATGTATATATGTATGTATATAAAGTCCGGCGATTAGAGTGGGGCGTAACTGGAATGAAAAATCGCCTTGATATTAATGCGAATGAAATAAAAAGGTTTAACGTTATACTTTGATAATCCATTCGAAAGGTTGTTTCCTAGAGGTAGAATAATAAATATATAATAAATATATAACGATTAAATACCGATCTTCCCCGTTGATACACATTTGTTCGTCGGCACTTTTCTTTCAACGCACTCTCACTCGCTCACTCTCAACGAGAATATCGAACGGCTCCGATAGTCCGCTCGGACTAAACCTGTATAAAGGGAGAAGGATCGTGGTGGTGTTTGATTTGCGAGCGGGAGAAGGATCGTCGCGCAGCCACTCGCACGCACGTTGCGTCCCATAACCATCCCTCCTGATATATTCAAGTTCATCGAGGCAACTCCTGTATCCATCCAGTACGATACACACGTGAGTATCGCGGCCGTTTTCGCGGCAACACGCGAGAGAGAGAGAGAGAGAGAGAGTCTAAAGTCGCGGAATCGCGTTACGTAGGAACGCTTAACCGCGACATCCGTCATAATAATACGCGAGACAAGCGAGGCATAAAAGAGATCCCTCGTAACTTCTCGTTTGCGAACCTTTTGTTTCTGATATCGCCCCTAGACCTCGTGCCACGTTCCTCGCTTTCTCGGCCGTACCTCCACCCACTCGAATCCCAAGATCGTTTCGCGCAAACTGCCTTTATGTGTCTCGACGGAGATTCGTACATCAAAGTTTATGGTCTAGAGAAGGATGATTTCGCGAAGGACGAACGAGAAATAACCGGGCGTTATATTCCTTCGCGACACGTTTTGACCGACTTTAACGTACGTACGTTACCTTTAATTTTCCAATTGGAAAGCGAGAAGTGTAACATAGGTAATGGAACGCGTCTAATTTCCAGGGACTCCCTACGACCGTGTATTTACACCGAGAGTGTAAGACAGACAAATGCGTTCTGGTCAGTCTAGGGAGGCCAGGATCAAGAGAGAGAGAGAGAGAGAGAGAGAGAGAGAGAGAGAAAGAGAGAGATTTACAAGTTTAGTTAGCAGCGATCACACCCCCGGGACGTTGCTCCATGGGGGTGGACCGGACTTCGATATGAAGCTCACGAGAGGGCACTCTCGTCGTAGCTACGTTCACTCTCTTTTGCTTTTCGAGCTCGTCGAAATTTTCTGCGAGATCGCATTTCTCTTCTTCCTTTTTCTTCCTCCTCCATATCCGTTCGTCTCCCGAAGAAATTTCGCGAGGCTCCGAATTATCGGAAATACTGATTAATGGGAGATAATTTATAGACACGCGACGGTAGTTGGTTCACGTATCCTGATAGAACGTTATCATTCGCGCGTCGTAGAAAATCCCTTTCCCCGTCGTTACGTACGACGCCAACAAATCTCTCCCACTTCCTAACCGTTACGAATAGCGAGCCGTTAGAGTGTCATTTTTTCCCTCGTTTATGAATGACCAGCCAACGGATAAACCCAGCCCAGGATATATCGCGCTAGCTCGAATCTACCCCCTGGTCTCTCCTCGTTCGCGGCATTTGTTTGAATTATTTTATATCCCACGATTTTTTATTATCAGTATCTCCTTCGTCCAAGGCACGTGTACGTATCGAGAATCACGAGCGTAGTTTCATCTTCACGAATAAATATTATAAACGGTATAAATATAATATAGTATGATTCTGTATTATTAAATAGTAACCCAGAGAATCGAACTATGAAACGAGATAATTAAGAGCGGGAGAGAGAGAGAGAGAGAGAGAAAGAGAGAGAATCACAAATCACCTAGATCGACCACATCCGCCACAGTCGATGATTTTCAAAAGCTTTAAGCTCTCAACCCTCTTCGTCTGTCTCCATTTCTCTCTCTCTCTCTCTCTCTCTCTGTCTCTCTCGAAGCCCATCGACGCCGACGCCGACGTCGACGTCGGTTTCGTCGTAGAAACGATGCCCCGTTTCGAGGCTCGGGATCGCCCCGTTTGGCGGTCCAAAACCGCGTCGCATAATGGGAAAATTTGCGTAAACGGCGGGGTCATTAAGCGCTCCCTCTTGCGTGCGAATGTGCGTGTGGCGGTCGCCGATGTGGAGACGGGGCTATAACTCGCGGTAATACCAACCTAACCGTGTACCCATGATTATAACGCTACCAATTAGTCAAGCCGGCTTAGGATGGCAGCTCTGCCCCAGGACAACCCGTTTCTACCTACGTGCGCGTTGCCTCTCTCTCCCTACTCTCTATACGTGTCTCTATGCGTGAATACGTGCGCACGAGCGCAATCTCTCCCGAACCTTCGAACCCAGAATTATCCTTCCGTCCTTCTCTCTCCCTTCTCGAACGCGAGACCTTGTGCTATTTCAACCTTGCTAATGTTTCGATCGAATTACTTCGAGCCTTTTATATTTTATGAGATAATACATTCTATATCGTTTTACCTGGATCGAATTATTCGAACGTATTTACACCGATAAGAATACGTTGAACGATATCACCTCCTCTTTGTCGTTAGTTTTTAGATTGTCGATACAAAAGTTAAATGATCGATAAAAAGAATTATCTGGCGTTTGGCAATGCGTCGTCGTCGTCGACGTCCTCCTCCTCCTCGTCGTCGTTCGCAAGTGGCAAGTTTAGTAATTATTTAACTAAATTACGAGACGGTTGTACGCGACACCGTTCCCTGCAACATGTGTTTGAAACTGGGGATAAAAATTTGGGAATTAATGCCCCGTGCCATTAATTACGTTTATTAGTCGAAATTGTTCTCGGGGAGTCGGGAATTTATGTAAATGAAGATCTACGAATCTAGTCCGACGACGAGGAAGAACCAGGTCGTCGTTTGTGGGTGTGGGTATGGGGGGGGGGAAGATAAGGAAACTCGTAGAAACGTTTAGTAAAACGTAATCGAGGAGAGCGAACGATTATTCGAACGAACGTAACGTCAAACCTTGACGCGATAATATCCTGAAGGTATTTGTAGATACGTAAAAATCTCAGATCGATAAGTGGGGGGGAAAAAAGGAACAACGAGAGAGAGAGAGAGAGAGAGAGAGAGAAAGAACGAATTATTCTATCATTTTGAAAAGCACTCGTAATGGATACTCTTGCTTTATTTTCGTCGTTGGCTCGCAGCGTTTCGATATCGTCCTCGTATTAGGAACGTTTCGCGAGCTTTTAAAGCGCCCGCGTAAATTGAAAATCTCTCTGGGTGTACGTATCGCGAACGCGTGTCAGGATATAGGGGTAGCTTCGAAACGGTTCCCGCGTTTGTTTTTTCGTTCTCTACCCTGGTCGCCTTCGCCTCCTCCCGTTGTTGGCCCCGGGCAAGACGTACATACGTAGCTAACATACGTTCGTACAAACTACGTTCGTCTACGTTTAAACGTGCGCGCAATAACGTCCATACGCGTATAGATATATAACTAACGTCGGTATACGTACGTAGGTATCAGCTGTTTAATTAATTCTACGTCTCGCACAAATGAAACGGAGAAATATAATATGCGATCTGACAGGTGCGCTACGAGAACGGAAGGCCCTCCACTGCTTTTTAAAAAGCATCGCGAAAAGCCCTTCGAGCGTCGACAACGCGCCAGTTACGTTGCAAAACCGATGTTTTCCTTTTACTTCCATGTTTCACTTCTTCTCTCTCTCTCTCTCTCTCTCTCTCTCTCTCTCTCTCTCTTTCCTCCCCTCTCTCTCTCGTTTCTTTTTCCCGTCGACCATCCGTCCGAACCGTCCACGTCGATCCCTTTTTACCCTCTTTTTCCCTGTCTTGCAAACTATTTTGCCTTTCGGAACTTTGTTCGAGCTTTCAACTCGAGAAGGAGAAAGAGAGAGAGAGAGAGAGGCGAAATATTCTTCATCATTTCCTTTTTATACAGAGGATCATCACGCGTACATCTATATTTAACGTTCGAACGAGTCGAGCACAGAGAGAGAGAGAGAGAGAGAGAGAGAGAGAGAGAGAGAAAGAGAGAAACGCATAATTTTCTAGAAGCGAATCAGACGATAAGATGAAGAGGAACGGAGAAGGTTAATTTATGCGATTGCTGTCCGACCGAAAGTAAAAGAAAGAAATAGAGAGAGAAAGAGAGAGAAAGAGAGAGAGAGAGAGAGAGAGAGAGAGAGAGAGAGAAAAAGAGGAATTAAATTGAGTATGCCGTTTCGTTTGGAACGTGGACGTTCGTTCCTTCCTCTTTTTTTCTCGCAGCTCTCCTCTCTCTTTCTTTCTCTCGCACGAGCCAGAGTTTAGCTTTCGATCCTTCCAATCGTGCTTTCCCTTCGGCCACCAATTTCCTTTTATCTCCGTTTACCTCGGACCAACACGTACTACGGATTGCATTTTTAATTCAGATCCGCCGGCTTGCCTGCTACGAGACCGCAGACCGATCGCTATATTCCTTTTTTCTTCCGTCTCCTCCCTCTCCTTCTTTTTGCTCGTCTTTCTCCTTTTTTTTTTTCTTCTCTCCTTTTACGATCCGTTCTCGTCGTCTCCCGTTTGAAACGGTAAGGTTGCATCCCGATAGCTATTGCTAGCTTGTATTGCTTTCCGAGAGACTAATCTATCCGTCTACCCGTTTGAATTGATAGCCTTCTCGTGACTACTACTCGTCTTGCGTTCTCTCTCTCTCTCTCTCTCTCTCTCTCTCTCTCTCTCTCGAATATCTCTCGAATATCTCTATCTAACTGCTCCTTGGTATTCCGAATGATCGCCCAACGGATATATATAATATATACACCATAAAGATCGCGATTAACGCTTTATCGTCGTGCATTTGCGCGATGTCTAATAATAATTGTAAAACGATAAGTTTGACGTAACTAAAACGATAATGTTAAATCGAAACGGGAATCGTTCGACGTTATTTCTTATATCCTTTTTTGTTTTTCCTCTCGACAACGATACAATGATGCCTACTCGGAAAGTATGAAATTTAGCCTAAACGATTCGTCCAACTCGCGAAACGACCTGCAGTTTGCATAGCTCTCGTTTTCTCGTTCGTTCGTTCGTTCGTTCGTTCGTTAGTTCGTACGTTCGTTCGTTCGTAGAATATCCGCAGGCTATGCGAGCGAATATATCGCGATACACAACGGCTTTATTAGTGCGCGGCTATAAATCAGCAAACGGATCTATTTTGAACCGTTCCATGATTTTCGTGCCAGCTAAAGCGGATATAAATTTGCGGTCGGGATTGTGATATCGCAAACGATCCGATTTGGCAGGGAGCTTCGCGCGAGATAAAAGGCTCTCGCGTTTGAAGTGCCAACGAGACGAGAATATTGTTACGTTTTCTCAAAGAAATTTTACGCTAATCGAATATCGGGGAATTTGCTTTTATCTCTTCATTTCGTTGTCGTCTTCTCTTTTTTTTTTTTTTTTTTTTTTTTTTTTTTAAATCCCATCGCGAAAGATCGATTCAACGAATTCTAATAAGCGATAACGATTCTATACGACGAAGAAACAATCGTAATGATGACAATTATCGATTATCGAAATACACGAAACAAAACAAAAGAGATAAAAAAGTAGTAGGTATTTGAACGTCATCCAAATATCTTCTCGTCGTTCATAATGATAGGGAATTAGACAAAAACAAGAAAAATCGATGTATTAAGAGTAAGAGATGTGATAAAAAATAGAAGAAGAACGGTAAAAAAAAATAAAAAAATAAAAAGTAGAAAATAGAGGAAGGTTTCTCTATTCATTGACGTTTTTCGATGGGGTAGTACGACACGTTCGGCACAGAAATTAGCGTTACCAGTCCGACGTTGGTTAACGATGGAGGGGCTCGCGTTCGCGAGGGTGACCGAGCGGATGGCTTCCATACACGTATATCGACGGGTTCGCATCGATTATATGCTCGATTAATTCGCGAGCGACCCTCACTCCGTGTCGACCGCTCGCCCGCTCGCTCCGTTCGCTCCGTTCGCATGGATTTGGCACACACGATCGATTCGATGTCTTCTAAACGGCCGTCCTACCGTTTACTTACACCTTAAATGCCGTCATAAACTACCTCGTACTATCCTCCTATACGAGGATGGTAAAGATAGAGGGTGTCCGTACGAATTCACGTTACTCGAAAGCGTCGCGATCTTCTATCTTCTATTCGGAAATCGTATCGATCAATTCTATCTTTTGGACAATCGAAGAAATTTGTTTTATCACGTTTCTCTTTCTTTCTTTTCTTTTTTTTTTTCTTTTTTTAAATCCTTATCATTCGAAACGTTCGAAACATTTTCTATGTGTTTAAAAATACGTACGAATACATATATATATATATATATATATATATATATATATATATTTGATATAGAATTAAAAGTAGGCCGCGAGACGCGAAGACGTCGCAAGGCAGAATTCGGTCATTTTGAATTATTGAATGAGAGAGAGAGAGGATTGGAAATATAAATAACTTGGTTTAACGCGTCGCCGCCTCCCTATCGAACGTTTTTCCTATACGAGATAGATCCTCGTTATCTTACCTCCGACGAAAAAAAAATCTAACCAAATCATCGAATCAGCGAAAGAATTAAGATGTTATTTTCAACCGTTTCGTTCGTTCCTAGGAATAAATTAAATATTGATAACTTTAATAACCTGCTGTGTTACTCTCAGAAGGATTAAAATATGAACAGAGTAGATATCGTGTAAAGCGAATCGGTATATGATCAACGATGGATCGATCAATCGTGATCAATGAGAAGCGTTTCGATTGGTGGTAGTAGCAGGCATCTACTCTAAGTACGAGTTAGAGGGAGAGAGGGAGAGAGAGAGAGGAGCGAGGGAGCAGGAGAAATCTGATGTTCCTACCGATGGTCGATGTATGCCGGCTATTCCGAAGGGCCGAAGCAGTTCCGGGTGCCGTGCGTTACACGAAGGGATGGATTTGGATTTGAAGGGTGGCTGCCAGGTCGGCGAAGGACGCCGGGTGGTGAGGTGCCGTAAAGGGGTGGTTAAGGGGGAGAGAGAATGAGAGAGAGTGGAGAAGGCCAGGAGAGCCAGAGGATCGGAGGTTGGTTGAGCAATTAGCGAGCCGTCAGTGGCACAGTGGCTGACAGGGGCCATACAACCTACCTACCTCCGCAGTTATCCTCTCCCTCTCTCTCTCTCTCTCTCTCTCTCTCTCTCTCTCTCTCTCTCTCTCTCTCTCTCTGTTTCTCCCTCTCTCCCTCTCTCTTTCTCTTTCTCTTGCGTTCCAGAAACGCACGCCTTGCTCCGCACGATCTGACTCGACCGGCTCGAAGGATCGCTTCGCGTTACCCATAATTAGAATGTTCAACGGCCACGGTTATGCCATTACTACTCGTTATTATCGGCTCTTCAAAAGCGCTTTGCCGTCAATCCAAAGCTCACCAAGTAGCCGATTGAAGCCCCGTTCGTCGGTCCTTCGTGCGCGACCACCGTTACCGGTTCGAACGCATACGTAAAGCGTGCCTTTGCCTCTCTCTCTCTCTCTCTCTCTCTCTCTCTCTCTCTCTCTCGATCTCGATCTCGTTCTCTTTCCGACCGATTGGACGATTGAGCAGTTAAAAGGACTTACTACTTACACCTGTTCCTGTCAAGTCTTTAAATATCGATCCTTTTAGTGTCATTAATACACAAAGGATTAAAACCGAATAGTTTCAAAGGAGAGGAAAAATTCATTAAACCTATCGATATCGTTTTAGGCGATCAACCTTGCGTTTAATTTAGCTTTGTTCGAGATAGGAACGCTGATGACAGGTATCGGTATTGTGTTATTTTAAAAATAACCAGTGCCACACCGTGACACCGGAAATTCGATTCGGGTGTAAATTTTGTAGAACGAGAATGACACGTTTATATTTCACAAAATTGTCTTCTCTTAAGTGTCACGAGATCGCCAACACTCGAATTTTTTTTTTTTCCGTAGAGCTTCTGGATGCGTCAAGTTTTTCATTCACTTCATATTTTTGCATCGGAGAGATCATCTCTCGAACGACCAAACATCGTATAACTATATATATATATATATGTACATATATCTGGGCAACGAGACCAGACCAGTGGAAACGTATCCGCGAATACATATACTATCTGGTCTCTTTATTAAAACGATTCGTACGAGCGTGTACGGATTTACTAGAGAAAGTATCGATCTGCGTTCGATGGTACTTTCGACGCGAAGCAATTTAGGGTGAGCCGTGCTTTCTACGCTTTAAAGTAGGCTCGACTTAGCGTACCCCCCCGCGCGCGCTATCGTACCGTAGACAGAACGGTTAGTAGTATCGTTCGGTAAGTGGTCAGGGGAAGCAAATGCAATTATAATTTTAATTTCGAAGGTATTTAATAAAGGGATGACATCATGCGTGCCTGTCGTAGAACCCTCGAGCTCTTCTCTTCGGTCTGCCCCATAATACGGCTCTTCGCGAAATACTAATTAAGCGTGGATACGGCCACCGAGCATTTTAACGTTTACGTCGATCCGCGGATTTGTTTCTCGGGACTAAACTCGAATAGTTTATAAGTCGAAATAAAAACAAGGCGTCCTTTCGAACTACCGAATGATACAACAACGAATTATGACGATTGATCCGTGGAACGATCGGTCGTACCTGGTCGAATCGTCGATAACGGAGAGGATCGAACGAAATCAACGAAAATGTTGGAATCGTCGATGGTTTTGTGTTAGAAAGGTGGCGATGGTGGTAGTGCCATCGTTCTCTACAACCAGAGGGAATAATTAAGTTATCGTTTTATCTCCGTATCGGGGTTCGCAACCCAGACCGAAAGCCGCATGCAGGCCGTTCTAGCGACGATTCCCTCTGTCTCTCATTCTCTCTCTCTCTCTCTCTCTCTCTCTCTCTCTCTCTCTCCCTCTATCTATCTATCTATCTATCTCTCTTTTAAACCCCGCTCACCTCGCCATCATCTCGTTCTCTTTTTGCCATCGCGATCGGTCGACGTCACGGCGAGCCGCGCGTTTCGGTCAATTTGCGGCCGAGTTGGACGGACACTCGCGATTCAATTATATCGACAACGAAGTTTGCTCGGATGAAATGCCGAAAGGCTGAAAATCAATCCGGGGGTGCGATCGTTTTAATGGGGACACGCACCACGTGCCGTGGCCATTACATACGCCCTGCCCCCCTCTCACTCTCTCTCACTCTCTCTCTCTCTCTCTCTCTCTCCAATTCTCTCTTTCTCTCTCTCTTCGGTCCCGTTTTCCACCCTCAAAGCGATCTCGCAGCCGTTGCCACGCGGTACTTATATGTACAGACCGTTCAAAAAGTAGTTGCGAGTTACGTTGTACGCCATTCGCCAATTTAGTTTAATTCGGGATGAATTTATTCGACAGCCGGGGTAACGGTGACGAGAGGAGAATCTAAATTGAAGACGGACGATTAAATAAAGGAAAATGAAAGTGAGAGAATAGAACGAAGCGAGCGCTGTTGCTTGTATTTTGTGGCGGAGCGATCACGGAGTCGCGGGTTTGGCGGCTAGCCATCCAACGACCCTAATTGATCGCGGTGCCGGGCACACAACGTCAAAGAGGTGCCCCGTTTGAATCCGCTTTTACGGGCGACCATGTTAGCGCGGCCGTTGCGGCTTCCTGCCTGGTCGGTAACGGCTTCATATTTCCACGCTGGAAACAAGAACGGGCCGATCGAAAAGCCGAGAGTGCGGTAGGCAACCGAAAGAGAGAAAGAGCCAGAGAGAATGGTGTAGAGAGAGAGAGAGAGAGAGAGAGAGGTGTGGTAGAGGGAAGAGTGGCGAGTGGAAGGGGCGACGGGGCGTCGAGGGGTGGTAGTAACGGGGGTTACCGGGGGAGGAGGGTGCGAGCTAACATTTAACTCGATCTCTTCTCTTCTCCGGGAAATATACGCGCTTCCGAGAGTCGATCGATCGATAGTGGTCGAACGCGGGTAGCCGTTGTGCTAGGCGTGCTGCGCTACGATCGGATTATCCATCATCAATCGGCACGTAATCGAGCTCTTTTAGCCCCTTTTCCGGATGTTTAATAACACGAGCCAGCTGGTTCGCACGTGGTGACGCCAACGACGACGACGACGACGACGACGACGACGACGACGACGATTTCGACGACGACGACGACGACGACGAGAACGACGTGAACGTGAACGTGAACGTGGAAGCTAACGAATAAGAGAATGCTGGTGGTGGTGGTGGTGGTGGTGGTGGTGGTGATGGTGTATATAACGGGGTGAAGGGGTTCAACGAAGCAGCAGGGAGGGGATGTTGCATATGAGCGATTGCCACGCACACACACGACTTGTAACGCCGGCCGTGGCGGCGGCATTTACGTTAATTAAATTTCCCCAGCCTGTAGGGCCGATCCTCCACCTCTTTCTCCTCCTCCTCCTCCTCCTCCCTCCTCCACGGCCTCACTTTCAGTCCTCCCATATAGCCTCTACACTGGCCCCAGCATCAATCATTGCGTGCACCGGCCTCACTAGCCCCTGGACCCTCATACTCCCACTGTCTTCTCTCTCTCTCTCTCTCTCTCTCTCTCTCCCCCTCTCTCTTTCTCTCTTCAGCATAGAGGAGTACGCCACGGAGGATCGAGTCACGAGGGACTGTTTAAAATTGCCATACCCCAGCAATCAGCCACGAGACGAGCCACGACCGATTCGCCAACCAACACCTTCCTCGCGTCTGTTCGTGACGTGTGTCGCTCAAAAGCAACCCCCATACCACCGCCATAACGTTTCTTTCATTTTTATTTATTTATTTTTTGAACCCGTCTTTCCCTCTCTCTCTCCCTCTCTCCCTCTCTCTCTCTCTCTCTCTCTCTCTCTCTCTCTCTGTCTCTCTTTCCCTCTCTGTCTTTATCTCTTTTTTCGATCAACGAATTTCGGGTTAACTGCAGCCGTCTAACTTGGCAGCCACGCACTACCGAATATTACAGACTCTCGTTTGCCGCGGGATGCCTTGATTTCGATCCACGCTACTTTCAGATAAAAGGATCGCGACCGATTGAGAAAGAGCGTGATTGGTTCGAACGAGGAGAGTGCTCCGTCCGAACTTTTCAACGTAATAGCACGGTGCGCGCTCGTTAATTGCCGCGGGAACGAATTTAAAGCTTCGTCGCGTTTCCGCGCGAGAAGAAACGTTCAACCGTTCTCTCTCTCTCTCTCTCTCTCTCTCTCTCTCTCTCTCTATCTCTATCTTTCTCTCTCGCCCATTTTTTTCCCTTTACCCCTTTCCCACACCGCTTTTCATCGAAGCGACGTTCTCCGAACGGAACGAACCGAGATGGATAGATTTCTTTCTTTATTTCTTTCAGGATGGACCTGCGAGTGTTCGCTCTCGCAATCTCGTAATCGACTTTGCGAAACAATTCTATAATCCCTTAAACCTAATTAGGAGAGAGCGAGCCCACCCACCCGTTCCCTTCCCTCCCTTTCCCTTCCCTTCCCTTCCTTTCCTTCCCTTTCTCCTCGCTCGAACTCGACTTAACTCCGAGCTACAAACAAGAACAATATCTTCCTTCGTGGAACGGCCAACTTCGTTACCCTGGCGTCTTCTCCTTTTCGAGAGAGAGAGAGAGAGAGAGAGAGAGAGAGAGAGAGAGAGAGAGAGAGAGAGAAGGGTAAAAGGAGAAGAGAGCCAGAACAGACTGTGCTCTCGTTATCGAAGACAGCCGTGGGAGGATAGGAAAACAAGATCTCTTCTCCTCCTCCTCCTCCTCCTTCTCCTCCTCCTCCTCCTCCTCCTTCTTCCTATTCTTCTTCTTATTTTTCTTCGAGAGAATCGCCAGAGGCTGCCCAATGTAATCGCTTGTAAAAATGTAATAAAGGATCAAAGCTCTACGAAGGAGGAACGGATATCGCGACGATTCTATCGAGATAAACGATTCGACGTCGTTACAGCTTCTTCTTCTTCTTCTTCTTCTTCTCCATTTTGACTGACTTGGTTTCCTTATTCCTTTTTCCTCTCTCTCTCTCTTTTTCCCTTTGCTCTCTGTCCTTGAAAGTCGTACGTTTCATATTATAACGCGACGTAGGAAACTCTCGTCCGGCATTCGTAGCTCTCGAAGGAGAGAAGAGAACCTTCGTTCTTTCAATCCCAAGAACAAGACATAGAGGGAGAGGAGGGAAAGAGAGGAGGGAGGGACACATGGTTACGCGTCCAGAGGAAAATATGAACTCAGGTATGCGGAGTTATATAGACATATCTTCTTTCAACGACAAGCCGAGAAGTCGAAGACGCTCGAAGGCACCCTCTCGACTCTGAAGCAAGCAGCCTGTCCCCACCCGACCCCTTCTCTCTACCCCCCCCTCCCCTTGAAAGGGCGCGCTCGTCCGACTGGAATATTTCATATTTGCTTATCAAAGGTAGCGCCTTTGTGTGTGCAGTTTATATTAAATCACGAGATGGCCACGGTCTATACGTCGAGATAAGACGGACAGATGTCTTTGTACTCCTTTACCGTCATGCTTCTTGAAACGAACGAACAGAAAGAATCATACGCTGTTTATTTTGAACACGTCGAACGCGATTGTTCTTCGTTCTCTCTCTCTCTCTCTCTCTCTCGATTCACCGTCACAGTTTTATATGCATTTAATCGCGTGCATTCGCGCGAGTCATTGAAAACGATACCGAAATTCTCTATAAGATCGGATTCGGTTAGAAACGAATCGTCTCACGCATGACACTTTCGCGTAGAACGATATTTCGTAGGGACGCGATTTAATCGATCGGGTCAATTTATTTTTCATTCGAATTAATCGTTCGTAACCTCTATCAGACAGACGGCAATAGTTTCTAAATCACAAACGTTGCATATGTGATCTCGTTGGTGACGATAGTTTCTAGAGGTCCTATGCAGAAGTGGAGTGCAATCAGGACCGATTTATCGTATCACTTTATCACCGATTCGGTATTCCCGAACAAAATGCTACTGCTGCTGCTGCTGCTGTGTAACGCCCGAGCGAAATAATCGCGTTACGATGTTAATGGCCCGATAATTGGAATTTATAAACTCACTTTTTCGACCATCCACCCCCCACCGGTTGTTCCCTCGCCGGTCCTCATTTTCTAATTTCGATGATATTATCGATAATTTCATTTATCGGCACAAACGGCCGCGAGAACTTCCGCCGACGTTATATTCGCGTCATTTACGTACGTTTACGTACGTAAAATTCGACGCGTTATAATTTCGGATACTTCGAATAGAGATTTTCGTTTTGCCGTTCGTTCGTCCGTTCCACGACGACTCTATTAATTTTTTCCCAACCCCTCCCCCGTTCTTTTCTTTTTCCCTTTTCCCTTTCTTCGTCCTTTTTCCTTTTTCTTTTTCTCTCCGGCATATCTCGCAACAACATACCCTCTTTTTGGTATTCTCTTCGGTTAAATTCAACGGCATTCCTTCTCGATATACATATTACTCTAGCGAACAGTCGTGCGAGAGAAAATATAACGGAAATCAACTCGGACGAAGTCGCTTGGAATTAATGAATGAAATCAAATCAGTCCCGTTTGTTGATTCGCCATTGATGGCTCGGCGGTGGTTCGAGAGGAAAGAGCGGCTGATGGCTGCTGAAAGAGAGAGAGAGAGAGAGAAAGAGATAGAGAGATAGAAAAGGGAGAGAAGGGGGTGGTGGCAGTGGCAGTGGTGAGGTGGTGGTGGTGGTGGTGGTGGTGGTGGCGGTGGTGATGGTGGTGGTGAAGGGTTGGAAACGAAGAGGGGTCCGTCCGTTGGAAATTCCGGTCGATATGATGCACACACCCGGATCCCGACAGCGTTATTACGTCGAGTGCTATTAAGACTTCCAATTAGTTCGATGTACCGGCGAGCAAGCTCTCGGTACGTTTCGTTCGGGAAAATCGCCGGAAAATCGGCCGATCATTTGTAATTTCACGAGGGGAAATGGTGTTGTATGCTCGGCATCGATGAGGATCCGTCACTCTTTTGGACTCTCTCTCTCTCTCTCTCTCTATCTATATCTATATATCTCTCTCTCTCTTTCTTTTCCTATACGCGTCTATTTTTCTCCAATATTTATTCAATTACAGAAATCAAATAAGACTCGTCAATTCATCGTCTTTCCCCGTTTTAAAAACGTATATCCTAATGAAATTTTCAAGAGCGTTAAACCGCGAATATGCGATTTTAAAATCTACAATATCGTCGAATCGGTCGAAACTTATTCGTACGAAATAAAATTGTTGTTTCTTTCGCAATTGATGTAACGATAGAAAGAGAAGGAAATACGTAGGTATGTGGTTATTGTTCGATCGAACGCTGTTCCGTCGTTCTCTTATAATATATCTTTTTCATCGGAGAAAGGAGGACAAGATGGACTTATCTCGGGATCTTGAGGAAAACAAAGATCGTATCACGATGGAGGGGCGTCGTCGTCGTCGTCGTCGTCGTCGTCGTCGTCGTCGTCGTCGTCGTCGTCGCATCGAGCGAAGGCATCGAAGCGTGATGGCGTCGCGTCAGAAAGCAACACATCGATAATGCCCTTTACTCCCGCAGGAATCTATTCGAGAAGCTTATCTCATTTATTACCTGCCTTCTACCCCTCTCCTCCTACATCTCCGACCATTTTGCTCTCGTTCGACGCTTATTTTATAACTCAATGACACGGCTCGAGACCAGATAACGGACGGAGTAACGTCTTTGTTTTCGTTGCTAAGTCTTATAGACAAACCTTTCCTCCCTTCTCTCCCTTCCCTCTTCTCCCTCTCTCTCTCTCTCTCTCTCTCTCTCTCTCTTCCTTCTCCTCTGTTCTCTTTCCCTCTTCTCACTTCTCTTTCGACGATCGCCGCGAAACGATGGCCAAGGGAATGGCTAAAGATAAGCGGCGTATTATTCGATTCTTCTCGTATCGATCAACGTTTCAGATTTCGTTTTGGAGTTCTAATAATCATTCAGATTTCTTTATCATTTATGATTGAATTTATCGAAGACGTTTCAATGGATCGATTATCTTGACAAAGATAAATTGACGACTGTATAATATAATACAAAGAATATATTCAATGAACGTATCGATAATAGAAACAGAGAGAGAGAGAGAGAGAGAGAGAGAGAGAGAGAGAGAGAGAGAGATGAAGCAGTCTCCACGTCGTAGATAGATGAAAGTTCAAGGTCGTTTTGTATCCGAGAAAGGAGGTTTGTGCCTTGGAAGAGAATAGGTAGTTGTTACCGAGCACGAAGCGCCGTCGGAGACTGTTGGCTAGATAAGGCGTGGGCATAAACGTCCGCAGATAACAGGGTAGTTTGCACCCCCGTTGTGGACAGTTAGCCTTAAACGAGAGACCAAGAAGAGAGGAGAGATGTTTCGGGCGAGAGGAGGGCGGGGAAGGATTGGAAGGAAGCAGGAATGTGTTAAGGGGCTTTTGTCGTGGCCCTCCCTCTTCTCTCTCTCCTCTCGTCTTCTTCCACCGATTCTCCCTTGGAAAATCAGTTTCACTTGGTGTAGCTCCTTTCGTGATATTTCTCAACCGCGAATCTTCTTCTTCTTCCTCTTCTCCTTTTTTCTTTTCTTTTCTTTTCTTTTCTTTCCTTTTCTTTCCTTTTCTTTCCTTTTCGTCCTATCTCGTTTCGAGTTATTACTCTTCTTCTTTTTTCTTTCATTTTTCTTTTTTTATTTTCTCCTTCGTCCTCTTTCCCCCTTCGGGATCGTCTCGCAAAAAGTGATTCTTGACTGCTCCATGAATATCACGAGATTTCTCAAAGGAAGAAAGAGAAGGGAAAAAGGGGGAATCGTAAAAATGGTCAACGGCGAAAGCCGAAAGCATCGCAAAGCAATTTTTCAGGGGGCGTAGCGCGAAAGCAGAAAAATTCCGTCGTGCCGTTCTAAATTCCGCTTATCTAACGGGTTTCGACAGTAATGTGCCGGCGTATTATGTAGAACCGAGCTGGCAGAGCCATCCCTTTTACGTGGGAGGCCACGAGCGCAAGAGCGCTGCCGTTTAGCGTCAGATAGCGGAAACGTATGAGGGACGGGGCGAAGCCGTCCTTATCTTAAGGGTAGCTACTCAATATCTAGGCACAAACGAAACTTCCCTTCTCCGTCTATATTTTCCTACTATTCCCATTCTACCGCTACCTATTCTCATTCCCATCATTTACTTCTCTATAAATCTATATACGATGTCGCGCCCTAAAAGAAAATAACGAGTAAAGCGTGCAAACAAATTCCGGATCGAATTTATTCGGCGAAATACGATTATATTTATCTTTTTCATTTTTCCCTTTTCTATTCATAATCCAACAGCGAAGATATGGTAATATCGTCGATCGACGACAACCAAGATCGCTCGATACGAACCATTTTCATAATTGGTATCTTCGTTGAAATCTTTCTCCAAGCGTATATCGAGAAATTACGATCGAGTATGGGATATTTCGAAACACCTTGCGTATCGAGGAACACTCGCATAATTTAATACATAAGTCTGCTGCGGTTATAGGAGAATACGATAGGGGAGGGAGGGATGGAGGGAGAGAGAGAGAGAGAAAGAGGGAGGAAGGTCTATGGGGCGTTCAGGGTTACTTATACTTCAGCGAGAAGAGAAGGGGGATGTGTGTGTAATGTGCAAGAGTGCCTCGGGGTAGGTGCTTGCGGTAAATCTAATAACGTTGTAATGCTGTTACCGCCCCGACAACTCCTCTCCACCCTCTCACCACCCTTTCTCTGTCTCTCTGCCTCTCAAAGTTGTCCCGTAAGTTTCTGCCCTGTGTGCCTGTTGGCTCCGACTACCGTGTGCCAGGAATTTCTAACGTTTGTGTACTATTTCAGTTGGAGCGCGACGTGGAGGAACCGTGAAACTCTGCGTCTGCGTGAGCGTCTGCGTGAGCGAAGAAGGAATAAAAACGCCGTTCGATGCTACCCTCGAAGAAATTTTCTATCGACTATCGATGGTAAGTCGTCTCTATTCTTCGATAATATCGAGCCGGATCGTTTAGCCGTGTTACTCGTCAATCGCAAGTTTTGACGGTCACTGACTGCGGTCATATAAGCGAGAAAAAAAAAAAAAAAAAAGAAAAAAGAGAAAAACCCAACAAAGTTTATAAGTTTCTCGTTTGTTATGGAATAAGCGTTTGTTTTCTCGTAGTTGAAAACGTCTTGCCGATGGGTGGGCAACAGGTAGCAGCGGAGAGACCTAGCGCGCAGATCGATCGCCGCGATAAAAGAACGCGGCTCGAAATTTGGCTCCTCTTCCATGCCAAACCACTACCACCACCACCACCATCACCACCACCCTCTCTCTCTCTCTCTCTCTCTCAGTCTCCACAAATTTGACGCGATCCAACCTCTCCCCCTCTACCTATCTCTTTTACTTCTATGTAGTTCCGCCACGTCGCACGTTGTTAGAGCCACGTAGATATATGTCACGAGCCAAGGTAAGCTCTCACAGTCACCCGAGGGTGTTCTGCAAACTATGCTCGCGAAAAGTTCAACACAACTTCATAACATCGGTGTTTCGAGGGTGAATCGAGGGGTGGAAGAGAGAGAGAGAGAGAGAGAGAGAGAGAGAGAGAGAGAGAGAAGAGAGGAGAAGGTTCGGTTGAAGAAGGAGAGAGGAACGGGGCAAATTTGTTCTAGCGTGAGCTTACATGGGTTTCGTTAAGTACATAGGTGTTTGGGGGTAGTTAGCTCTATCTACCCGGCTCGTGGAACGTTCCCTACGTACATACAACTCGAGACGTCCTACCGTACACTCCCCCCATCCTCTTTCCTCTCTCGTAATATAAGAACTCGCCTCTCGGCTTAACGCGCGCGGATCGATTTTTACGTTATTATCGTTAAAAACCGAATTTTACTCTTTCCCCACTAATATTCTCTCGGAGAACGAAAATTACTTCCTCCGTCGCGCTTCCCCCTTTCTCGTATTTATCGGCCCTCGATATATTTTTCCCGTCCGCGAAATCCATTTGACCGAAATGGGATAAAAATCCCTCGTCCCTCCTCCCTCTTTCTCGTACTCTTCTCCCCCTTTCCTCTATTTTCCAAAGCCACCCATTCTCCTCTTTTCCTTCTCTCATCTATCTCGTTATTCTCGCGGTCTGTAGCGACTCGCGGAGATAAAAATCAGTAATTAGCCGGGACCATTATGGCGGACCGTTTGAAAAATTAGCAAGTACCGGGGTAACCGCCCCTCTGGGCATAATCCCGCATTGGTAGTAGAGCGTAGCCGGTGCTCGTTCAAACGCGTCTACCAACCTGTCTCTGATTTATACGGGTTTGCTATTAATTACCATCTGACTGTCCTCCTATCGCGCGCTACCACAGAAACCAGGAATGCATAGCTTTATTTTCTCTCTTCGCTCGGTACTTGTGTCACTACTTTTTCATCTCGAATCGGCCGAGGTTTCTTTTTTTTTTTTCTCTCTCTCTCTCTCTCTCACGTGGTTGTAATTTACGCGTCGTCGTTTCGAAAGGACAAGACAGGGACGATCCGACGAAAGATCTTAGATCTATTTTTTTTTTTTTTTTTTTTTTTTTTTCTTTTGTTAAGACGAACGACAGCCCGAACGATAACGCTGGATCAGATTTTTGATAATGGCGAAAAAAAAGGGAAGAGGAGCGCGCGAGTTTCGGTTGAAAATTTGACGCAACTCGCTCGCTTGCGTGCCCCGTTTTATTTTACACGTAGCAAAAGAATTCGAGCCACTGCGCCCGAGCCGAAAATTCCGGACGGATTTTCCGTCGGTCGGTTCTGTTGTTTCGGTCTCCGGCTAACCCAGCCTCAGCGGACTGCAACGCAATTAAATTAAATGCTTCGGATTAATTGTTCGAAAGCAGTTAAATTAGTTGCGTTTGTTTTGTCCGATTTTTGCGCAATCTCGCTGCGGAATGTGCGAGACGCGCGCACCGAGGGAATTTCGTTACCCGTTGCACGCCGCCTCCCCACTTCCGTCTCTCTTTCTCGCTCTTTCACGTCTCGCGGTATTACCGAACGCGTATAAAAGCGTAAGCGTTGTTTCCACGCGATGAAAATAAATACATTTGCTATCGCAAAACAGCCTTTCTTTCAAATTGCGCGACGAACAAATCCTTGTATCGATTTGTTTCGATCTTGAAGGACCAAACTCATCTCGAGGACGAGACGATCGATAAAAGAGACCCGTCGAGAATAATATTCAAGTATCCGTCGAAAAATGAACGTGTCCCGTCGAATTACACATCGATCAAACGCCACGAAAACGAGAAATAAATAAATAAATAAAACGAAAACGATAACGTAGGATCGTCCACGTTGATATAAAACGTTTAGCGGTCGTAATATCATTTCGGAGCAAGGTATCTATTTAACGAAGAATACGCCTAGAATCGAAGACGTCGTCCAATCTCGAGGACGCCCATCCACGAGCCAATAGGAGGGTAGGGTAATCCGAGAGGCAATACTCTAGGTGGGCGCATCCTGGAGCATCCTCCTGCATATTCGGCGCCGACGCCGAGCCACGACTCTTGAGTCGCATTGCTCGGATTCTATCTGGATGCTGGATGCATCTATGAGGAAACCTCGGCTTGCATCGCTCTATCCGAATACTACTAGGCTATCTCGAGATTGCACGAGTAAACGTGCACGCTAGACATGGTTAGACTGGCATCCGGCCGCAACCTCTCGACCTCATCGCGAAGCACGCATTGCGAGCCACGACTCCTCCTACCATCCTCTCCTCGTCTCCGCCTCTCCCTCTCTCTTCTCTCTCCTCTATCCTTCATTTCGCGAGACATTCGAGGCATAACAGACTGAGAGATATGCATCATTAGCTTACTTGGATACCTCGATGAGACTTCCAACCCCCATATTCCGCGATCCCTCGATATGGATTAATTTTAGTAAATCGATTCCCATTGCATTAGAAATATCAAGACCACGGGGAAAGTGCAAACACGTATCGTTGTTACGGAGAAATGATTTTCTTTCCCTTTGATTATTATTATTATTTTTTTTTTTTTATTATTAGTATTACTACCATCGCTGCGCAAAGAATGAATAGATACGAGAGATTAAGAATAGAATGGACTAGATTTGCATATATCTATCTATATATATATATATATATATATATATATGTTTTAAGACGTAAGATAACCAAAAAGAACTCGGTACGAGCCTCTTTAAATTCACGACGAAAGAGAGATATGCCTGAGGTATTAGTGTCGGAGAAGTGGTGCGCATGAAAGAGAGCGAGAAAGGAAGAAGAGTGGGAGGGATGAAAAAGAAAAAAAGGGAGAAAAGACTCGAGTAAGAGGTGGACGTCGCGAATAGGACGATACGCGTTCGTGCGGTCGTTCGTTCGGCCGCATTCCCGGCGCCGAAATTGCATACCTTCCCGTACGAGTATTCATTCTATACGTATACGTAGAACACGTAGGTGGAAACAAACGAATAGGGTTGTCGAGTATCGTAGAGAGAGAGTACGTAGAAAGAGAGAGAGCGAGAGAGAGAGAGAGAGAGAGAGAGAGAGAGGAATCCTAGTCGGGTGTGTACGGAAAGAGGGAAAGAGAGAGAGGGAGGGAGGGAGGGAGGGAGGTTCGAGGGTGGATGTAGTGGATCGCTCGGACGTCCGACGCCGAGGGTTTGGGAAGCGTAATCGCTTTGGCCCCTCCACCAACCCCTCTCTCTCTCTCTCTCTCTTTCGCCCATACCCCAGCTCGCTCGCTATTTATTGCCCGCACTCGGCCGGTTCACAACATAAATATGTTACACCTATGGCCACACCTATGCCCGCGCTAGCCACCCAAAATTCTTCCTCTCTCTCTCTCTCTCTCTCTCTCTCTCTCTCTCTCTCTGTGCGAAACAAACGGACCGTGCAAAGATTCGCCCGATCGTGGAAGGGTTTAAACGGGATCCGACCTCTCTCTTTCTCTTTCTATTACTCCTTCTTTTACGGCTTCTCCCCGGTTATATTTCTTTTCGTTTTTTCTTTCTTTTCATTTTTTATTATCATTATTATTCTTCTTTCTCTTCATCTTTCTCTCTTTTTTCTCTTTCCTTTCGTCTCTTTTTTTCTCTCCCCTATTCCCTTCCGACCTACCGCCTCCTCCCTCGCCCACATCTTCGCTCTTCAATTAACATTCTTATTCTTAGAACATATCGAATCGTTTACCTATTCGCCGGGAAAATGTATATGATCTTAACCGTAGCAAAGTGTTACGACTGTTGCAATGCAAATTAGATCGTATCATTTACGTTTCAAACGTTAGGGAATGAAGTTATCGCGAGTTCTTGATTCGAGAAAGTTTTACTTTGCAACTCGACAAAGACACATCCTATGAGTTTTCAGATTTCATCTCAAATAAGACGATTTATATTCCGAGAGAGAGAGAGAGAGAGAGAGAGAGAGAGAGAGAGAGAGAGAGAGAGAGAGAGAGAGAGAGAGAGAGAATGTCTCGAGCATTCGACCAAGAGCTATCTCCAAATGATATAAAGGTAGAGAGAAAATTGTACGTTCGTTGGATACATTTAATATAATCGTATTATTAAAATTAGAATGTTTTAAGAAAATAAGAAAATAAAAGAATGTATATATGCGTCGTTTTATAAACCGTAAAAAGGACGAGATATTACGCGTTATTGTTATAGAATAAACTTAATCGCGTAAAGGATTTTTCGGGCGGACTTGAACGATCGTAATAAAAAGTCAAAGGTTCGTTCGAGGAAGCATTTAAAGATCCATGACTGCGCGTACGAGTTTAGCGAGATAAAAGAAGGACCAACTGTTGAATATCGTTCTCCCCCATGATGAGCGAAGCGACACGAGCGGAGGAAACACTTCGTATCGATCTGCGAATCCGCGTCTCTCTCTCTCTCTCTCTCTCTCTCTCTCTCTCTCACTCTGTCTTCCTCTCTCTTTCTCTCACGCGCGAGTAAAGTTTCGACAGTCGTCGTCGACGTTTTCTCGTTGTATCACGGATACATGCCAGTTTTATTTTAAACGAGTACTAAATTGGGAATTATTGAACACATCGATTTATCGGCTATAAAATATAATATGTCTCGATGAGTACAATGGATTAAGAGAAAGAGGACGAGATAGAGAGAGAGAGAGAGAGAGAGAGAGAGAGAGAACAAGAGAGATTGAAAAAAGAACTCACGTCTCATTTGTCGATCTGGAGGAACACCACCAACAGGTCGGTCGAGCTCTATCTTTTTCTCTTTCTAGTTTCGCTTTTTCCAAGTAACCAGGATGATCCTCTCCTTTGACTGGAATGATTATTCGTCGATCTTGTTGTCAACTGTCGTTGAAGAGAAAAATAAAAAATGGGAACGAAATGAACGAAATGAACGAACCAACGAACGAACGAACGAACGAACGAACGAACGACGTCGAAGTAAAATCGTAGGAAAACGTATAAATCTCGATACGTAGAACTCTCGGTATGTTTTTAAAATGATCTGTCGGGACGGGCGCGCGAAATTTTCGTTAAATCGCGTTTCCCGAACGGGCTTTAAAGCTCGTCGTAGCCCCGCGACGTGCACACGTGCAACTCGGACGCGTGGCACGTGGTGTTTGCCGGAGTGGCTCGACTCGAAAACCGCTGAGCAGAGCTTGCAAGCTCTCGTGCTTTCATTGGCCGATGGGTGGAAACTGCGCATGGTTGCGGGTGTGGCCAGAGCTTAAGGGGCGGAATAAGCTCCCGGTGGCGATAGGACACCCCTTGGAGAGGGCACGTCTTGGGGGTGGTTACGATTCGACGCTCTACCCCACCGTACCGACTGACTCTCTCTCTCTCTCTCTCTCTCTCTTTCTCTCTCTCTCTTTCTCCTCTCCTCTCCTCTCCTCTCCTCTCCTCTCTTTCCGCCAGAGAGAGCTTTTTCCTTAAGCTTCGAACGAGCGCGAGAACGGCTTTTGCTCTTTAGCCACGGGCTTTGAAACTTGTGCCGCTCCGACTTCGAACTTCTCTTCTAAGATAGAGAAAGAGTGAAAGAGAGAAGAGTACCCTATATCTACATTTCTACTTGGACGATTTTCTTGTAATTAGATAAAGACTACAAATCGAGAACGTTGGAAGAACATTTACGAAAGTTTTTTTCTTTATATATAAGTAAATTTCTTTATCGTTCCTACTAAATGATATATAGTTCATTCCATTTATTTTGATAATTATTAAGATATCGATTTATTTAAAATCGTGAAGGAAGAATGTATACGCCTGTACGAAGTGTGTGTAAAAATTTCGTATTAAAAGAAAAACGTACTGTTTCCAAACGAATTTGGATCGTTCAGGAGTATTCGCGATATTGCTGTATGACGGTCGTGAAAAAAAAAAAAAAATAAAAAGAAATAAAAAAAAGAAGAAAGAAAAAATAAAAAAATAAAAAGGAACCGTGTCAAGACGGTTCTCATAGAGAACAACGTGCGTCGAAATCGAGAAAGCGAAGGGTGACTTTATTTGGCGATGCTTAAAGATCTTGGAGAGATCGGCATACGAATCGGCGTCATAATTACCTTTTCATTTTTGTAGCAACAGGTGGAGAACGGTGCGAGAGCACGATGTAGCAACTAAAAAAGAGAGAAAGAGAGAGAAAGAGAGAAGAGGAGGCCTACGAAGGTAACAGGCCGCTAGCAAAATTCCGCTCGAAATCGCGAGTTTTGGTATTTCGTTGGAGGTCCTGAAAACATCGACAGAGAGAGAGAGAGAGAGAGAGAGAGAGAGAGAGAGAGAGAGAGAGAGGTGTAAGGGGTGAAGGGAGTAGGTTTGAGGACGGGTGGTATACGCACGACCGTTTAACAAATCGGGCCAGCTCGTCAATGTTTGACGAGGTCGCATGTCGATGGTAAAACGAAAGTCTAATCACGGCTGGTCGATAAATAAATCGTACTAGCTAAACAGCCAAAGTCAGTTAGAACGAGGTGGTTTGACCGAAACGCGAGTGGGCGGGCGCGTGGGGTGGTAGTGTATGGAGAATCGATGGGGTTAAAGGGGGTTAGAGGGTGACGAGAGAGAGAGAGAGAGAGAGAGAGAGAGGAACTTTCCATCACGTATTTACACGGTATGCCTACTGATTGGCGCACTCGCGTACGCCCGTTTTAATGATTTACCCTTGGAGAATGGCATTTGCGCTATAACGGCGTGACGTAATTTATTATCGATTATCGTTCGCGCCGAATAAACATCGCTTTAATTATTCACGGCGTCGAGTGCGCGGACCGTATTCGTTCGCTTTCGGACGACGACGAGTTTTCCGATTATTTTTGAAGAAAAGAATAGCGATGATCGATCGGTATCGTCGATCGGACGTCAATGCGGAGAAGAATTGAAATCGGTCAGAGATTCGAAAATAGTTTCCTCTTGAGATAGGGATAGGTTGAATAGCGAGGAGACTATATTTGTTCGAGGGATATCAAGTTGAAAAAGTAAAAGGAAATATTGCAAAATATCTATTAAACGATTAGAAATTCTTTCACGATCGACAAGCAACGTATTAACGAGTAGACAACTATGATTATCTCATAATAACTTGCCCATCTCTCCGTTCTTTCATATCTTCTCCAACTTAATGCAATTCTTCGATAATATAGATATAAGGAAGGTGGAATATACTTTACTTAATAATAAGGAGATTTGCGAAATAGCATGAGATCTAATTTGGTTCACGAAAGGAAGACGACGAGCAAGGAACGATCGGAAGTAAGATCGAAGAAAAGATTGATATCGAGTAGGAGGGTGCATACCCTCGTGTCCTAATCGAATGATCAAGACGACGATCTCTCTATTTCCATAGCGACTATGCGTCCCTTTGCTAGACGAGGAAAGCTTAATATTTAAGTGGTCTTCGTCTCGGCGGTCGCCAGTTATATGACGTTCATTATTGATTAATTGCAATTATGAGTTCCGTGCGGGGAAGAGAGATATAAATGGAGCGAGTGAGCGAGCGAGAGAGAGAGAGAGAGAAATGACGATAGAGTGGAAGGTTCGAAATGGATTTAACGATCGTCGTTTCATAAATTCGCAATGACGGACGAATCCGCCTCGCGAGTTCGCGCGAGCCGCCATGAGCGACGTGTCATTTATCGTATAACGGCCGAACATTTATGCGCGCGCTCGTGTCGCATAATTGCAATTAGAATGGAATTCATTTACATCGACCGACATTCGATTTGTTCCGGGGAGGAAAGCTTCGATTTACATGCGCTCTCGCATTCGACTACTATCGGCCCGGACGGCCGTCTGGATTTATTTCGATGAACGTCAATCCCGCGGCAGTAGCGCGATGTAAATGAGATTAGATTAGCCTCTGTCATATAACAAACCCCTCTGGATGCTTCCGTTTAGTCGTTGCGGTTGAAGGATAACACTCTATTGAACTTTACGCCGTTTTATAATACTTCTCTTTCAGCTTTTTCATCGATTCTTCTTCTATACCTTCCTAATCGATCGTTTCTTTTAATAAAAACGAATCACGGCCGATCGTTTTTATTTCAAAGTATATATAAAAGATCCCTTTTTTCTTTTTTCTTTTTTTTCTTTTTATTTTACTCCTCGCCGTACGAGCCAGGTTCGTTCGTTCGTTCGTTCGTTCGTTCGTTCGTCTTAACGAAATAAATTATCTTCGTCGTAATCAACGAATACGAGACAATAGTTTGTCCATCTCCGAACGTTAGAGCTCGGAGAATAGCTAAACGAGAGAACGGATGAGAGAAACGATATTCGAGCCACGAAACAGAAATTTATTTTATTTCCTCTTACGCATATACACGCGGGCGCGTACGGTGGTAGCAAGCGAGCGCGTAAACGGAATCACGTTCCCTCGAATTCGACGTTATCCGAGACGATCCTCCGCGGCTCGAGTTCGAAGCGAAATTTCATTTTGATTTTTCGGGAAACGGCTTGCGCGGGCTCGTGCTCGCGATAGCACCAACAGTGCGATGCGCTGGGATTAAAAGCTAATACGAGCGATCCAATTTAATTGAGCGATTAACAGCTAAATAGCCCGCCTGGTCTCTCTCTCTCTCTCTCTCTCCTTCATAAACGTATATATACATGTATATCTATTTATGTATGTATAAACACACGCGCGCGCGTACACACACATGCCTATCTCCAATTTCACCGTTTCCCCAAACATGCTAGCGCACTACCTAGAGCAAATCGTCCGTGGTGCCGTCCAACTCGTTGGAAAATATAATTCAAAGATATTTATGGCTGGATTACCGCCGGAATTGGGTATCTAATATACATGACCGCTCCTGCGGTTTGGCTGGACACGAAATGTCCATCGGCCATATTCGGTTTCGTACGAGAACAACATATTTTTGATTGCTTCAACTAAACGACGAACGTAATGGGACGATCTTAGATATTCTTCAAACGACAACGTCATTCTCGAACAACACTTTTGATACTTACGAGAGATCGTGGAAATAACGTTGGGATCGTTAGGAAAACTCGGAGACAACAGTTTCTCAGCTATCGTCCACGAAGGATTAGCCGCAATTGATAGCCCACGTTGGCGGAGGGACGTACGCAAAGCCGGCTTTACACGCGGAGAAAAGTTGTCCCGGAGTATCCGACTTGGTTCGTTTAAATTGTCATCTGGAACGGTTAGCTCGGAGATGTATATAAATATATACGCGTATATTTAATATATATATATATATATATATATATATATATATATATATATATATATATATATACGACAAATACGTTACTTGGGATAGGAGGAACGTAAAAAAATGAGTAATCTTTCTTGGAATTTGTCGGACGTACGATTGTTATTCGTTAGTTTTGTAGGGGAGTAGTAGTATCGGGCCGAATCTAGAGGTCGATGGATCGGGTGATACGTGTCAAAGGTAGAATTAATTGGAAGCAGCCGGTGTGCGGGCTCTCTTTCTCTCTCTCTCTCTCTCTCTCTCTCTCTCTCTCTCGTAGGCTCTCTCGTACCTTCGGCAAGGGTAATTTTGATTCGGAGTTAGCGTTATAGGAGGGTAGTGTCCAGTGTTCTGCAGTGTCGTCCGGTGGTTAGTGCCGAGCCAGATGTCGCCGTGAGCGTGACGTCACTGGTTAACTACCCCCTCACCGTTAGCTCCGACAGCATCGGCACGGTCCAGCAGTATCGTCGTCAGCACCACCACCACCACCACCTCCACCTCCATCACCCATCGCCACCACTACCACTATCGCTACTACCACTACCACCATCAGCACCATCAGCGTCACCGTCAGCGTCACCGCCATCGCAGTCTCCCACCATCACGGCAACGGATACGATATACGAGGATGATTCTGATTAATTACCGATAGTTACGCAAGCTGACGCCACTCCGTCGACAACCCTCGTTCGTTCACTCGGTCGCCAGCCAGTTTTGCCCAGAGACTCTCGGAAACTTTACATCGGTGGTTTTTAAATCGTAAATAATTGCCCGTTACGCTTCGACCGGTTTTTTAATCGACGCTTCGTCACACTCGCCCGGCGAGATATGTCTCCCTTTTTATTCATTTTTACTCTCTCTCTCTCTCTCTCTCTCTCTCTCACACACACACTCTTTCTCTTTTTCCTATCTTTTTTCTCGTTTCTTTTTTTTCGTCCTAGAAAAAGGTAGGAAAAGGAAGGAACGAAAATTGATTTATAACGATCGGAATCCGTTCGCTAAGAGTAATTGGGCGGGGAGAACAAAAAAAATATAAAGAGAGAAAAAAGAAAAAGGAAAAAGAAAAGAAAAGAAAAGAAAAGGACACCTTATTATTCTTTAGCGAGTACGGAAAAATATTGATATATCGATGGTTAAAATTATAAATGATCCTTTTGGAATGTAAGATAAAGTCATGATGCGGGTCGACGTAGAAACGTAGTATGAAGGGGATTTGGGAGACTGGGAGTATCCATCGATCTGGGATAATAATCGAAAGAACTATCGAGTCCCATTGTTCCTCGGGATCGCTTCTCGCACGGGCGCTTATCGATTCAACGTATGAGAGGAAGGGGGGAGCGGGGGTTGGGGCATGGATAGTAGTAGGGGTTGTGAGAGTTTGGGTTTGGGGTTGGAGTGGGTGGTGGGCTTAATTCGTCGGAGGATTCTACGCGTGAGTGTGAGTGCATGGAGCTCGCGTGGCTCTCGCTGAACGGGAAGGGCGCGCGCGCGCGAGAGAGAGAGAGAGAGAGAGAGAGGGTGGGGGAGTGAAGAGGGTGGAGAAGAGTGCACGGGAAGGATTGTTATTTGAGAAGGGATGGAAAGCGCGTGCGAGTAAGCAAGAGCAGCAGTAGCAGCAACGGCGCAGAGTGGTGTGGACCCGTAGCATTCGCGAGGTGCATCGGGTCGCGGCCGATCGGACCGCCAATATTTGGCAATTACGAAATATGAGTTTACATTTAATAATTGCGGTAAACACCGGCGAACGTACGCGTACGCGCCTGGTGTCCACAGAGGAGAGAGAGAGAGAGAGAGAGAGAGAGGGACCGAGACTCGTGCTTGTCGAGGGTGAGAGGAGAACAACGAGATACGGTCGAGGGATGATTTTCGATTTACCCTCCACTATGCGCATTATTCCACGATGCGGCTCGCGATAAGCTTCGCGTTCGATCCTCTCACCCCTTCGGACCGTATCGTTTTCTCGCTGTTTTCCTCTCTCTCTCTCTCTCTCTCTCTCTGTCTCATTCTCTCTCTTTATCTTTGTTTTTTTTTTAACGAGCTAGCCGGACAGACGCGTTTCCTAGCATCATTCATTTCCTATTACTTTGATTTATAATTCTTTTTCGATTATTTCATACCGTGTTTTCCATTAGAAATATTCAACAATTTATGCTTTGATATCTCTTTATTTTCCCCGCTTATATCTGTAATTTTTCTTTCTCCTGTTTCATTTTTTTCTTTCTTTCTTTCTTTCTTTCTTTCTTTCTTTTTTCTTTTTTCTTTTTTCGCTCCCCCTCTCTCGATCCGAGGGAAAAAAAAAATCGAGGGGTTCCGAGGAACGTACGTACGTACGTACGTACGTTTCATAATGTGTATTACACAATGGACTTTTTCTAAATTCGTTGAACGTTAATTGAAATTTAAAATCACACACACGTTTCTTCTTAATGAGTTACGTTTGATCCACGTCAGCGCGTAATAATTACTTATCGATTGAATATTTCCTTTCTTCTTTTTTATTATTGTTATTATTATTATTATTATTATTATTATTGTAGATAGTAGGCCGTAGTAGGAATAATATAGAGAGAAAGAGAAAGAAAGGAAGAAAGAGAAAGATAGAAATTTGGTCGAGTCACGATTAAGGGATGACGCGTTATAAACGATAGGGCTCTTGTCAACGGCACGCTTTCGAGATGCGCATCGGATGCTTCCCTTTCTGATGTTCGTAGATGAGCCCTGCCACCCTGTCCCCTCCAGTCATCGTTTCTCCGTACACCCACGTACTTGCTCGCTCGCACGCAAACAGAAACGATAGAACGCGCACGTCGATCCCTTCCCCTTCCCTGTTCGTGTCCCTACATCGACCCCCGCCCCATCCCGTCCCGTCCCGTTGCACCCCGCGTTCGTCTATCGTCTCGTGTCTACTCTCACAAAGCACCGGCCACAATTCGCCTAACCACTCGAAACCGACGTGTAGAAGAAGGGAGAGCGAGCAGGAACACGCGGGCGCAATTACCCGACATAATCGAGTCCCTATCGTTCCCCCTTAACCCCCATCCCCCGTCCACCTTTCTCATCTCATCTCCCGTTCTCTCTCTCTCTCTCTCTCTCTCTCTCTCTCTCTCTCACCCTCTTTCATTCTCGTACGCACGCTCGTACACACGTACGTACGTACGTACGTAGAAAAATGTTTCGATTATATTTAAATTCAATTTTTAGTCGAACGATCGCTTTGATCCTTACGTTCAAGATTTCAATCCTGGAAAAAATGTAGAAAAATATTTGTACGATTTAGGGAGGAAACGAGGAAACTTGTCGACGCGTTATATTAAAAATTTACGCCGCGTTTAAAACGTTCGTTTCGTAGAGCGTACGAACGGAGAAAAAGGGGTGAGCGGCCAATTGATTCGCGGGTATAAAACCGATCGATCAGAAAAATATTGAGAGAGAGAGAGAGAGAGAGAGAGAAAGAGAGTGAGGGGTGGTCTGTTATTCGCGGGGGGTGCCACGCTTGTCGGAATAAAGTTTGGGTCAACATTTCGTTTTGAATTTAATTCCATTGTTTTCTCGTGCAAATCGTACCTTCTATTATTACGCCCTCCGGTGGGCTTGTACTTTGATTTAAATAAGTAATCGGAGAAGCTATTTCGATTAAATCGGCTCGACAAATACCGATAATAATACATTGAATTATCGAAAATCGCGATACCGTGCATAATGAACATATACGTTTATAAGCGACGCATACGCGCGTACACACATACGTACGTATTGACGATACGAATCGTATGCAGAAAATGTCGATTGAAATAATAAAAATTCGAGAGAGAGAGAGAGAGAAAAGAGAGAGATCGAGTTTACGAACTCGTGTATTTTTGTTTCGTTCCGTTTTAATTTTTATGTTTCTTTTTCGACTTTTAATTTTTTTTTTCTCTCTTCGTGAGACGTTATTAAAAGACGTCGAATAAATGTAATAATTTTTCGTGGAATATTCGTTCGTAAATAGGAAAAGTATGAAATAGAAGGAGAGAAAGAGAGAGAGAGAGAGAGAGAGAGAGAGAGAGAGAGAGAGAGGGATATACTATTAATGACGATGTGATCGATATTAGCAAATATTTCCCGCGGGATGTTTACCGAGGTCGCCAGAATCGATAGTGTACTTGCGAGCGAAGCGTGTTATCGTCGCTGACATTTATTCAAATGTAATATCTTGTCTGCCGGTGAAGATTACCTGTTCGGGAAATGCGTCCCACCGGTACGCGACTTTCTTTTCCACTCTCTCCCGCTCGTACTCGCACGTAGATACAAGCCTGGATCGCGAACGGGCCCCTTCCTTTCCCTTCCCTATTCCTTCTCTTCTCTTCTCTTCTCTTCTCTTCTCTTCTCTTCTCTTCTCTTCGAGAGTTACGCATAGTATTTTTCGATTAATATCAATTTTCTCCGTGTTCAATCTCGAGCTTCGAGAACGCACATCGATCTCTCTCTCTCTCTCTCTCTCTCTCTCTCTCTCTTTCTCTCTTCAGAATCATTTTTTTCTCAGTTTTTGACAAGCAAACGAGCGAGATTGAATTCGTCGAGAAACGTTCGTGCAAAGTTTTACAAAAACATTTCACGATAATACCAACTGTATTTTCAATGGAATAAGACAAAAAAAAAATATATATATATATATATATATATATATATATATATATATATGTATATGTATCATTCACTTGTGATATTAATTGCAAAATCGAAACGTCGAGAACGCCCGCGCTTGCTAATGTTAGAAATATTTGACGTCGATGCGATATTATCGATAAGGTAAGGTGTGAGAAGAGGGTGGTGTGTTATTAAAAAACTGTTTAAGGTAGAAGGACGAAGGGAGGGAAGGGAGAAAAAGGATCGGGTGAAGTAGACACAGAGAAAAAGAGAGAGAGAGAGAGAGAGAGAGAATGGGAAAGAGAGGGAATGCTTTGCCAATGTAGCAACGTAGTTGGAAAACTTTTCGAAGCACTCTCGGCGCAAGCTGTTTCTCCTCTAGGATTTCGCGCCTTTTTCCAATTTCTTAAAGAGCCGCGACAATTTATGTGAGGCGTGTTCATAAAGTACTGCACTCACCCTACCTTCACGTTTTACCTTTTCTTTTGCCGGCGAAACCTTCCCCTTCTCTTTCTCTCTCTCTCTCTCTCTCTCTCTCTCTCTCTCTCTCTCTCTCGCACGCACGCACCGTACTAGATATAGACTTTTTAAAAGTAACTTCGGTACGTCGTATTTCTCGATACTTATTAGCTTTTCGCGACACGACTTTCGCGTACGTGCCCTTCCTATGTATGTATCTCGTGAAAGACGTGATAAACTTTTCTAATATACAGTTGCGTTCCTCGAATGCCCTCTCCTCTCCTCTTTTCCAAACGATTTTCACGATCGAGAGTAATCGTAAATTAATCCTCGAACGACGGGAGTTGCTAGGAGGAGGGCGGGGAGAGTATGGGTGGCTTCGTTTTTTTTTCTATTTCTCTTTCTCTTTCTTTCTTTCTTTTTTTTTTTTTTGATGGCGCTCTTTCTTCTCTCTTTTTCCCCATTTCCAATTTTTTCGCCCGCCCGCCCACCCCCTCCCCCGCCTCGTCTCTTCACGTTTTCATTTCGTTTCGTTTTGTTTCTCCTGTTTTTTCCTTTTCTCTCTTTTTCTCTTTCTTCTTCTTTTTTTTTTTTTCTTTTTCTTTTTCTCTTTCGTTTTTTCTTTTCATTTCATTTTAAAAGGCAAAGCACGAGCCTTCTCCTCGCTCTACTTATTTTCAATCCGGGGGTATAGGGACAGCCTAGGAGTAGTAGGGAGTAGGGACGAAAAGTGTACATCGGAATATAACCAGGAGCAACGACGTGATCGTATGTGGATACTTTAGGAAATTGATCAGGGGGGTAGTAAAAGGGGGTGGCTAGATGGTTAATGCTTTCTCCGCGACGTGGCAGCACCCGTGCCTCGTAAGGACGGAATTCGTTTGGCGACTCCCTCGTATCTCGTTTTCTCTCCTCGTCGCGTCTTATCGATACTTCAAAAGCAGGAAGATCTTTGTCCGAAAGAAAACAAAAAGAAAATATAAAGAGCCTACGATTCGCGATGAAAACGAGAAGGAAGAAAAATAAGATGGTAGTAACAAGGGATTTGCATTTGATACGAAAACTTTCGTGATACTATGTGGTATATATATGTATATACACGATGAAAATGATATTTCTGATAGGTAACGCGAAAATTAATATTGTTCGTCGAGATTATCACACCGCGATCGTTTACATAATTACGAAGATCGATATGATACGATACGATACGATACGTTATGATGCGATACGAACGAACGAATGTATCATACGTAATTCATAATTGTAACTATATGATAATAAATGAATGGAGTTCTCGAATTTAGTAATATTTCTATCCGTGCTTTGAAAACGATGAAGTGGATCGAAAGGATAATCGTGATACGAGCATTGCAGGACCGAGTGGCCGAGCTTCGTCCTTCTCTTTTTCACACACGCGCGCTCAGTTACACGCACGCACGCACACACGCACACACGCACACACAGACACGCTTGGACTACTATATAACACGGTAAATCTCCGAAATGCGGCGAACAACGTTAAACGGCGATGGTGATTCGTAACAGGACTCGGCTCTCGCGAAATTCCTGAATTAACAAATTCGATTCAAGCGGAGAACGGGCTTTTCGCGAGTCCTCAACGGACGGAAAATATCCTCGAGGTAATTACGTGGTGAATCGAAAGAGAGAGAGGGAGAGGGAGAGGGAGAGGGAGAGAGAGAGAGAGAGAGAGAGAGAGAGAGAGAGAGAGAGAGAGAGAGAAAGTTACCCGCGACTCGGCTTCGCTAGCGGCGTTAATGAATCTCCATAGATTAATCCAATTAAAGGGAAGGATGGTCCGCTTATTGCGAAACTCAGTAGCGTCGATTCGAATAAGAGCTTTTATGCATATATTACACACACACACACACACACACATATATATATATATATATATTTATACATACATACATACATAACGCTTCGATAAGCACCGTGCGCCGTGTATATAAAATATTGCACGAAGGTAAAAAGAAAAAGGAATCGAAAGAAAGAAAGGAAGAGAAAGGAAGGAAGGAAGGAAGGAAGGAAGGAAGGAAGGAAGGAATGAACGAAAGCCAAAGAAACGAGATTGAAGTGGGCAGCGAGCTCGCGGTAGAACGCCCTTACCCTTCCAATAATCGCTTGGAATAGGGAATACGGCGATTTGCGTAAAAGATTCAGCAGATTACAATTAATTCGGGAAGGCTAACGAGCCTAGAGCAAACCGAACTCCTCCTACCGCGTGTTGCGGATTTCGTTAAAAATTTATGAGAGCCCTATCGATCGATTTTTTCCCTTTATTAGTTACCAGAAATCTCTCTCTCTCTCTCTCTCTCTCTCTCTTTCTCTCTCCCTATCCCTTCTTATTCTATATGTTTTATGAATAATACGTGGAGAAATATAGTACGTCCGATATAACGACATAGTTGATGGCTACTTACGTTTTACGTACGTCGAAAGAAAAAAGAAGATAGATAGATAGATAGATTGAAGGAAGGAGAGAGAGAGAGAGAGAGAGAGAGAGAGAGAGAGAGAAATAGAGGAAGTATAGAAAGGGCAGAAGCGTATCTACTACGAGAGTGAGCGTGGGGTATAGTTAGCAAGCTAGCGGCACTTATACTTACGGTCGAAACGAACAAGGCCGGCTTGCAAGAAGGGTCTCTCTACTACTTTCTTCCTTTCCAATTAAAATTCAACGCCCGTCGGACGGCCCGTGTAATTGGCCGAGATCTCTTTAAGCGAGAAAATTAACCAGAAGGGGTTGTCGAGGTTGGCGAAGGTTTAACCGGCTGCCCTGGAAGAGGAAGGAGAAGAGACCGAACGAAGGATGGGAAAAGGGGGCGGGGGGTGGAAGTAGAAAGACGAAGAAAGCAGAGTCCATTTTACCCCTATTTTCCTTCCACTTCTCATGGTCCCTCCTCCTCCTCCTCCTCCTCCTCCTCCTCCTCCTCCTCCTCCTCTTCCTCCTCCTCTACCACCGCCACCACCTTTCAGTCCCATCGCCGCGAGCTGCCGCGTAACGTCAGCCCCCTCTCCTCTCCTCTCCTCTCTCTCTCTCTCTCTCTCTCTCTCTCTCTTTCCTCGAGGGCAAAAATCCTGCCAATAAATAAATTTAAATACATGAATATCTAAAGCCAGGCCCCTTCCGACGAATCTGATCGTGGCTTTGCGCTACTCGACGGATAGCTATGGTTCTATATGTATGTATCAACCCGACCTACGCGTTCTCGTTTTACATTCTCTCTTTTTCGGTCCCGCGTTAAGCCGATAATGTTTTTGAAAATGCCGAGAGACTCCGTTCGTCCGACGTTGCTTTGACAGGATTCCAGACAACCCAAAGCTTTTATGCAAGCCCTTCCCACCCGCTAGAATGTTAGAACCATGGCCATATCGTTTTATACGCTATGGTCCTTTAGGTTCTTTTCGATCGATTGAGATATTCGAAGTTAAACTTTCCTCCCCGAGTAATATACGAAGGCAGCGAAGAACACTCCCGACGAGTGGAGGATGTCGGTGTGTAATCGGACGAGGACGAGTTCGAATCTGACAATCCTGGAATTAAGAACGAACGATCCCTTTTTCTTTTCTTCCATTTACGATTTAACGTTCCAAGAGATTGATATAGATATGCGTGGTTCGGTACTTGTCGTTTCTATCCACGGAACGCAAAAGTTAAGATTTCATTTCCCTCTCCCCTCCCCAATCAAGAGAAGAAGAAATAAAAACGAAAAAGAAGCTCTCCTTCCTCGTTTCGATCGGACGAATCGTCGCCACGCGAGTCGTCGATAGAAATTTTTCCAGAGTCTAATTAAACGCTTTTTACGATTTCAGAAAGAAAACGGATAGATGTTGCTTTTTCTTTTCCCTCTCTTTTTTTTTTTTTTTCTTTTTCTTTTCTTTCATTCGATCGCACGGAAATTTTATACAAGCAAAAGGGAACGTCGAATCGTTATACGCGAGGGGAAGGGGGTTGTACGACGCGCGTAGGATAGAGAAGCTAACGGTAGCGAGGATGATGATAGCGCGACGTAGAAGGCAACGCGAGGCGTACCGAGACCACCCTATATCATCGAGCTCGAGAGTGAGTGAATCGTCGAGCTGAGCGCCCGTCAATGACGTCACGAGATTCTCATTGCGCTTCCATGCCAATCCGAGTCCTCTCTCGCTCCCCTCCGGGAGGGCGGACGACATAAAACCATGTAATTAGCTATACAGCCCTTGTCCGTATTGCCCTGTCAGTGGTGCGGAGCACTTTAACGTTAGCGGTGCGCGCGCGCGCGCGCGCGCGAGAGAGAGAGAGAGAGAGAGAGAGAGAGAGAGAGCAGGACGAAGGCACGCCGACTGTGGTGGGGTGCCGCGCTTTCCTCTGGATAGTAGCCGACACGCGGGGAAGAGAGGGCTAGAGCTTCGGTGAGGAGGAGGTATAGGTGGGGCTTCTGCTACTACTGCCGTAGGAGGATGAGGAGGAAAAGGGGGAGGAAGAAGAAGAGGAGAAGGAGGGAGCTCTCTATGAAGTACCCGCTAATTAATACCCCTAATTGCACCGACCCCAGTCTATACTGAGCAGCTACGCCAGGGCCGTACGAAGCTACCGCTGCTACTACTACTATTACTACTACTACTACTACTACTACTACTACTACTACTACTACTACTACTAATAATAATAATAATAATAATAATAATAATAATACTATTACTATTACTATTACCGCATATATACATACATCGTCGCGTCGTACGATTCACTTCACTTTTTCCTCGATCTTCCTTTCTCTTCTCGCCGGCGTGAGTACCCTTTGATTTCGTTCTTAAAAATCAAAACGCGTCCGTCCTCCCACCGAGATTTTATATGCGTCGGCTGGATCGATGTTTTACGAAAGTCCTAGGGATATTATCGTATGCCGAAGGATTCGTCGCAATCAATTAATGATTATTACCAATTACCCAGGTCATCGATAGTTACACCTATATCTTACTACTTTTAAGACGTACGGATCCCACGAGTACGCGACCTTGAAATTTAAAATGGGGGAGAAAAGATATGGAGAGGTATTATACCTATATCCCTTTTCTTTTTTCCATCTAGGATTTTTACGAGGGAGCTGCCATTCGCGCTACAAGTGCCGTCATCGTGAGGCTTGTACCGTAAAGTCGGCACAAGCCTTCGAGTTTAAATCGTCGTAAGTACGGCTTGTAAAAGCTATGCGAAGAGCCGAACCTTCTCTCTCTCTCTCTCTCTCTCTCTCGTCTCTCTCGGTCTCTCTTTTTTTGCTCTCTTTTTCTTTCATATCGACACGAGCGTTAAGTTATGACGCTATCCTCGCAACATGTCGCCGGGTCTTGTTCGACAAACTTTTCAATGCCGATATATATTTTCCTCGGGCCACCCTTTTATGAGCTGTTGAGCCAGTCCTCCGCGAGCGACTCAGCCGGCTCTGTAAGCCGATTCGATCGTATCGATTTCTTTGCCACTCGCCTCGCCTTTCTGCCTCTACGTGTCTCTATCTCTCCTTTATTTTCCCTTCTCTCTCTCTCTCTCTCTTCTTGTCCGACTCTCTTACCACCCGTAAATCCTTCGAGCGATGGAAATAAGAAAGGCTACGGGAGAATACGTCCGTTTGAAAAAGAAATTATCCGCATTCGAAACCGTATGGCCGTTTAACCGGAAGAATAATAACGATTAAATCTATACGACCCGACGATGATTATCCACAAACGTCCAAGGCGAAAACTCGAACGAAACGTCGTCGTTCTCGAACGTCGATCGAGAAAAGGATAAAAAGGAAAGAAGGAAGAGAAACGACAAAGAAATAGTTATTACAAATTCGTCGTACTGGTTCAGCCGATAAAAATTATTAACAATCCGATTGATATATTACGGTGAAACGTTTTGACGTTAACTTTGACGACGGGGAATTTTCGTTGGAAGGAAGGAAAAAAGATAAAAGGGAAAAACGTTGTTGTCGCGAGCGAAACGGCAATGAAAAGTCGCGCGGAATAGTATTTTGGCATCGGCGCGCGCAAATTGCCGCGAGGTAACGCATTATGGGACGGTTAACGAGCGCGGTTAACCAGCTCGCCGGAAAACTGTGGTGTCGCCCTTTAATATATACGTCCCCATTTTCCGTCCTCCCGTTCTATGTCTGAGCATATGTTCCCGAAATACCAACCAATCGTGCCTCTCTCTCTCTCTCTCTCTCTCTCTCTCTCTTCCAACCCTTTAACGTCTATTCGTCTTACGAATCGTCTTTCTCTTTCCTCCTCCTCCTCCTCCTAAATATTTGTCTCATGTAATTTTATTTCGCGTTACGCGTTAACGATATTGAAAAGATGATGAAACGTTACGTGCGTGGATACGAATTAAACCGAGAAGGGGAAATAAACGAAACTTAATATATGTATATATTTTTTAATTTTAGTTTATTTTATTTTACTTTATTTTTATTTATTTTTTATTCTTTATTTTTACTTTAACAGACAAAATGATTCTGGCACGTAACTACGAACGCGTACGGTACAAAATAATCAAACAAATGCGGTTAACAACGCGTTCGTTAGTTATCGTTTGCCAAATAACGAGGAGTATCGTATGAGCGATTGTACATGCCGCTTTAATTGAACTCGGATTCATTTTCAAGTGTTCCGATAATAGAATTCGATTCTCTTGCGATAAATGGTTCATGTTAACCGTGGCTTTGTAATAAAAATATCACAAAAAAAAAAAAAGAACAAAAGGAAAGAAAGATCATAAAACGTCATATTTTATTCGGCTTTGTTACTTTGTTTCTTTTTTTTTTATATTATTTTATTTTATTTTGTTTTTTTTTATTCAGGATTCTTGCCTGTAATCAAACTTTTATCCGGGGAAAAGTATATAAAAGGGAATCATTTTAGAACGATCGCGAGGTATCGAGAAAACGTTTGTACTGTTTGATTGAAAGCCTGAGGTTTCTCCATAAAACGGAGAGATTCGTTTAAAAAAAGAAAATAAAAAAAAAAAAAAAAGAAAGAAATAGAAAAGAAAAAGAAAAAAAAGGGAAAATAGAAAAAAGCGTGTGCCCATTGTTTTTCGATAAAGTTAATATGTTTCGCAAGAGATCACCCTGTATATGAATAGAGCGTTAGAACGTATATAGGTACTTACGTATACCCAGGATCCATATATGCATAAATCATTCTCTCTGTGTATAATATTACAGTCACATGAATACATATTATATATACACACGTATACACGTGCATACACATATATGGGTTGTCAGACATGCGAGCGTGTAGATGTATTTTCATTGTACAAAGTCGCGTGAGCGGCGCAAGTTAATTAAGAGCCTCTAATGAACCAGCCGCACCGCAAACGACGGCAGCCCGACGCTGGCGTCTCGATCGATTAATTAAAAATCTTGCACGGCGGCGCCGCGACGCTTCGCCTCCGCTCGCTTTGCCTCCGCGAACTTTACCTCCTCGTTTCGCGTGAGACAAACGAGATGGGCTCTCTCTCTCTCTGTCTCTCTCTCTCTCTCTCTCTCTCTCTCTCTCGCTCGTTCGTACACACGCTCAGCTCTCCTATACTCTCTCTCTCTCTCTCTCTCTCGATTTCACGATTACGAAGAAATCTTTTCATCGGCGATTAATCGTACTAGCATTCTATATTACCCATAGAATTATTCGTTCGAACGAACAATTTCCTTCCATCTCGTCATCGTCCTCGTCCTCGTCATCCTCGTCGTCGTTGTCGTTGTCGTCGTCGTCGTCGTAGCTCTTAAGTGTTGGTTAGAATATTTAAAAAAGAAAATCGATATTGTCGGACATTAATAACGTTCTCTTCGTCGTCGAAGAATTCATATTAATTATCTATTTTCGTAGGAGAGAGAGAGAGAGAGAGAGAGAGAGAGAGAGAGAGAGAGAGAGAGAGAGAGAGAGAGAGAGAGAGAGAGAGAGAATACTGAAACAACGTGGCTCGAGGCTGTATACTCTTACGAGATAATGAAAAAGAAAGAACAAACAAAAAGGAAAAAGTAAAAGAAAAGAGAAAAGGAAGGGAGGAAAGAGAGAGAGAGGAAAAAAAATAATTAAAAAGAGAAAAGAAAGAAAATGAAAGCTGTGGTGGGGAAAGGGAGAACGACAGAACGAGAAGAGGCGCGACGTATTCCTTACCATCGATCGTAACTTTTATTTCATTATTTTCATTATCCTTCCGCGAGCGTTTTCCTCGATTCCCTCGTTTTCGCAGCTAGCTAGTTAGATAGCTGCTGCTGCTGGTTCTACTGGTGCTACCATTACTATCGCCGTTTGCTTCTTCTTTCCCCGGACGGGGAAGAGCCAATTTTACGAGATTAACTTTTATTACGATAGGTGTAATTAATTTCGAAGCGGACCAACCACCTCCTCCTCCTTCTCCTCCTCCTCCTCCTCCTTCTCCTCCTCCTCGTCGTCGCGGGGATTTCCCCTTTTCAAACGATAGCCAATTGTATTATTCCAAGTTATATTCCTATCGGCGAGGGTGTGTTCTGCCTTTTCGACTTTACCGATATCCCTTAGATACATACCCACTAGTTCTCTTATTCTTCTTATCTCTGAGGGCGAATTGAAAAGGGAAAAAAAAGAAAAGAAAAAAAAATATACCGTGTAATTGAAAATGTTCGGCGCGACGACTAACGATCCTTTTAACCATCGAGTAATGGCCTTTAGTTATTAGTATATTTTTCTCGGTTGCGCGTGTGCGTTTCCTCTTTCTCTTTTCTTTTCTTTTATTTTCTTTTATTCTCCTCGCCAAAATGGTACGAACGAGGCTAAGCAAGTAAATCGTAAAGAGAGAATCTCTACGGTTAGACGTAACAGTTGTGTAGTGGTAATACTACCAGTACGGAACCGACGCGAAAGTTTGTCGTGGGAAGTTTTATTAGCCGATCGTCGGTAGTTAAGTCTGTAAACTATTACGTTTTTACGTTCGCTTTTATCGTGGCAATCCGCGAAGCCTTACTCGCATAACTCTCAAATATCCTCCCAAATGCCAAGATTACGCGAGAATATATATATATATATATATATATATATATATATATATATATATACACGTAGACGTTAAATGCACATACGTACCTATTGCATCTATATCAACGTAAATGTAGACGTAATCGACTATGTGTGCGTTCCCGATTACGCGATATCGATCTTTAAATCATATCGTGGAATTACGGAACGACGGCGTTCTCGCGCGATTCTTCGATCGATCGTAAATCGAAGATTCTCTCTCTCCCTCTCTCTCTCTCTCTCTCTCTTTTTCTCTCTCTTTCATAAGGCTTTAGAAATTCATTCGGTAGAGCGCGAAGATGAAAAGTAATTGTCGATCGGACGAACGTGCGACACCGATGAAGTCCTTATCGACGCGACGAAAGAAAAAAGAAAGGAAGAAAAGCGAGAAAGAGAGGAAAATAATGAAAAGGAGAAAGAGGAAAGATATAAAACGTTGGGATACTGAAGTAAAGTAGGATGTTAGGGGAACTAGACGGGAAGAAATAAGAGAAAATAGATTGGCTCGGGTATGTTAAATAATAAGGGGCAGGAGGGGGGGGGAGAGCGAAAAAAAACGTGGTTTTAGAAGGATAGGCGTAAGGCAAATGAAACGAGGTAAATAGTCCGAATACCGTCTCTACTAATTAGTTATATAAAGGCTGCCTACAGGCTCGTGGCTCGAAAGGCTTATACCGTTAATTAACATACCGAGCAAGGGTGCCAGGGTTGGTGGTGCCAGGGGGTAGGAGAGCAGGGGAGTCGCTCTTAGGAGCGGCTATGGGAACCAGGAAGGAAACTGGTGGGGAAACATTATCGGGACAACTTTGTCGTCATTGTTACCACTCGTTTTCGCGCGACGATCGAGAATAAGAATCTGAAACGAGGGTCTCCGCAATCTTTCCCCTATTTCTCTTTCTCTCTTTTGCCTTCTCTCCTTCTCTTCTTCCTCCTGTATATATATATATATTTCTTCTTTCAACGTAGAATAATCACCATTAGGAGACGGAAGAGCGAGAATAATAAAGTGTATCGAATCGTGGTAGATGTTCTACCGCGTCTACGTTTGAAAATAATTTCAATGAAATTCTCTGGCCTCGTATCTAATTAAAAAACAAAGAGAGAGAGAGAGAGAGAGAGAGAGAGAGAGAGAGAGTCACGATTAACGTAAAAAACGTAAACTTTTGCGATCGTCGCCGGTAAAAACGTTTCGGTGCCTTTACGACGGTCCATCCGTAAATTGTATGCCCCTCTCGGAAAGTCGGAACAATGAGAATAATACGTACTTCGCGGTGGTAGTCCCAAAGAAGAAGAGGAAGAAGAAGAAGAAGGCACAGTGTGGCCAGTTAAAGCGAGTTCTCGAGCTTCCGTGACTCGTGGAAGCTTTGAGACAATGGAAGCGGAGGAAGCGAGAGGGGTATTCGAGGGTTTATTAGTCGTCAAACTAGCATCTCTCTTCCTCTCTCTTCCTCTTTCTCTCTTTCTCTCTCTCTCTCTCTATCCCTATCTCTATCTCTTTCCTATGCACGCTATGTCTTTCTCTCGACTAACGTCGCCGGTTCAGACGATCCTATCTCCTCGGAGTCACGAGTCAAGTCATCTTTAAGTCGTTCCTCGAACGGTTCACTCACGGATCCGCGTTATGCGTCGTAAAGACGATTTCGAATGCGGTCGTTAGAAATTCGATTCACCCTCCTCCCGTTTTCCCCTCTTGGAAGGACAGAGATAGATGGACAGATAGATAGATAGATAGATAGATAGATAGATAGATAGATAGATATATAGAGAGAGAGAAATCACGATCACGGTGCGTTCGCAAAATAGACAATTGTTTCGTTTACAAGCTAAGCCCCTCTCTCATTCATTGAATTCCGATGGATCTTTCTTTCTTTCTTTCTTTCTTTCCCTCTACAAATTCTTTTAGATATCTTTTTATTTTTTCCCTTTTTTTTTCTTTTTTTAACTCGTCGACCGCAAGCCAAACGTCCCGAAAACTTTTAATCGTACGCGAGTAACAAACGCGCAAGCCCCTTGGTATATTTGGTAAAGTCGTTTCTCTCCTCTCTCTCTCTCTCTCTCTCTCTCTCTCTCTCTCTCTCGTCTGCTTTCACGGCAAATCCGTTTAAAGCCGTGTTCGTAGCCCGTCTTTATCCGAAAAATAAGGCTGTAAATTGTGATATTTCGCGTGTTTGAGAAAGGGATTTTTTTTTTGTTTTTTCTTTCGTCTATTTTTTTTTTTTGCTTTCCCTCCTGTCTACCTCCTCCTCCTCCTCCTCCTCCTCTTCCTCCTCGCTCGTGCGTCATGCTAGGGATATCCTGCGAGAAACGGGCGACGATATTTACGAGCCGGGCTATTATCAGGAAGTTCGCTTCTGTTGGCTTCGAGAGGTGTCGTTTCGTTTATTTTATCTTCCTGGACGTTCCAAAAAGAAATAAAGAAAGAGAAAACAAAAAAAAACCAACCACAGATATGTTTCGGTAAAACGTATGACAACGAGCGAAATTGAAGAGTTACACTGGTCGTATCGTTGATTATCGTTGCGAAATAATCATTGCACCCCTGCGAGCCTCTTCGGTGCAGTATAAACGGTACTTCCAAGGGTGTTTCTAGCCCTTCCTTCTTCCGTTCTCGCGCTACAACAACTCTCGAACAGTGTTTCCGGCATAACGAAAGGAAAGGACAGAGCGTTCTACGGGAACACGATCGAAGTCTCCTAACTCGTACGCATACACACACTCTCGCCCACGCGCGTGGTCTTTCTCTCTCTCTCTCTCTCTCTCTCTCTCTCTCTCTCTCTCGTTTTCTCTTTCTAGCTCGGCTCTATAGTCATCCTAGCAGGACAGGAGGATGTTCGTCTCTCTCATTGTTATCCAACAACCCCTGCGAGAGACAACGTCTCGTCTACTTCTGTGTCTGACGTTTATGGCACTGTCGCGAGTTAAGATCTCGTTAAGCAGCCTCAGAACTTCCGAAAGCGTGGCCCGAAGTATGTAAAAAGAGGATCTCTTCCCTCTTTTTATGACCCGAAATAGTAGTAACGTTAGCGGTTCCTCCATTCCAACAGTTACTCGTCTCTCGTTGACTCGTTCCTTCGTTTCTTTTATTTTTTTTTCTCTTCCTGAATTCTCTCTCTTTCTGTCTGTCTGTCTGTCTCTCTCTCTCTCTCTCTCTCTCTCTCTCTCTCTCTCTCTCTCTCTCTCGGTCTCGATCAGTCCTTCGCGAGACACGGTTAACATCGATATCATCGACGTTGGCGTTACCCATATGATACTAGAGCACCGCTAAGTTATTACACAAGCCGTTACGCTAATGTTACACAAGCCATGGGAAGAGGAGCCCCGGAGTAATTCCGGGACGACGGCAACGTTCCGGCTGCCAATGTTCTGTTTGCCGCACCTGAACCTCGTCGAGGTGGAATTGACGACATAATCCGCCATAATTCAGGATTACCGTGTAAGCTTGGATACGCGTAGGCACGCTTCGAGACGACGGCTATGACCTCCGACCTCTATTCCCGATTCTACTCCTCTCAGAACGCGTCGTCGTTTCGCTCGTTGTCAATTTCGCGATATTACTTCTTTGTCGAAAAACGACGAACTCCGGGTCTTTCGTTCTTTGACAATAGAAACAACGAGAATTCCCGAGGGAAGTTGGCGTCCATCGATTCTTCCGATCTCGGGACCTCTGTGCGTAATAGAGGAATCGTTCAAAAAACAAAATCAAACAAAAAGAAATAAATAAAATGCAAAACAAAAAAAAATAGCAGGCTGCCGAACGGGATGGGTGGGTGGGTGGGTGGGTGGAGGAGGAGGAGGGAAATGATGTGTGTCCGGTGGACGTTTCCGTCCAGGTATCTCGGGGTATCACGCGCATTCCCGGCAACGCTGAAAATATAAATCCGCTAAAATATCGAGAGATTAGCGTTTGGACACGTCGGCCGATAGCCTGTCGAGGCTCAGACCCCAAAGCCATGCTCTCTCTCTCTCTTTGTCTCTCTCTCTCTCTCTCTCTCTCTCTCTCTCTCTCTCTCTCTCTCTCTACCCCTGTCTCCCCACTTTGAACCACCCTCGATACCACTCACCCCTCTAACACATCCGAACGTCCATATATGCGAACGTATATGGTGCGTGCAACCCTTTCGTTCGAAGAGAGAGAGGGAGAGAGTGAGAGAGAGAGAGAGAGAGAGAGAGAGAGAGAGAGTGTCGTTCTAGCACCATTTTTTCTCGTAACAATAATTTGTCGTTATCAAATAACGACGGTACTCTCTCGTATACGTAGTTACCGTGCGTCGCGAAGCCCAGGCTCGGCTTTGCCGGCGAGCGAATAAATGCTAGCGAAATAAAATTTTACTGCCGAATAATATCTGCAAAAGGTAAAAGAATGAGAAAAAGAAAAAGAGAGAAAGAAAGAGAGAGAGAGAGAGAGAGAGAGAGATATCGGTTCTATTGAATTCCGTAGACCGTTTCGTATCTATATTCCATTTTTTCTATCTTCTTTTTTCTCTATATGTATATTTATATATTTTATTCATACATATTTATATACTCAAGTTAAGGCACGAACTATCTAAAGTTTGAATAACTCCTTCCACCAAATGAATATATCGATTTGATTTGGCGAGATTATTTTGACGAATTACGCGTTGAATAAGGTATTTTTAACGTGTAACGCGAATCAGCCTAACGTTATCTTTAATATATCGAATTGAATATCAAAGTGGAACCTATACCCCTTCTCTAAGCTTTTAACAATTAAGAATATTACCGCGTGACCGTCGTAAGCGTAATTATAAGGACGATCGTGATCCATCGTTACGGGTATCGCCTATGAAAGGACTATCCCGATATAGAAAAAAAAGGTTTCGTATTAACGCCATAAGAAAGAAATAGAGACAGAGAGAAACACTCGCTGGTGGTTCCCTCCTCGACGCTCGATAGCGTCGGCGCAAGGATCAAGATCCTTTGCGTGGAAGAAGAGATTGAGAGAATGGTAGGGGGAATGAAACAGGGAGTGGTTGGGGATGGTGGGGCAGAAGGGCGAGAACGGGGAAAGGAGGGAGATTGTTGCCGTTGTAACTTCCCCCGTATAAGGGAGAAAGCACTCTTACTCTCCCTCTCGTTATGTACGGCGGTGGGCCAAGTCTACCGCAGAGAATAATGTTAATGAAATACAGATAGCATCTCTATACAAGAACCCTTCGAGGAGAGAGAGAGAAAGAGAGAGAGATACATAGAGAGAGAGAGAGAGAGAGAGAGAGAGAGAGACTACGAGGACGAAGTATTGTCCGACTTCGTTGAGAGCTCCTGCGCTTTGAACTTTGGCGCGAGCCAGGATCATCCCACCCTTAACCACTTTCTCTCTCTCTCTCTCTCTCTCTCTCTCTCTCTCTCTCTCTTTCTCTTTTACTCGGAAAGACAACGACGTTCGCGCAAACTCTCAAAGTATCGGTAAAGAATGAACAAAAATGAAAGAAGAAAGAAAGAAAGAGTTACGAAATAGGAAAGGTTCAGACATGCGGACAATAACTACGCCAGGCAAGGGATTTCCGCGTGCCGAAAGAAAGAGGTAGGAGAGAGAGAGAGAGAGAGAGAGAGAGAGAGAGAGAGAGAGAGAGAGAGAGAGAGAGAGAGATTGAGAGGGTGGGAGAGAGAAGAACGCGTTAAATAACGTGTAAAGCGTACACGACGCTCGATATACTACGCTGAGAGCTGTACCGTTTCGATGATAAGGAGCACGAGCGAGTAAACTCGAGTTTCGAAGCGCGGAAATTTAATGGCGTGTGACCAACCTTTTCCTTCGCGTTCCTTCGTCTTTTCCACTTGAAATCGAAAGATACGCGCCGAAACACAACTATGAGACATATAAACGGAAAGAGAGAGAGAGAGAGAGAGAGAGAGAGAGACGTCATTGTTCTTTCATCGACTTTAACGATTTAAATTTTACGATTTTCTTGGATATAATAGCGACGTAATCGCGGAAGATTTCTATCGGATAGAATCCGAGAAGAATGGGGAGGAAAAAAAAGCACGCGATCGACGTCAGCACGAGATAGAGAGAAAGAGAGAGAGAGAGAGAGAGAGAGAGAGAAATCAAGCTCGTCTTTGCCGAGTGTTTTTAGGGGGAGTAGAGAGAGAGAGAGGGCATGTTACAGAGGCGAGCTGACTCACTGACTGATTTTTTCAAAAGCAGACTAATTAAGGAGCGCCTGACAAAACGTTAATTAAAGCACTCGAAAACCGAGTGCCATTAAAAGAGGAAGGAAGGAAGGAAGGAAGGAAGGAAGGAAGGAAAGGGGTGGGAGGAGAGGTGCGGTGGTGATGGCGAGGAGGAGAGGAATTACAAGCGCAGTTGCTGCGGTGGCGATGCCGTGGGGAGGAAGAGGCTGTCTCTGCTCTCTCTCTCTCTCTCTCTCTCTCTCTCTCTCTCTCTCTCTCTCTCTCTCTCTATGAGGCACAGAGGGGGTGGAGGGCTTAAAAGTTGGAGCTCGTTCGTGCCAGTGGGGTATGGCTTACTCTACCGGGCGAAAGCAGCCAGCAGGCAATTTCTAACGGCTGGAAAGATATGCAAATGCGCGAAAGGGAGAGCGCTGCTAATGCCTGCCTACCTGAGCCGTGCCGGCACGCAATAATCATTAAAAAGTAAAACGTATACCTTCTCTCTCTCTCTCTTCCTCTCATCTATCTATATATCTCTTTCTTTCTTCGTCCGATTTCGATATCGTCGGGAAGAGTCCTCGAGATGTAATCGCGACACCCTTCTAATTTGGTTTAGAACAATTTTCGTTAGGATCGTTCGAACGTATACGATACACATATATGTGTGTATATATATATATATATATGTGTGTGTGTAAATGTATATGTATATTCGACGATGAATATTCAATGTTCGATATTTTTCATCGAAAAGGTTGATCATCGTTCGTTGGTAATCGCGCTATCTCGTAAATAATTTTCTCTTCGACCGGTTTTCCAAAGGAATTCGCATACGGAGCACACGCGTATGATGCGAGTAATAAAGGGGATAGGTCGCCAAGGGTGAAGATCATGTGGAGCACATAGAGGGGAGAGAGAGAGAGAGAGAGAAAGAGATCATTAGCGAGAGACGAACGGATTTTCAAGGTTCGCGGAACAGGCGAACGCGACGCCCGGGCATTAAAGCGGCCGACTCTCGGGGAACTTCATTTAAGAGTCCTTGTTTATAAACTGAAACAGGACGCGGCAGAATATAATTCCGCTTCTAATTACCCGGAGTGCTTTGCTTCTTCTACGAAAAACGAGGAGGAGAGCTAACCGCCAGCGAAAATTTCGTCCTTCGACGTTCGCGGCCGTCCTCGATCGAATCATCGGCCAGCTTGGACGATTGTTCCACGGTCTGGTCCATAAGTAAAAACCTAATAAATAGCCGGAAGAACGACGAGGATAGGAGTGGGAAGTGGAGCCAGGGAAGAGGAGCGGGGAGGGGAGGGGAGGGGAGGGGAGAGGAGAGGAGTCGCGAGAGGCCGCGAGCCCGCGCGAACGGGACCGAGACTTCCCTGATAATTAAGTCCGTTCGGAAGAAAAAGAGCGAGCGATCGTTCTATCTCTTTCTCTCCTCTTCCTCGTCGGTACATCCTTGCATCCTCGAGATGGCTAATTAATTTAATTACCGCCTTCGCCAGATTTACCCCACTCCTTTCTCCCTCTCCCCGGCGCCCCACCAACCTTCCCGTTTCCATCCCTACTTTTCTCATCCGCTTCGCATCTTTCTCCTACTATCGTACCCCTCGTCGAAGACGAGAATCCGATTCGGCGATCGCGGCGATGGTGCGCGTCGGATTTATTTATTTCCACTTCTCCTCGTTAAACGAGAGAGAGAGAGAGAGAGAGAGAGAGAGAGAGAAAGAGAGAGAGAGAGTGAGGAAAAGACGCAAGAGGGACGGCGATATCCGACGTGACCAATGAATCGAGGTTGAAAGCGCATCAACGAGGACTTTTCTTCGAGTTCTCTTTAAACGTGATTATTTCTCTCCTTCTCTCTCTCTCTCTCTCTCTCTCATTTTCTCTTTCTCTTTCTCTCTTTCATACCCACACACCATTCTTCCACAGAGAGATACGATCTTCGAGGTCTTCGATAATTTACGAAATAATTTCATCGCCGAATCGATCGTGAATTCTTCGGTTAGATCGACGACGGGTTATGGTTTACCCCGCGATAACTTACAACAACAACGACGACGACGACGACGAGCTTTCGATGTAGCCGCTAAAAGAGCGATGGCGATCGCAGGACGTCGCGGCGAATACGAGCGAGCGAGCGAGCGAGCGAGCGAACGAGCGAGCAGGTTCGAACGAATGAACGAACGACGTTCGTACGCTAACGACCCGTTACGTGCACTGCCAGGGCCAGCCCGTTAAATTTAACGTTTATCGCCGATAGCGAGCATAAAATTTAATTAATCTAAAAGTGATTATGAGCAAAAGCATGGCGTTGGCCCGGGCAGAACGCTGATTCTATCAGCGACGATCGGGACCATAAGCCTCTCTGTATGGCCGGCTATAACCCTTCGAGTCCATTTTACTTCACTCCGCGGACCTGACATAGCAGCCAGCCAGCCAGCCAGCCAGCCAGCCAGCCAGCCAGCCAGCCAGCCAGCCAGCCAGCCAACCAGCCAGCCAACCAACCACCAGTCGTGGTAGTAACACTTTCATCGGTCTACCGTCGTCACCCTCTCGAGGCCTATACCATAGGACTAACGCGAACTCTTTGATCGAGATAGAAAAGCTTTCTTTTCTTCTTTTTTCATTTCTCCTATCTTCTTTCCTTCTCTCTCGACTCCCATCAGATATGGGATCACTATATACTCGTTCGTATAAATATATTCATTATTTCATAGTTTGTACGTTCGTACCAAAGGAATTTCGATAATGTGCGACATTACATATTCCAAATGTCAAACCGTAAAAGCTTCTTTAAGTTAACCGATTATAGGCATCGAGATCGTGAAAGTTTGGTAAATCGCTAGGGACGAAAGGTATACTTCGTGCTTAGCTCGCTTCCCTCATATTAATTCGGCGACTCTCTCCTCTCTCTCTCTCTCTCTCTCTCTCTCTCTCTCTATCACTTTCAAGCTATAGACTCATCGGGTAGGAGAAAAGCGGCGCCGTGTTATGTGTCTCCTCTATCTCGCGTAGTCCCAAGGGTGAAGTCAAGGCATTCCCTTTTAACGACGACCAATCGAGTCGTAAGATAGGCGATCATCTTGCCGATTACACCGAGAACAACGAGCGATCACAAGTCGCGTTCGCGATTCGATTCTTTTTTTTTTTTTTTTTTTTTTTTTTACCAGGTCCGTAGTCTCTGATCGATGACTTTTTCATCTTCGCAAGTAGAAAAATTCGAAGGGGAAGGAAGGGAAGAAGAAAGATAAGGGGTGGGTAGAAAAAACGCGACTTTCTTTTGGTTCCCAATGGAAACGAATTTAACGCTCGACTTTGAGTACAGTGACCGAGGAGGGAGGAAAGAAAAAAAAAAAAGAAGAAAAGAAAAAAGAATAGAAAGAGGGAAAAGTTAAAAAAAAAAGGAAAGAAATCGGTGGCACGTAGGGAGCGTTAAAATTAACGGCGCAGTAAGAAAGTATCGTAAGGAGTCTGAGAGAAAACTGCGTGCGCAGGTAATTCCACCCCTTCTATCCGACGTATGTATGGTCAGCGTTCGGTAGGTACTCGGCTAGACTTTAAGAAGGCGCGTTATACCTCTTCTTACGAGCTTGGTCGTAATCAAATACTTAAAACTCCGACTACTGCCGGTGGAACGGGAGAAAAGAGTGAGCGGAGGGAAGGGGTTAAAGGGCTAAAAGGAGCAAGTAGTATGAGTAACTTCTTTCTACGCAACCGTGAAAAATCGTGCCCTTTTCGTGTTTTCCCTTCGGACGATCGTAAAAGTCTTTCTCTCTCTTTTCTACCCTTTATATCTCGTTTTTCCGCTCTTAAATAGTCTCGTGCAAAATCTTTTCGCAATCACTCTCTTTATGCTCTAGCTGACTTAGCGCTTACGCAAGGAGGTAACGAAACGATGGAAGAATAAATCATCGTACCGACTTGCGTCCCCGGGATTTTTTTCTCTTCTCTCAGCTCGGCATTCCGTTTTGTCTCGCTATTAATCGAATCGCGGCGAGCACGTAAGTAAACGTCATGGAACACATTGCTACCCTACTGCGAGAAAAAAGAGGGGGAACGAAAGGAAGGGGAAAAAAGGAGGAGGAGGAGGAGGAAGAAGAAGAAGAAGGGGATGTTAGGAAAAAGTTGGAGCGACCGTTAAGATCGTAATACGGCAGTAATGCCCCTGTACTTAGCGGAGTATAAATAAGCGTTAAATCCGTGCTTAGGAGCTTTAATCTGTATTTTTCTCGAGATGCTCGCCTGAATACATTATCACCGCAGATAGATAGATAGAGAGAGAGAGAGAGAGAGAGAGAGAGAGAGAGAACAGTGGGAGAGAGACTTTATCGCGGTTGGCGATAATGCCCGGCCGAGAGGTCTAATATACTCGAGCGAGAACCTTTCCTTCGAAGGGGTGTCGCCGCATTCTCACCCCTTACCCTTATACCCTAAAATTCTATGAAATCTCGTCGAATCGAGTAGAGCGTATCAATAATTACGTAGACGTTGCTAACCGAAGGATAAACCACAAATTGGAGGAAGGGGCCGAAGGATTCGATCTGATCTTTCGCAACGTCGTACAAATGAATGTTACGACTTTTATTAGCCATCGACTGCTCGTTTCGTGGTGGTTTCTCTTATCCATTTTGCTTTTCCACCCTCTTACTACATCGGGAGAAGTAATTGGGTGTTAGAAGAGACGATTGGATTTCTCTAACAATAAGACACGGTCCGTATTCTAGTTTTCGGTAGTGGTGCTTTCTCTAAGGGGAAAGGGACGCTTCACTTTTCGTCGATTTTAACTTTTGTATTCGGATACAAGAGGGAATGGTTAGGGGTGGAAAGAGGGATGGAAAAGGAAAAGGAGGAGGGGGAGGGGTAGGGGAGAGGGGAGAAGGAAGAGGGAGGTCGCTAACGACCGTCGCCGAAGCAGGATTGTTAACTGCTGCTGGGTTTGGATCTCCCGGTAGATGTTGGCGACGCGTTGGTCCTTCCATGTGGGTAGCGAAGAGAGAGAAAGAGAGAGAGAGAGGATCTAGGAAGATGGGTGAGAGGGTAGAAAAGGCCGACTCCGAGGGAGAGAATGGCTAAGCTATTCAGAACAATGTCTTGTTAGGCGGTTTGCTTAGAGGTAATCGCCGAGAAGACCCAGCCAGTCGTTAGACTTACCCTCGCGGACCTGTTTGTTTCGCGGATAATTGCAGCCGATACTCCCCACTTGAAGTTCCTTCGTTCAAACCCACGAGATTCTTTATTGTCTATAATAATTACGAGACGTTTGTCAATGCCAAGAGGCTTTCGAACGTCTAAAATCCTCTTTTATTCTTTTTTCGTTTTCTTTTTTCTTTTTTTTTTTTTCCCCCTTACTCTTGACGTATTTATTTATCGAACATTCGATCTCGTCATATTTCTTTTTTTTTCAATAATTATTATCTAATATCTGACATTACTCGTGGATAGTTTAAAGGTCGAGAGCAAGAATATAAGGCTTTTCTTTTTACTTCGGTCCATTATCGATTTCATTAATACGTATCGCTGCCACGTTAGCATGTATTCCCTAAGGTAATGTTCTTAGTTTAACTCTCTCCCTCTCCCTATCCCTCTCTCTCTCTCTCTCTCTCTCTCTCTCTCTCTCTCTCTCTTCTCTTTCTATCTCTCTCTCTCTCTGTCTCTCTCGAGCCATTTCCACGAGTCCGTGCGACTCGAAAGTTCTTCAGAGAGCGCTGGGATGGAAGGGAGTGATACGGAGAAGGTAGAAGAAAAGGTTGAAGGAGGGAGGAGGCGGAGAGGTGGCAAAGGTAGTAACAGCAGTAGTAGTAGTAGTAGCAGTAGTAGTAGCAGTAGCAGTAGTAGTAGTATCCGTAGAATAGTTACGCCGGCAAACTAAAGGGAGCACCGTACCGACTATTATATGGGAGTTGCTGTTACTTCGTAGAACCAACTAACTTGGCCCTAATGCCCTGCTTATGCGCGATTATTGTCCTCCTCGAGTTCAGACACAGGACCATTACGATCCTATACTAAAACCGCACGGCATCTTCGTTAACGCGAAAATTACTACTACGGATCTCTGATCGGGTGTGGTAAATCGAAACAAAAAAAAAAAAAAAAAAAAAAACAGAATATATAATAACCCCCTTACCAATGTCGTAATATATGTTTGCAATTTGTCGACGTTAGCCGGGTCATTGAAAGAGATAAAATGGAATAGAACGGAGGTGTAATAACGTCGAGACGTTTACAGAGAGACCCTAACCGCGGATAAGAGACGGATCGTAAGTAATCTCTCTTCTTAAACTTCTTTCGTCGTAACGTACGTATATAAAATCTCCGACAATGACAAAGAAAATCAAATCAAACGGCCGTTCTCGTGGTATAAGCCTTTTCACGAGCTTTCGAGATGTATTATCGTCGCAAATACGTTTCCTCGTTTTCCGAACGTAACCACCACCCAGATCCATTGTTGCGAACGTTATCGCCGGTTTCTTCGATTGGCAAAAGAAACGCATCGTGGATGATCGTTTCCAAGTTTCGTCGACGATGCAATTCAATAATTATTATCGTCCATTTTTCTTCGGTCGTGGTATCGTGGCTTTGGATATTTCGAAGAGATCCGTCGATAATCGATCCTATCGAATACGTTACGAGTAATTTTGGACGTTGAAGAACAGTTATTCCTGGCCGAACGAGCTTGAAGAACAAATTTGTCAAATAATTGAGGTGTAACTCGTTGCGAATCGTTTTCGAAAGCGACATACAAAAACGTTTATGACATGGATAACGCCGTGAGTTAAAATAGGAAAAAGGGAGGGAAGAGACAAGCGGAGCTGATAAAAGGCGAAAAGGGTATCGTCGGGGCTGGTAAAAAGGGATGAGGTAAAAGGAGGATCGTTGGATGGCCATTAATAGAACGCTAACTCTGGCCAATGGTCATGCGCCAATCAGTTGTAGTGACAGTCGCCAGGAAACAAGTATTTCCCATCAGTGCATTCGGCATGCAAGGAATCTATAGTCAGATCTGTAGCTCAAGATGAACTTACCACTGGCTTTCCTTTCTCTCCTTCCCTTTCTTCCTCTCTCTCTCTCTCTCTCTTTTGAAATATCAGCATAATATCCTCGATGCATCCTTCGTCATTTCATACAGGATGTTAGACGTCTCGCCTGTCTACCTACCGTTTCTTTAAATTTCTATCGATTTTTCATATTCCATACAATATTTGTATATCTATAAATGTACACACACACACACACACACACACACATATATATGGATGTACGTGGCTGACCAAACGTAGTACGTGTCATAGTCGTACTGTCACGAATAGAGAGGACCAGTAAATAATAAAAAAGGAGAAAAAAAATTCTAGGCGAAGTGTACCAGTAGAAGTTATAGCGTTTTATACAAATAGTTCGATGTAACGACGCCGTCCATAAACTTTCTTCTCCCTTTCGGCCCTATCATATTCTATCTTCGCATTCTAGAGGTCCCCCTCTTTCGCACGTATACGCACGCGCGCGCAAGGACTATAACACGCGCGAAATACCATTGTTGACATGGAGAGAGAAAGATAGATAGAGAGAGAGAGAGAGAGAGAGAGAGAGAAAGGGCAGAGGGAAAAAGAGAGGAAGGTAGATTTTTCCGCACCTCGATATGATTAATACTCTCGCGATATCAAGGGCGGTGGTAAAGAGGAAAAGCGTGGAGCGACAAAGAGCGGAAGGGGTGCAAAAAGAGAAAGAGAGAGAGAGAGAGAGAGAGAGAGAGAGACGGAGAGATAGGCTGAAACACGGGAAAGAGAAAGTCTGCTACTCGAAAACGGGAGCCCGTCGTCGTGTGTGTCGCGTTACGTCGGTATAGAAAAGCGTGGAGGGTGCCAAGAGAAAGAGAGAAGAAAAGAGGAGGACGAACGGGAAGAGGGAGAGGATTGGGTAAGGAGGAGGAAGGAGGGAACGGTTATGGCTCGACGTTCCTACTGTTGGTGATGGTGATGGTGGTGGTGGTGGTGGTGGTGGTGATGGTGATGGTGGTCGCTCGCGTCCTACAGCAAATCCCCGTCAACCGCATTCAATTACGATGTTATCGCGAATACAGATGACGGTTATTTCCTTCGGTACACCCTATACATAACGGCGCCCGCGGAGAGCTCCTGCGTGAGCAAAGTTAAGGCCGTATAATGGCGTGCCGGCCGGCCGTGTGATTGTTTTAGGATGTACGCCGACGATGCTTTGGGATAAAGCGGATCCGATTTCGACGAACCCAGTCTATCCTATTCGTTCGTTCGTTCGTTCGTTCGTTCGTTCGTTCGATCGATCGACGTTCGTTCTATAAGAAGATTCGAAAAAATGATTGAAATCGACATTTTTTACCTATCTTTATTCTTCCCCGTTTGTTTGATTGTTTATTTCTGCTTGGTTTTTTTTTCCTTTTCATTTTATTTTACGATCACTTGGCATTGGTTTCAATAACGTCACCCGTCACAGCGATGTAACAAAAAGCACCTTCCTCGGTTGTCGGTTGCTCCATAATAAATGAATCTGCTTCTTGAGAAAAGGGCGACGTCAATGGATGCTTCTTCGCGGCTTGCCTATACATTGTTTTTTTTTTTTTTTTTTCTTTTAATTCCGAATCTAATTATCACCGAGTAAAACAACGTATCGCATTTTAATTTTACCTGGCTGCCTCTGGCAACGATTCGAGATATTTCAAAGGCGGGTAATCCTCGAACGGTCCGGCTATTCGCAAATCCCGTACGTATCTTTGAAAATGAAGATCGAGAAATAAAAATTCATGCATACATATATATATACACGTCCTTAATCCCGTGCCAATGTATTAATTCGTTCGACAATAGAGATTTACCCGTAAAGGGCGTAAGCGTAATCGTTCCTGAGTCCCTTCATTTTGCTACACTTATTACAGCTCAATCGGCAAAGCGTTTGAATCCAAGCAGTGACTATCGTTCTCGCGTTCGGGGATGGTATCAACGCGGCGTACGGTCTGATTTGATAGAGCAAAAACCAAAATTCCTACGATATAATTCCGTCGTTAGCAATCGAGTGGATGTAGAAAGAGAGAGAGAGAGAGAGAGAGAGAGATGTACATACGATCGGGCTATGAAAAAAATTTCTTTAAAACCATCTTACGTTATCCATTTGTTCGTCCATCTCGAAAGTGTCCTGTTCGCAGATCGATGTCTCGTCGTGAAAGCTACACAATATCTATAATGATTTTATTTCTCTTATCATTGTTATTTTGTTCTTTGAACGTGAGAGAAGAAGAAGAAGAAAAAGAAAAAAGGAGAGGAAGAGAGAGAGAGAGAGAGAGAGAGAGAGAGAGAGTGAGAGAAGGAATAAAAAAAAGCAGACGACGAACTTCTTCGTAACAATCCGGCAAGGATGCAACATATTCGCTCCAGGTTGTGTCCAATTCCCATTCCGCAGGTGGAGCTTTGATTACCGGCTCGCAAGACAAATCTTTGAGCGAACCATCAGGTGGATCCTCGGCGAATACGCCTCGCAATTCGTCGTTCAACATATTCATGGTTAAGGATGACAAATACCTTGATAAAGAAATATAAAGGGAAAAGCTTAATAAAATCGTTAGGATTTATAACGATATCGGGGGGATTACCTGTTACGTTTGTCGCGTAAAATTTCTACGTGATATTCCGGGGCAAATAATTTATTCGCCCAAGGGATTATTCTACCTTTGTCCTCGACCGACGACATGGCCGGTGCCAAATTTCTGATAGCCGCTCTGCGTTTAAACGATAGATATACGATACCCACGTTAAATAATACAAAAGTGACAAATCGATCCAATAATGATCGTGCGTGTATTCACCCGTAATATTGAAATTCGGTTGCGAGGGCGTCGTCGAATTTTGATTTTATCTTCGGATCGAGTTCCTTCAACGTCGAATCGTCGACGTCTTTTCGTATAACCGTCAACGACATCGTTTTCTTTTTTGCGAGCCAACGCGAGAAATTTAATTCAAAGGTTAAAACTGTGACGTGCGATTCGAGAAAGATGTCGTTATTAAAAACAAAAAAGAAAAGAAAAGAAAAGAAAAGAGAAGAGAAAAAATATACGGGAAACATCGATAACTTCAAACAGATGGAGACACGCTTTCGTTTCTCGTAGCTTCGTCGCAAGCTCTCGAACGACGCTCTGGAAGTCGTACGTCGGAGTTAGAAGAGCGGGGTGTACTTCTCGATACTTTCGCGCGATAAAACATGAAATATGAAGGTTGCCATAGGTTCCGTTCGGTGTAGCCGGTCCGAACAGAAAAGGATGTGCAGATCATAACGCGGCGGAGGGTTATATACACCCCCCTGCTGTCTGCTTGAGTTACTTCCTCTTGGCTATTTCAAAAGGGAATTCTTTTATTCTTTCTTTCTTCGTACACTCTATACGTCTCTATCAAAGACCCTATGAGAAAGTGCGTTTCCTTTTCCACCGTACATTCCCATAACCAGACTCTCCTCTCCTCGCATCGTGGCGTTTCCTTCCTAAGAAGAGGAAGAAGAAGAAGAAGAAGAAAAAGAGAGAAAGGTAAGAAAAAGAAAAGATTCGCGGAAAGGGAGAAACGATTTGTAATTCTTCTCTTCGGAAAGACAATTGTCTCGAAAAACGAAGTACCTTTAGTCTCTTTTCCTTCCTGCTATATCGTTCGTGATAAGAAATCCTCTCGATCGTCGATCAACGATCTGTTACGATATCGTTTTCGAGAAAAAAAAAAGAAAAAGAAAAAGAAACAGAAAAACGATTATTATAAGCAACGGTTGTCGTAGTATGTCGTTCGTTAAACGAAAAAAAAAGGAAACGAAGAATGGAGAGAGAGAGAGAGAGAGAGAGAGAGAGAGAGTGAGAGAGGATAAGGAACAAGTACAGCGATATTTTTTTTCCTGGGAAAAAGCAGGGAAAGATTAATTGGAAGCTTCCTGGAGGATGAGAGAGAGAGAGAGAGAGAGAGAGAGAAAGAGAGATGGAGAAAGAAGAGAGGCTGGAACAGCAGGAGTAGAGCCGGGGGCGAGCTTTTTGCCGAACACATAATGCATAGCAAAGCATGACACCCTTATCTCGGGATCTTTAATTCCGTGAGCTGCCGCGAGGGGGTTGGACCAACGTCATTTGTCGGTTGCATCGCGTCGGGCCACAGGCGGCGGCGACGGCGACGGCGACGGCGACGGCGACGGCGGTGGCGGACGGTCAGAGTTCCTGGATAACGCACCACAGTATCCTCGTATAGGGGCTGGAAATTGCCTTGGCTGATTTCATTTCGGGACCAGATTATTTTAAGGGGACCTCGTCCTCTCTCTCTCTCTCTCTCTCTCTCTATCTATCTCTCTCTCTATCTATCCATCTATCTATCTATCTCTAACTCCGTCTTTCTCTTGTTAGCTCGTTCCTCCCGCATTCACCCTCTTCTCTACCTATTCCCCGTGATTAATGCGATACGCACCGAGTTAGGGAGAAACGTCTTCGAAGGTCGACCGCGCGGAGAAAATCCGATTAATTTGCGAGCTCGCGTACGAAGAAGATTTTAAACGATCGTACGAACGAAAGAACGAACGAACGTCTCCTTCGTCATAATTGCGTTTCGGATATCGAGAATAATACGTTTCCTTCGTTCATCCTGTTCTTATTTTCTTTCTTCTCTTCGTTGGGAAAATTTTTCTTCGCAATTTTCTCTCTTTTTTTTTCTTTTTCTTTGAGAAAACTAATGACTACGGACGTACGGACGTATCGGAAGGATCATCGTGCAAAGAATCTTTGATCGAAAGTATATATCGATCGATCGTTGATAAAATTGCGATTACGAAGAGCGTGGAAAATACGAGAGTAAAGAAAAAATATATATATATATATTTATTTATCAGAATACCCACCTTTCTTCTGTCAGTATCGGCAAATCATTATCCCCCGAAGTATCAAGGTGGTTTGTATTAAAAGCCATTAAACTACGTGGCCATAACACTCGCGCACGCACGTAGGCACACATGAACGCACATACCAAAGTACGTATATGTGTTGTAACGATGCACGAATATATATATATATATACATATATGTATGTAAATCCCTGAAGAATCTATCGTTTGCGTAAAATCTCATCAAAATTCCACCTCTCTGATTAAGGCTTAATTTCCGGCCTTGGAAGCGTACGTACCTACGTACGTACGTACGTACGTACGTATGTACGAAGGAGGGAACGCGAGAATAGAAGGTGGGATCGTAACGATATCGTGCAGAGAAACCGGTCGATAAAGTGATACCGAATTAATACCGAACTCGCCGAGAGATACGAGAGAACGTATACACGTTTTAAATACACGTAGACGTACGCGATACTTTTCAAAAGAAGGATATACGTGTGTGTGTATATATATATATATATATCGTCTAAATACCACGAACTTTTATAAATCGAATATCCCCTCCGCCCCATCGATATCGCCCGGCAAAGCGAAATGTTCGACGAAAGTGTCCATTATCCTTTTATGAAAAAAAGGAAAACAACAAAGAAAAAAGTATATATATATATATATATATATATATATATATATATATAATAAAAAAGAGAAAGAAATAACGTAGAAAAAAAGGGGGAGAGAGAAAGAGAAAAGGGGGACCAGGCAACGTGCACCACGTAGTTTTAAGAAGTTTCAACGTGTCCCCATTATAAAGTCTTCACCGAGCATAATAACGTTTGACTCCGTGGGTCTTGGAAGGCATTAGGGAAATCGCATTTGTTCTTTCTCTCTCTCTCTCTCTCTCTCTCTCTCCCTCTCTCAATCTTCTCCCCTTTCTTTCTTTCTCCCTCTTTACCTCTCCTTAACCTCCTCCTCCTCGTTCCACGAATCGTAACTCTCGGCGACGACCAATACGGTCCCGTACGGAAGGTAAAGCCGAACTCGAATACCGCACGCGGTATTTTCCCTTCGTTTCGCGATTTCGATGGTAGTTCGATCGGTGGTAGGAGGGCCGCTCTTGGCCTCTCGCGTTCTTCGAAAGACCATAAATAGCCCGAACGGAATAGTAGAAGGGCTGGTAGTAGATGGGGGATGGAGGGAGGGAGGGAAGGATAGGTGGTAGTATACGTGGTTTGGGCGTAACGAAATTCGCTTTGGTGATAGCTCTCTCTCTCTCTCCCTCTCTCTCTCTCTCTCTCTCTCTCTCTCTCTCTCTCTACTCTTAGCTCTCTAATGTTCTGGAAGTGAAATAAAAATGCTCCTCGAATGTATCAGATTGTATTTATAAGAATGTTATATTTCCTCGGTAGTAATGGGAGCCCCTACAGAGCCGATCGTAAATATATCGGTAATGCGCTAGTAAACGATATTATATACAGATGAATAACAAAAACGTTCTTGCGCTTGCTGGTTGTGAGAGACGTGTTTTTTTTTTGCGAGTGTAGGAAGGATAGGACGAAAGATGGGGGGTGTGATGGTGGTGGTGGTACGTTAAATGGGTGGAGGGACACGTGGTTTTCGAAGGACAGCGATTCGTGTGTCTTAGAAAGATTCTCGAAATATGCTTGGGGATGTATTTTTTTTTTTTTTTTGGGGGGGGGGGTAGAATTGTGGAGGGATAGGAGGGAGCGAGGGAGGGTAAAGTTTATTTTTTTTTTTTGTCTTCGAGTGTTCATTGTCATTTTCTCGTGTTGTTGTTGTTGCTTTTTTGTTTGTTTGTTATTTGTTTTTTTTTTTTTTTTGTTAATTTTTGTTCTTTATTTGTTGCTTCTAATCTACGAGTACGACGACGGTAAGAAGTGCACGTTTCGTTTATTTCGCGGTGCTTACTCTGTGAGAACATATTCTCTCGTATCTTTCTTTTGTACTTCATCGATACGCGGCCTATCTCGAGCGGTTGTTTCTTTCCTTTTTAATCTTTTCCCTTTTTTGTTTTCGTTTTTTATTTGTTAGCTTTCCTCTTTCCGATAATGTCGATCGACGGATTTGCGATTTTGCTCGATGATTTTTATCCTTCGACATCGTCGTTCTAAATGATGACGATTTATTTCGTTCTGCTTTCTCTTTCTTTTCTTTTCTTTTCTTTTATTTAATTTTTTTTTCATAATAATAATAATAATAATAATAATAATAATAATAAACAAAAAGGAAATAATAATATTGTCACACTTTACTTCTTCAATTATATGTAGTATATTTACAGGTACGAGCGCGTCGGTCCTCCTCGATCGTCACCCTTAAATCGAATCCCTTTTTTCTTATCCATAGTCCTTTGGCGTGGATGCACACTCTCCTCTCTCTCTCTCTCTCTCTCTCTCTCTCTCTCTCTCTCTCTCTCTCATCTCCTTCGTCTACATTTCTTTCCCCGTCTTTGGTTTAAAAATTTAAAGCTCCGACCGGAGGTTAAAAGAAAATAAAAGAAAAGAAAGGAAAAAAATTAAATAGACGGGAACGTTCGAAAATCGTAGGACTCTTTTCCGTTTTCTTCTTTCCTTTTCTTTTCTTTTCTTTTCTTTTCTTTTCTTCTTCTTGCGTTTCTCTCTCTCTCTCTCTCTCTCTCTCTCGCTCTCTCTCTCTCTCGCTCTCTCTCGTAAATTAATCATACATCGTTAATCTTTGGTATCGGCTGTATGGAATTCGAGTTCGCGAACTCCCGTTTTAAGAAAAGGAGGCATTATCGATTATATAATACTTTTCGTGCGTTCTCTGTGAGGGTAGGAAAAAGAAATAAAAAAATAAAGAAGAAAAAAGAATGGAAGAGGAAGAAAAAAGAGAAGAAGATAAAAATAGAGAAACAAGAAAAAAATAGGAAACGTCGAGAACGTGATGAAAATCCTCGTACTAAAATGGCAAAATTCCCTATATTTATTCAACTAGACGTAAAGAGGAGATAGAATAATAATAATAATAATAATAATAATAATAATAGAAATAAGAATAAGAAGGAAAAATGTATGAGAGAGAGATTTGACTGTCTCTGCTTCTGTACTCTTTCTCCTTCTTCTATTTCTTATTCTTCCTCTCCCTCTTTATTATTATCATCCCTCTACCTCGATGTCGCCGTCTCTTTCTCGCTCGAACAATCGGCTAATTGGAAGGATTAAAAAACAACGAGAGCGAATTACGTTAACCGGTTTAACGAAGTAATAATATTCATAGAAAGACCTTAATCGTTAGACGTATACTCGTATAACCTCAGGCGTCCACTCGTGGAGTCGATATATTAGTGAGGATATTTACAGATCGACTCCACCATTCTCTCTCTCTCTCTCTCTCTCTCTCTCTCTCTCTCTCTTTCGCACATATCACTCATTCCATCTTCTTCTTTTTTCTTTACTTATCATTAGAAACATATCTTACACAGACTGTCCGTTTATGGTGTACCACGAGCACCGTTAATTTACAATGTGATTCCCAAGAAATCAACTTTGTCATCGTCATTGTCACACTTCAATTTTCTCCCTCTTTCTCTCCCTCCCTCCCTCTCCCTCTCCCTCTCTCGTTTTTTTCGTCATCGAGTTCCTTTACGTGACAAAAGAAAAATCATTCCTCCGTTCGGTTTAGATTTCTTTTTTGTTTTTTTCCCCCGTTTCTTCAAGCGACGGAAGTTTTAGCCAACCAAGTTTAGCCGCGCGACACTCGACACGATTATCGGCCGATTAATAACCGCTGAGACATCTGAGCTTCTTCAGGGGTGGCAAGGCCTCGTCTCAGCTCGTCGGTGCCTGCATCGTCATCGGCAGTGGTTTCACCGAGCCCAAACCGCCTGGCCCGGATAGGCCGTTGTTATTCATGTCACCGGGTGCGCGAGGCCCACCAACGCCTATGGCCGTCCCGTTCACCGTAGGCCCTCCACCTCCACCTGACATCTGACCCTGAAGTCAGAAAACGTAATCGTTCGCTGAACGCGCTCTCCTATGCATATAACCCCTCTCAAACATATATTTTTCCTTCTTTTCGATGGTATTAAATCGTTAAATAAATTCGTGTCGCTTTCGAAACGAGTCGAACGCTTCGAACGAATTAAAAAAAGAAAGAAAGAAAGAAAAAGAAAGAGAGAGAGAGAGAAAAAAAGAAATCCTCTCCGTCGGAATTCGTCAGGGAAAAATTGTCATAGCTCGTCGTCGGCCTTATAAAAGAGACTTACGTTCGTCGCGTGATTATGAGGGCCAACCATCTGTCCTATCCCCTGGTGTCCCTGTAAAGGATTGTGACCAGGATGAACGTTCTGTCCAGGTGGCGTCGCCGTTGGCGGTAATTGCCTTTTTATATAGGCGAGGGATGCTGGCGACTGCGGCGCCATATTGGCGAACCTCGCTTCGTAATCGTACTCGCAAAGGATTTTATTCTCGCACAGATAAAACCGATCGCCAACGCAAAACCTGCAATCATAAATGAAACAACCCTTGTCCATCTCGTTGTAAAAGAAATGAATAATAAATGATGACCCTCTTTTTATTGCAACCGCATTGATCGTTCGTTACGATACCGTAAGATATCTTATCGAGAATCTATCGATCCTCGGGACGATTATCAGAAATTCATGAAAATGTATTTATAAGAATATGCAAAATCTCCGTAAAAAATGGAAAGGAATCATAAAGAGTAAATATGCTAACAAGGAAACACCTGTTGATGCTCTAGCTTCGGTTAAGGTGGTAGGGTAGGCGAAGGAAGCTGAAAGGATAAAGAAAGTAAGAGAAAAAGGGAGAGAAAGAGAGAGAGAGAGAGAGAGAGAGAAAGAGAGAGACGGTCTATCAAAAGACGAACGGATATATCGCTGGAATTTATGGAAAGTATCTACCGAACGCAATTTCCGTGGAAACGTGTAATTGACCCCGGTCATGGTGGCGGTGGAAGGAATATTTTTTCCCTGTTCGGTTTTTTTTTCTACCTTTTTTTTTTACGGTCTCTTTTTTCTCTTCCTTTTTTGTTTTTAATCCGAAAATGGTCGAACGTCAAAACGCGAAAAGTTTGATGGACGCTTGGAAATTTGTACCGATTGACAGTTGCAGAATTATCTCGCGCGATGTATCTGTCTCTCGTATTTCCATCTTCGTCCATATGTGTATATATATATATATATATATATATATATATATATATATATATATATATATATATATATTTTTCAGAGAGGGATAGAGTGGCGGGGTGGCGGGGAGAAAAAGAGATAGATCGATAGTAGGAAGAGGGGTGGGAGGGAGGGAGAAATAGTAGTAATAGTACTAGTAGCGATAGTAGAAAGAGGAGAATGAGGAGTAGGAGGAGGAGGAGGAGGAGGAGTAGGAGTAGGAGGAGGAGGAGGAGGAGGGGGGGAGGAGGGAAAAAGGACGACGTCGGTCGATAACGAGCGCATCGCGACGTGCCGGACAAATAATTATTATCGGCCTTCTCTGTCCGCTAGCGGTGTCGTATCCGCTTTGATCCCGGCAGGAAATACGAGAGCGAAATACGAGAGCGCGCCGAGTCTGGCTCGTGGTAGATACTCTCGTAATCGCACGGCAAATAGAATTAGCGCCCATCGTGCACGCGGCCTCGCTGCTCTACCGTAGCTTATACCAGCTTTCCCTCGTTTTCAAGCTGGCCATACCTCCTCCTCCTCCTCCTCCTCCGGCCACCACTCCCCATACTCCTATCACCTTTTCTCTCTCTCTCTCTCTCTCTCTCTCTCTCTATTTCTGTCTCTCTCCTTTCCTCTCCCCCGCACATTATACGACTGACACGTCTGCGCTAAATGACCCCGCCGAGTACTCGCGACAATGTTGCAATCCTAACGTGTTTTATTCGTTTTTCCTTGAAAAAAAAAAAAAAAAATAAATAAAATAAAATAAACGAAAATGTACTTGGGTATCGTCAACGGGTTATCGGTATTACTTCAAAAAGCAAATCAAGTCGCGTGCTCTGGACGGAAACTCGATTGAAACAATCTTGTTTCTTTTCGTCTTTTCTTCGTTTAACGTAAAAAGAGAAACATTCGTAAGAATTTAACCCTTCTACTTATGGTCTGACGAGGAATAAAAAGATAAAAAAAAAAGGAGAGAAGATATAGCTAACGTACGGTTATGACTACGACGACGAATCAATCGATTTCCCGTGGAGAGATTACTGCGACAACTTGACGCGTTAAAAAGTATTTTACGTCGTAGCTACAATAACTCTACGACGATACACAACTGCTAAACTACGCTCGAACGCGGAAGTGTTTTCAAAGCCTTTTTGGTACCCTCTCGTCTGGACTAGAGATAGAGATATTATCATAACTGCGCAGTCATTGGAATTATCGCACAGCAGTACGAGCACACTCATTGCGTTGGATTTTCCATTATTATGCTCTCTCGCGAATAATGCCACAGCGCGAAAGGCTATCCTTTAATTCTCGCGGAAACGTTTCCCGTGCACGTTCACGATGATACCAAATTAACCTTTCTCTCTCTCTCTCTCTCTCGTTGTCTCTGCTTCTCCGTCGCGTGCCTCTCGTGCGACTAACGCGATTTTCATTCGAGCGAACGAACTAATTAGATAGACGTTTTTAAAAGCTCGGTACGATTTTTCTAATAGGTCAGTCGTTTAATCGCGTTAACGCCTTGGAAGGGATTCATTTATCAATGGTACGGGCTTCGAGGGGCGCGTCCCTCGTACGAAAATCTTATTAACAGAAATATTCGACCGGGGAATATCGTAGAGAGAACGTTTACTCGAATCCGAACGTAAACCTTTCCATTTTCTAAAGCTTCCTATAGTGGAGTAGGAAGCTATATAGGTCTACTAGCACGTGTACGGTAACGCAAGTGCAAGAGAGTTTGAAATATTAATCGGCCGCTAGCATGAGCGAGAGTTGCTTCCTAAAGGATGTAAGAGTACAGTGCTGAGAAAGAGAGAGGATTGGAGAGGAAGAGAATGAGGGAGAAGTTAAAATCACAGGAGTAAAAAAAGAGGATGGAGATAGGCAGGAGAGAAAGGGGAGAGAGAGAGAGAGAGAGAGAGAGAGGAAGTGGAGGAACGTCGTCGTCTCGCCCTCGAGTTTGCATGGAAAATTTCAATCTGGGTGTACTCGGATAACTTGGCTGAATCTTTAACGAGGGTCACCGGGCTTTGCGAAACAGCAACCGAGACTCGTCCATAGACCGGGTGACTACGTAGGAAAGGGAAATAGAGACGCTGCCATCGAAACGTAGAAAGAGAAAAGATAGAACTGTGTATAAGCGGAAAAAAGATAGCAAAAGGAAGGAAGAGACGAGGAGTGTGTACTGCAGTTTGAATAAATAAATGCGAGATAGTCGGTGCCAATGTGTGACCCCATTAGGACCGCTTTACTGCCGACCCCAGTGGTGCCAGCGTGCCCATAGTCCTCCAAGAATAATATCCATGGTGCTTCGACGAATGCGAAACAGCTAAAATGTTGTCTGGTGTTTCTCAGAATGTCTACGAAATAGTTTCTGCTGAATCGAGAGAAAATAGTCCTCGACGATTTTCTTGGTGAGCTTACTTAGCTCTTGGAAATAATATCCATCCATTCCGATCGAGAATAGTCCAAGGATTTGTTACTACCGTCTGTATGCGCGATTCGATACCGATAAAAAGAATACAAAAGTAAGAACGTAAAGGGGGAAAAAAAAAAAGGGATACTAATCGATATCAATTTTGTCATTCTCATCGATCATCTGTACCCGGCAGGTGCGACGGAACAAGAATGCGAATGGTTGAGTGCTGGTAAACGAGTGCGCGAGAAAGAGAGACAACGACGAAGAGAGAGCGAGCGAGAGAGAGAGAGAGAGAGATGTAGCTAATTGGATCGGTAAATCATCCCTCTGTCTAGGAGGGTGGCAACATAGTCAGTGCCACCGGCAACCCTTTATTCCGTGTTATTACAGTCTAAAGTTACCCCGCGCGTAATTGTTGCTGTTTAATTGCAAGCTCTAAGTCGTCGTGTTACGCGACACACACAGCCATTGCTGCTGCCACTGCCACCGCCGCCCCCGCTACCCCCGCCGCCACCGCCGCCTTCATGCGCATATAATTGCCTTCTTCGAGTTTGCCGCGACAGAAAAGCTCTCTTCTGACATCGCGCTAGAAAAATAATTGGATGTCGTTTCCTGGCACGGAAAATGTTCATTGCTTTCTTCGAAGGTTCTTAATTCCTAAAGAATACAAAACAAGGACAAAATCGTGGATGTATGTCTATATATATATATATATATATATACTTTTGAGATATCGCATAAAAGGTTCCTTAGACATTTGTAGTCGCATGGATATAGCGTATAATATCTCTTGGAAGGTATTAAGGAGAAAAAAGTCGGACGTGCCAGTGAGTTGTTTCTGGCGGGTGCCCGTCGAAGACGGTTAAGTTATCATCGTGTCCTATCGTCGAAAAGAGAGGCCTGGAACCCGACAGAGAATAGCCCTGCCGACGAGGGTATTGTCAAAGATAGACAATGCCGGACGATAAAAACGTAAAATTGATGCTCTTTTGTCCGCATTGTTTGAGAAGCTGTACAACGTTTGTCGCACGCCTGGCCGAGCCATTACTATTGGCTTGAAACTACAACCCTTCCTCCTACGTTCTGTCTCTTTCTCTCCGTTCACTCCGTCCTCCTCCTCCTCCTCCTCCTCCTCTTCTTTCTCTTCCTCTTCCACCCTTCTTCGAAACAGTACCGACAGCACGCTCCGCTCGCTCCTGACCAATGGCAACCCTCTCTCGCTCCGACCCTCACTCCCCCTTACCCCTTTACCCCGTCGTATCTCGCTTCCTCAATTCCAACGAGCCGTCAATAAGCCAGCTCACATTGTTGCGCGTTACCAGCTTTGTAGTTTCGCTATTTTACGTTCGTACCAGCAAACGCGATTCTTCCTTTTACCACGTAAAACCACGGAAACCACGAGAGCAACTTCCCACCTACCTACCTACCTACCTACCTACCTACCTACCTAGTAGAACAAAAATTCACCGTGGCTTTATGCCCCGATGAAATCGTTGCCTTCAATAATTTCCAAAGAAAATTTCTACTCCTGCGTGACGAGAAAGCGTGAATCTTTTCATTCCTTCGTTGCCCGTCTAAAAAGCGAAGAAGAATACGAAAGAGGGAATGGAGTTAGGAGAGTAAAGAGAGACGACGAAATAAAATGAAAAGTGGAATAGGAATATAGCGAGGTACGATACAGGCGAGGACAGAGGAGAAAGGAGAGAAGGAGGAGGAGGAGGTGGAGGAGGAGGAGGAGGAGGAGGAGGAGGAGGAGGAGGAGGAGGGTCAGAGCAAAGGGTGATTTCCCAGCTGGCCTGTAAAGCAATCCCCCGAGTCGACTTCTGTCTCGTTCAACTCATACCCCGTCTTCTCCTAGCTTTCCTCGAGTAAAGCTAGTACACCTTACTTCGGGTATTGTAATTATCTTTGAAACTTGCATCGCCCATTCATAATTCAAAATGCAAGATATATATGCATAGATACATACATACATGTATATGTATGTATACCGTTGGAACACGTAGAATATTACTTACCGGTGCGTACACTGTTGACAGGCGAAACAATCAAGATGATAGACGTTCGTCCTGGCTCGCATGACCATTTCGAAGGCCGGTATAGACTTGTTGCAGGCCGCGCAATATCCTGTATTCCCGAAGAGCCTGAGGTAGTCCCTCTTGCAGAGGATAAGGTTGGCCTTCGTATAAAGCGTAGAACCGACCTCGCCTAACCTACAGTCGCAGCATGCGCACTTGAGACAGTCCTCGTGCCAGTAAAGGTCCAGGGCTTTCAGAAGATACCTGTAAAACCGACCGTAGTTTCTCTTCTTACCGACCGTTCACTTTTAAGACACACATCGGCTAGCCCCATAGCCATTCTTATTTCAACTTCGCCGATGGTTGGAAAATGTATTCCACGGAATAAATTCGATAAATTAAACGAATTTCTAAAAGCTATGCGCGCCGTGTTATTCTAGACTGGATACATACGAAACGCGGTTTACTTGGCGAATCGATCGACCGATCGATCGATCGTTCCGTCGCTCGCGTAAAAAATTCAAAAGACGAACGATTCGGAATTAATTAACGATACCCATTAATTCTATGCAATTAAATCGCGAAATAAAGAGAAAGAGAGAGAGAGAGAGAGAGAGAGAGAGAGAGAGAGAACGAATTGTTAGTAGTCGATATGTGTTGATTTTTTAAAAAGGGTCGGGATACTAATGAAGCAACTACGCGGCGTGGCTGCGCGAACAAAACGACAACTGCGAGATAGAAACACAACTGAGATGATCGTTTATTGATCTACGCTTCGCATCAAAGAGTTAAATACATGCGGATTCGAATTCGTATTCGTTTCGCTCACTATCTCGGTGCTGCACGAACAATTTCACTACCGATCTCTACCAATGGGTTAATAAGGATGTGTATTGTGTACTCGTTATCCACGTGTGCAAAAAAATTGCTCGGATACATAGGTATACTTTTTCCATTCCATCCGTCTTTCCTTTCTTTTTTTCTTTTTTTTTTTTTTATTATTTAATCTACACATAGATGGATAGATATGGAGATATATATATATATATATATATATATATATATATATATATATATATATCCATACATAAAATTCCCAGCACGTATATCCGACAGTTTAGAACAATTCGAAATTTTCCCGTCGGTCAGTTAAATCGAAACAAACGCGGTGGCTCTGATTGGAGGCTTTCAGAGCGGATACTGGATAACCGATCGAAATAAAAAAGTCGAGCGCTAGGAGCGATGTGCCTCGAATGCTTCTCGTTAAAAACGCTAATAGCCACGATCGAAAGTGGAGAGCACGAAATAATGGATACGGCTGCAGCTGATGGGGAGGAGGAGGAGGCAGAGAGGGAGGGAATGAGGGAGGGACTGGGAGGAGGAGGGAAAGGGGAACGATCGAAAAATCGTGTTTTCAAGTCGAAACTCCATTTGCCTGACCCACCTTTCCGTGATGGTTTTCCCACAACCGGCGCATTCCTGCTGCGTCGAACCGTTTTTATTCGTTTCCGACTTACTCACGTCCATAGTCATCCTGATCCCAGCTATAACGCCTCCTGCAACATGAACCAGGGGAGGATTTTTTAAATATATGATTAATTCTCTCTCTCTCTCTCTCTCTCTCTTTGTAATCGTAAAGACTCGAGAGAACGAGACAAAAAGATCGTCTTTCGTTCCCTTTCTCCTTTACTACGACGGTTCGGACGATCCAAGCATGGATCAATTTAATGAATCGATAAGAAAAAACCGATATATATATATATATATATACACACATAAATATAAATATATGTAGATAATTTCTATTTCTTTCTCGACGTAACGCGCGCGTACATTAATTTCCTATTTTGTCTGCCCTAACCGACAAAGCGTTTGATTTCGAGAAGTGCGATTCTAGTGCGATTCGTAAAAGGAACACATTTGTTGAAGCGTGTACACACACGTCTGTACCACCGAAGCGATTCGGCGGGTGGATAGCGCGCAAGAGGGTGGTTGGTTTGGCGAGTGGTGGACCGTTGAGAGGTGCGCGCGCGGCGAACCTCGGGAGGAGTGAAGGAGATTCGAGAGTGAACGGGGATGAGGAAGGGAGGGAGCGGATGATTGAGGAGAGGAGGAGAGGGTTGAGGGGCGGGGGCGGGGAAGAGGGAATGGCGAGCTCGTGCGAGCGCGCGCGCGACGCCAGAGGAAGGATTCCCGAGAGTGGAATGGGGAAAGGGGTACACGGTGAGGCGCGGGGCTTAATTAATTAGCCGGATACTTTGAGTAACAATCCATTATTACATACAAACATCCTCGGCCCCGGGGCCAAGCTGCAGCTTTATGCTGCTAATTGGCCTTCTCAAAGCTGGGAGACCCGGGCACGAGTTATAAACGCTACTCCTCTCTCTCTTTCTCTCTCTCTCTCTCTCTATTTCTCTCTCTCTCTCTCTCTCTCTCTCTCTCTCTCTCTCTCTCTATCTCTCTTTCGTTCTCTATCTTCCTCGTTCACGTTGCCATCGTATATACGCGTGTATACCTTTCGTACTATCCTTCTCTCTCTCTCTCTCTCTCTCTCTCTCTCTCTCTCTCTCTCTCTCTCTCTCTCTCTCTCTCTATCTATCTCTATCTCTTGCATATACACATGCATGAAGACACGCGTATAAGTAAAGTACATACAATTGCATAGAGATCTATGGAAAGAGTGAAAGAAAGAGTGAGATAGGTAGAGCAGCATGCGCGCGCCTACACATGCGCGCCAAACGAAGAAGAAAGAACGAGGAGAGACGAAGAGAGAGCGATCGTGGCTCGAAGAGATAGAGAGAGAGAGAGAGAGCGAGAGAGAGAGAGAGAGAGAGAGAGAGAGAGAGAGAGAGATAGAGATAGAGAACGGATAGCGCTAATAACGCGCTCGTGGCGCAAAAAAAGGAAGAAGTATAATTGCCAACCCTCGTGGCAGGTATTTTTCAAATAGGACCCCGTCCGTTAATTGGAGGGCAAATTAAAGAGGAGCCGCGGAGGAAAAAAACATCGTTCCTCCATCATGCAACCCCGCGTGCTTGCCTCTCTCTCTCTCTCTCTCTATGATCACCCCTTTTTCCCACCCTTTTCCTCTCTTCTCCATAGCCTCACCACCACCACCACCACCACCACCACCATCACCATCATCACCGATGCTCCGACTCGACGAGATATCCGCTAGGCGCCTCCGCGATTCGTCAAAACGAAACCCGTCGTCGCTCTTCCTCCGCCTCTGTCTCTTGAATTTTTCTTTCATCTTTATTGTATCCTTTTATAATCTTTCCTTTTCTTTCCTCAACCGATCGCCACAATCGGTTTGATCTACTCCAACAACTATGAAAAATAGTTCGTAAAGTCCGATAAAGTTTATATATATATATATATGTGTGTGTGTGTGTGTGTGTGTGTGTGTAAACTTAAGTAGATTCGTCTATCGTTAAAAGAAAAAGCAGTTTGATATCGAGGGAGGAAATAAAAGAAGCAACGTGTATGGCCGGACTCTCGGAGGCGATTAAATCGCACAAATTGGATACGCGAACCGGTCTGTAATTTAATCTTTCTGCGCGTCACGGACCAGTATAAACTTGAGAGCTCGCGAGACGCAAATAACAGAGGTTGCAACGCGTAGGTACATGCGTCTATGATCCCCGCGTACATCTCCCAACGAATGCACGAAATCCACAAAAGACGTTCTCGCGATCGGATTGCTTTACGAGGAAGATGAGAGAGATAGTGAGAGGGAGAGAGAGAGAGAGAGGGAGAGAGAGGGAGAGATAGTCGGTTCGAATGATAAATACGGTCGAGACCGCAATATCCTGATCCGTGGTAAGCGTACACCTACGTGGTCGTGGCCGTTCAACAACTCGATATTGTAGCATTGCCGCGTATCGACTGCATTCCTGTTACGTCCGACCGTTCCGTTCTCCTCCTCCTCTTCCTCCCTTCCTCTTATCCGTCTTCTCCCCCTTCTCCTCGTCTCGGCTTCGCGCACGTTTCATTACGCGTCACTAGCATTGAATTTTTTCCTCACCCTTTTCCTCTCTTTCGATTCCTATCGGCCCCTTTGAATCCCTTCCTCTTCCTCTTCCTCTACCGCTCTCCCCCCCCCCCCCCACTCAACCCCTTCCCACCCGCCGAATGGCTAATCAACTTTAGCTACAACAATATCGTATCGCGCTTAACGTTCGTTCTTTTTACCATCGTTGTGGAGTAAGTATTAATTGCAACGAAAGCTCCAACCCCCGAGATCGATAGATAAAGTACTCTATGTAACTGAAATCGTTCGAAGTAATAAAAAGAAACGATAGGAAATTCGAAACAATACACCATGAAAGTCCTCTGGATAGTGGGAAAAGTACGATATCCCGATCGGCAACCGTATAGGACTTTTTATTCGGTCAATATAAGAGAGGAGAGGCACCCTTCCGAGATTACGAAACTGCCCTAACAGCAATATGGGAGCACCTATAGCCTCCTCCTCCTCATCCTCCTCCTCCTCCTCGACCACCCTTACCTTCCCATCCGCCACTCGGCCAAAACTCCGGACTATCCGTCGCGAGATATCCTGTCCAGCCGGACAGGGCTGGCGGGTGGTTTAATAAAAATGTCAAATATAAAGTAGCCGGCGGGGTCGGACATTTAGGAAATAAATAAATGTAAAAGAAGAGAGTGGGAGGGACGATGGAGGAGGGTTGGAGGGAGGGTGAGAAGAAGGAAGGAAGGAAGGAAGGAAGGAAGGAAGAAGAAGAAGACCGAGATGGAGTGGAATCCGAAGTAATACGCGACTGCAGAGGAAGGAGGGAAGGAGAGAGAGAGAGAGAGAGAGAGAGAGAGAGAGAGAGAGAGAAGGAAAAAGACAAAAAGAGGGTTTGACGGAATCTCCCCGTCTCTCTCTCTCTCTCTCTCTCTCTCTCTCTCTTTCTTTCTTTCACTCGTTGTAAGTCTAGTGCAAGTGGACGAGGTCCCACGTATAATATTTCTATCGAGAGAAAGAGAAGACAGAGGGAGGAAGAGAGAGAAAGAAAGAAGTTAGTATATCCCACTCTCCGACACGCGTATACTGAAATGCACTCTACGGTTTTCAATTTCATGGACATTTTTTTCAAGCGTTCTCGCGGGCGTTACCTTTTCCACTCGGAAATCGAGGGTGGACCGGACGAGGGGATGAAACGAAGAAGGTTTCGCAGTCCGATGTCTAGTATACCGATGGTGCCGGGTCCAAGTACCCGTAGAGATTTGAGGAAAAAAAAAATAAAGTATATGAATACATATCTATAAAAAAAAAAAGAAAAGAAGGGGAAAGGAATATAATACATCTTTTCTTTCGTGTAACGAAAAACATAAAATGAAATGGAAAAGATTTAATTCGACGATCGATATGTTTCGTTGATAGGACGACGAAAAATAATCGAGTGCCATATATAAGAGAGAGAGAGAGAGAGAGAGAGAGAGAGAGAGAGAGAGAGAGAGAGAGAGATGATAGGTGCTGCAACAGCGAGCACCATTGCAATTTCGGGGTTTAATAATGATCCCAGCCGACGACTCGAGACTGCCTCCCGTGTCATTATACTATGAAGTGGAGAGGCTGCTAATTAGTCATTAGCGGAGGAAAAAGACAGCAAGCAACGGGTGCTGTAGGACGGGCAGCAACCCCATCCGACGCGGCTGTATCGTCGTCGTCGTCGTCGTCGTCGTCGTCGTATCGTCGTCGTCGTCGACGAGAACGACGTAGCACAGGTACGGGCAAACTCGAGCAAACAGGGTGTAGCTTCTAGCCTACGTCTAATTGGACCCCGGCGACGTAAGTTCTACTAATTGAGACCAGGCCTGTAACTATCAGCGGCCACGAGAGGGGCCCTTTGGAATTTCTCAACCGGAAATTAACGATTTCGATAAATAATTTCTATTTCTTATTCCGCTTTTTCTGAATTATACCGCATTTGTGATAGATCGTTCGTCTTTTCTCTTTTTATTACGTTACCTACCTACCTCGAGAGTCAATAATTCGTCCTCGAGAATCGATATTTATCGAAACATGAAGGCTACCATCCGAATGTATATATATGTATATATATATATATATATATATATATATATATATATATATATATGTACATATATATCGCCTAACATCGGTCCCGTTCCAATCGGAATGAGAGTGCACGCGATGAAGCTTTACGTCGCAGAGCCAAGAAAGCTCTAGTTATAAAGCGCACCGCCAACGTTACTTACAAATGTATGCAGTTTCTATGGCCGGTAGAGGGGGATGACAAGGGGTGGGTAAAGACGTGGGGAAGGGGGGGGGATATCAGCGTGTATACCTTGCGGTCGAAAAGTTATTAGTTTCACTCGAGTAAGCGTGGAGCAGTTTACAAGCTATGACTAATTGGACCTCGGTAACGTACCTGCAAGTTCCGCTAATTGAGGCGGCCAGTTCGCTAACTACCAGAAGGGCTTTCGAAAATATAGGTATTCAGAAGAGAAGAATACGGATTCAGAAATCAATGGGTACGGGTACGATCCGCCGATTATAATTCACGAAATTCCTGAAATCCGATAAACTTCGTCGGCTTTAATTAGAACCTTCTCTCTCTCTCTCTCTCTCTCTCTCTTTCTATTCATTAATGTCGCGTGTAAGACGTTTCGTTCGCGAATTTTTCTTTTTTCTTCTTCTGTTTCTTTTTCCTTTTTGTCGAAAGAATAAGAGAGAGAGAGAGAGAGAGATAGATAGAGAAAAAACTAGCGAAATCATCAGGAAACGCGAAACCTGTCCCACAATTAAACTCTTCTCGATAACGAAATAGCGACAGTCCTATATCTATATATATATATATATATATATATATATATATATATATATATATATACACGTGTGTGTGTGTGCACGTGTATATATGTATGCCCTATGTATCTCTATGGTATCTATGTAAGGTACGTGTGTAAGAACCTTTAGTTGGAGGAGACATACAAGTTTGAACGGACGCATAACGAGCCCACCAGGGAACGACGAAGAGGAGAGTAAAGAGGAGAGTAAAGAGGAAGGATGGAGGAAGATAGGGCATAAGATGAGAAGAAAAAGGGAGAAGGAAAGAGAAAAAGATATATATATATATATGTTGAGAGAAAGAGAGAGGGTAGACAGCGCCAAATTTTAATTTCACCCCTAACAAGGCAAGGCACGGAGGAGGGTGCTCCTCGGCCCCTTCAGGACCACGGGATTCCATCCTTCAGGATCATTATATCGCCAATTAGAAGATAGCGGAGCTCGCCGGCGCCTAACAAGCTTCCTGGGGAGACAGACCTTCTCCCGATTCGAGGCAAGTGCTATATACGCGCACGACGTATACATCTTTGTGAGCCGGTAACACCGCCTTCAGCCAGTGCAAAATGTAACAGCTGGAACTCCTTGACTTTTCGAAGTCATTCGTTCGCTTCTTTGCCAAACGAAAGAGATGGGAAAAAAGAGAAAGAGAGAAATATATATATATATATATATAGAGAGAGAGAGAGAGAGAGAGAGAGAGAGAAGCAGAGAGAAGAAGAAAATGGTTGACGCAACGCAGACTGCACGAAATATTTTAGCGATAATTAAAAATATATAAGAGCTAAGATTTGTCGACTTTCTATTTTCTCGACACGAGCGAGATTATTACGTCGGTCGTTAGACGTTTCAGAGAATCGTCGGATCCGAGTTCCTTTTCTTCCGTTGGTGCCGCAAAGCGAGGAGAACATGCGCGCGCGCGCGCGCGTGAGAGAGAGAGAGAGAGAGAGAGAGAGAGAGAAAGAGGGCTCCTTCATCTGGGATCCAATTAACGATAGGCGAACCAAACTCCGAGCGAGCAGCCAGTTAAAAATTAGCTCCGCGCTCCTGCCGCCATCTTGGTGATCTCTCTTTCCCTCTCTCCCTCTCTCTCTCTCTCTCTCTCTCTCTCTGTTCGTTGCTTTCCTTCTCCTCTCCTTCATCCCCGTTTTACGTGAAGGAGGGTGAACGGGCATGTTATGTCCAGCACGCGGATATTACAACCACCCACACCAACCCTTATCCGCTAGGCAACTCTCCACCTTCCTTTGCACTATTACCTACTAATACTACTACCATTGGTACTGCTACTACTACGATTACTAGCACTAGCAATGTCTCTAGATACTTAATGGGTACATCGGAGGGTATATATACGATGGGTTTCAAATTAAACTTATTTTTGTAGCTCGCGTGTGCTACCCCGTAGTGTTCGGGATCCGTCGTTAAATATCTTTTCGTCGCAGGGTTAAGTATCAGGAAAAACTTATTTTCCAATTAGTAATTCGTCGTATCGATGATAGATCGAGGACTAATGAGACGAGAGTGAAAAAGAACGGAGAAGCGAGTGTAACGTCGTAAGCCCATATAAGAAGGGGAACAAAAAAAATAGGGGCTGACGGAATTCAATTTAAACTTATTTTTGTTCTTACAATATCTGAAATGGCGAATCTAAATACGGGAATAAAATATAAAATTGCTTCTGCCAAGCGAAAAGACCCGGGCTACACCTTCCCTCCTGTCTCCTCCCAATTTTTATATATGCTGAAGAAGGAGAGAGAGAAAGAATGAGAAAGAGAGAGAGAGAGAGAGAGAGAGAGAGAGAGAGAGAGAGAGAGCGTGTCGTCTGTGTGTGTGTGTGTGTGCCTGTGAATCGAGTATTGCTTACACGAAATAAAGAAGTGGAACGCGTGCGCGCGTGACCCGTACTACGTATCCCATATAGAGGGTGGTCATTGAAAATTGGAAAATGCTCTTGGCAATAAATTAAAAATCCGACGGTTTGGCGATACTCGCACGTATCCGTAAAAAGAACCCTCTAAACCCTTCGGTCAATTTCGTCTGTACTTTTTTGAGCTTGTTCTTTCCTCCGGAGGAAGGACGTACTACCATCCATGAAAGATTATAGGAGTCTTCCCATATTTTTATATTATTTGAACATAAAATCGTATAGGTGTGGTAGAGAGAGAGAGAGAGAGAGAGAGAGAGAGAGAGAGAGAGAGAAAGTTTTGTTCGATAGAGAGAAAAAATAAATAAAACAAAGACAGAAAAAAAATACCAAAAGGAGAAAATTCGAAACATTTCTATTAAAAAACCACGAGTATATTTGTCGTGGGCAAAGGGAAGAAAAATAAGGGGGGAAAGAAGAGAGCGAGAGAGAGAGAGAGAGAGAGAGAGACAGAGAGAGAAGTAGAGAAGTAGAGAAGGGAATTCTTTGTTTTCGTGGAAGAAAACAAAAATTATTCCTACATCGGTTGGTACGTGGTCCTGAAAATTCGTGGGTTTTGGCGGGGAAGAGAGGGACGAGAAGGGGGGTTTTGGGAGAGTCGGCGGTGCGCATTAATGGAAGGAAAACGGAAAACAATTTTAGTCGGTGTAATATACTTCCTTGTGCAAACAAGACTCGGTAAATCGAGCAAATAAGGCTGTAAACCGTGGTCATTATAGCTTTATGCAGGCGCCCGTTGCAAAAACACGAAAAATTAACGAGACCGGTTCTCTCTCTCTCCCTCCCTCTCCCTCTCCCTCTCTCTCTCTCTCTCTCTCTTTCTCCTTTTCTCTCTTTTTTTGTTTTTTTTTTTCCTTTCGTAGTTTTTTCTCTGTCACGAAGCAGCGGCGTTGTAGACGTAGTTAGCGGAAGGAAAGGGCTGATGTTGCCTTAGGCGAAGCGTCTTATGGGTCGACGCCGATCATAGCAAAGAAAGAAACGCGAAGAGGGGAAATAGAGAAATAGAGGAGTAAAGGGGAAAAAGAGAGAGAGAGAGAGAGAGAAAGAAAAGGAAAAAAAAAGAGGAGGGAAAAGAAAGAAGCGACTTCAAAAGAAATTTTTGCGCTTTTCCGTTCCGTCGTCGTCGTCGTCGTCGTCGAGTAGAATCGACGCAACCGGCCGCGATACACTTTTCCTGCTAGGCAATATTCATAAATCACCCTCCAGCAGCCTCGACCCCTCGCGCCTCGTGTCTACCCTCCCTTTTTCCTCTTTCTCCCCTCCTCTCTCTCTCTCTCTCTCTCTCTCTCTCTCTCTTTATATAGGTATACAGATATATACGCTTAGAATAAGTATCCCTCCTCTTCCCGCAGGAGGGATGCAGCGACGAGGTCAACTTCCTTCTTCCTTCCTTTTCTTTTTCTTCTCCCTAACCCCGAGGAGAGGGATATAGGGAACGGGGAGGAAGAAAGGTGGTGGGGGAAAACGAAGGCCAAGGAGGAGGCAAAGCCGAAGAGGAGAATCCGTGGTATGGGGTAGCAAACGGCGGGGGTGGTGGTCTCAGATTCTATTAAGATCTCAGTAAGTCTTGTTACACGGAGAGGCCATGCCGCAAATCTCGCAATAAAACAGCCACCGGTATAACACAGATTCGACCATCCACCAACTACCACCACAGGCGTGCGTCCTCCTCTTATATTCCTTCTTCCCCCTCTCTCTCTCTCTCTCTCTCTCTCTCTCTCTCTCTCTCTCTCTCTCTCTCATACAACTCCAGTAGTACTGAAAAGACGTCCACGTCGACGCGACTTTTCGCTTTTCCGAATTCTCTACCCCTCCCGCCTCTTTCCGGTATTCTTATTTTTCCATAGCGATTTACAAGCTTTCGTTGCCCTACCAAAAGAAACAGGAATAATCCGGTTTCTCGAATAAATTTAAGGAACGACGAGAAGGAGGTTTTCCTTTTTGTTTTTGTTTTTTCTTTTTTTTTTTTTTTTTCGTTTGTTATTTTAATTTCATTTTAACGAAACACGGCGATCAATGTAAATGATTAATCATCATCCCGAGTGGTATTTAAACATTAACGTACATCGGCTAATATCGGTATCGCGTATCGTGCAAATTTTAAAGTGTCCTGAGTGGAACGACGACGAAGACGACGACGACGACGACGACGACGATATCAGCGTGTCGTAAAACGAGTCGTAAGCGTCTCGAACCAACAGACACCTGACGCAGCAACGTGCGTAAGTGATAAAAGGGTAAATCTAATATCCTCCTACTATACTCGATGTCTCTATTTCTCTTCTTAGAATTCGAAGAAAGGAATTAGAATTCGAACGATCCTTTATTTCATCTTACTCCTAAAGGAAAGAGTAAGGGAGAGGGAGAGGGGGGGGGGGAGAGAGAGAGAGAGAGAGAGAGAGAGAGAGGCGATCTACCATCTTAAAAGGTTCGACTATCTAGGCGACGTGGCATACAACTTTGAACAAAATAAAGAAAGGAAAAGGAATGATAGAAGTGGCAGGGGGGAGGGGGGGTGAGGGGTGAAAGCGAGATATAGAGGAGA
>OU426870.1:755000-762500 GCA_911387685.1 Dolichovespula media
CACAAAAACGAGATAGTTAATTCGATACGTGACCAACGATATAGACTTTGTTTTTTTATAATAATTATTATTATTATTATTATTATTATTATTATTATTATTATTATTTTTTATTATAGAAACCCGCGCGATCAAGTAACTCGTGTTATCACCGACGAGACGTCGTTAGAGTTTAAACCAGGTTGGAAAAGCGCAAACCTCCTACCAGCAGGATGGTCGGTTGTAAACTGCCGGAGTACCGCGTGCGGCCACGGCACGCCACCGACGGTGATAAATCCCCACCACTCTGAACTCTCTCTATCTCTCTCTCTCTCTCACTCCCTCTCTCGGCTTCCTCCACCGATTCGGAAGACAACCCCTCCACCATCGACGATTCTACGTCGTTATCCCTCCGTTACTCCGACAAAAACGAGCCGTGCTTGCCCCCACTCTCGAGGATTTTCGCCCACCACATCTATTTCGCTCCCTCCACGTGCTCGTTTTGTCCCTCCATTCACCCCACTATATATCCTCTATCAGCTCTCTCTCTCTCTCTCTCTCTCTCTCTCTCTCTCTCCTTTCTCTCTTTCTCTTTGTCTTTCCCTTTGACTACCTCTCTCTCTCTCTCTCTCTCTCTCTCTCTCTTTCTATCTCTTTCTCTTTTCCGTTCACTATCTTTGCCGCACGATTTAGCTCCCGCTCGAGCGAACGAGTTTTCGTGATACGGGATAACGTCGGTACTCTTGCCGATTAACAGCGACGCGCCTGTCAAGTGTTCCTTCCTCTCTCTCTTTCTCTCTACTCTCTCTCCTCTCTCTCTCTCTCTCTCTCTCTCTCTCTCTCTCTCTCTCGCTATTTTCGTAAATAGAATATTATAAGAAAATTTTAACACCGATTGATACGTACCACCTCACGAACGTTCTCCCCCGTTTCCATGGATAAATATTGATTATATTCCAATCGGATCGATCGCAATATTTTAATCGAGATCGTCCTTATAACGATTAGGAATAAATATATGATCGTTTTCTTATAAAGATCGTAGGAGAATCGTTTCGTTATGAATGTCAAAGTCGATTGCGTCAAGCCACGGGAAAGATCAAGTTCGCGACTAACGTCGACCGACGCGAGCAAAAGTCTATCTACCCTATCGCACGCGTACAGGAACGATGGTTAGGGAGGGGACGGGTATCGTGCTCGAAGGGGATGGTTATCCCCACTTTCATCGAAAGCTTCCCACCTAACAGCTATACTCCCCGTCGGCTTTCCCGCAAGGCCACACCTCCCATTACAAAAATTACACTGCTCGCTGATTTAGTGTTGTGCGACGTTCCGTCGAGAGGGGAGGAACGCGGAGGGGTGTACCGTTAGAGTGAGAGAGAGAGAGAGAGAGAGAGAGAGATAGATAGAGGGTGGCGTGGCGGTCCGGCGCAAGGATAGGAACCTAAGTAATGAAAGGGTTGCTCTCTCTGCCGGCTTCGAGAATCACGGAATCATTCGCCAGATTAAATTAGAAAGGCTACGATCTTTTTTCTCTCTCTCTCTCTCTCTCTCTCTCTCTCTTTTACCTTCAGCGCGCCCGAATTCGTTCGAGAAAATGGATTAGACCGCGTTTATACTTAACGGCACCTACCACTACGCTCCCGATATGCTTTCTTTTAATTACCCAGTGATTTACGGCAATGAGCTGATTAAATCGAGAACTCAAAAGGATCACCATGTGCGAAATAACGGGTTTCGTATGAACAAGCCCCTCTACTATCTATCCATCTATCTTCTATCTATCTATCTATCTATCCTCCATCTATCTGTCTATCTATCTATCTTTCTCCCACCCCTTAAGCTCAAGTTCTCTCTCTCTTTCTCTCTTCAGCCTCCACGGCCTTCTTATTGGATTGCCTTGTCACATTTTTATTTCATAGCCGCTCGCTTTCCGCATCGCGTTCTCGACGTTAATATCGACGAAACTTTCATTTCGCGGAAGTGCAACGTTATAAATTTCGAATGCGCTTTAATGTAAGTGGACTGCTCCAACGGTGGCGGTGGCGCTGGCAGTGGAGGTGGAAAAGGAAGAGAAGGAGGAGGGCCTAGGAGCAGAAAGAGGAGGAGGCGGAGGAGGAGGAGGAGGAGGAAGCGGAGGAGAATAAGGATGAGGAGGAGAAGGAAGGAGGTAGGGTAGGTTGCGAAATAGAGAGAGAGAGAGAGAGAGAGCGTCGCGTTTGCCGCTAGTCGAGTGAATAGAAGCAAGTACCAAAAGGGGCGTCTCGCCGACGCGGCCAACTTTTTAAACGCACCCAACTTCGACTCTGTTTCACGAATTCGTTCGACCGTCGTAGACTTTGCCCTGGATATATAACGTTAATGCGATCGCGTCCTGCCGTGCCGAACTTTGCCGATTATAGTCGATTCCTTCTCCTCCCCTAAACTCCGACCCAAGCCAACCCCTTTCTCCCAGTCTCTTTGAAAAAGTATTATCGACGTCAAAACTCGACAAAAAATGAACCGTTAGCGTTCAACGGGGAGATTGAAGAAGGTACGTCGGGCATGTATGGGTGATATAACTTATATAGAAAACATTCGGGGAAGAGAGAGAGAGAGAGAGAGAGAGAGAGAGAGAGAGAGTAGCGGGGGTGGGAGGAAAACGAAGAGGCACTGATAAAACGATTCGAACGACAAAGTAGATAAATAATCAGCTAGAGATGGGTAAACAGTGAAGTGAGATGGACGAAAATAAAGAGAAATAATGGAGAGGGATGAGAGGAGGAGGAGAGAATCAGCGAGTGTGTGTGTGTGTGTGTGTGTATGTGTGTGAGAGAGAGAGAAAGCGTGGGGACTGAAAGAGTAGAGAGTAAAGCGAGCGAAAGAGGGGTAGAGAGGACTAATCACTTCTAGGGACTTTAATGGAGGTTTTCTGTACGCCGTCTACTTTGTCCACGACTTATACTACTATGGACCGCTCGGAAGGAGATTGTGCCGTGGAAAAAGCAGGCAAAGAGAGTAGCGTTACGTGCATTAAACTAAACGGCACTTCGGCTCCTTTCTCTCTCTCTCTCTCTCTCTCTCTCTCTATTCTTCTCCTCTACCGTGCGCTCCTTTATCCACTAGCAAGAAGTTTCTGAGCTAGTACTCGATCGATACCGATCGAAACGGATATCGAAATAAATTCTAGGCATCCTCGGACGACGGTCCTCGTCTCGTTGGTTGCCGATTTTACGACAGCCAAATATCTATCTATTCTTCTTCTCTTCCTATCCTATTTCACGAACTTTCACGCTTCGACGTCCTAATCGATTTAAATTTCCTTTTATTTTGGTTTCTTTATTATCACAGATTAAAAAACGAACGACGAAATAATCTATAAGCGATATAACGTACGAGCCAATCCATCCTTATCAATCCCAATTTGATCTTGTCTATGCGAATATATTTTCGATGAGGAAAAACGTTTCCTACGTGTTGTGCCTCGCGTATTTTTGCCGTCGCGAAAATAAAAGGAAAGAAAAGAAAAGGAAAGAAAAAAAGTACGAAGGAGAAAAAAAAAAAGATAACATTACTAAATGGTTGCTAGGGAAACGCGGATTTATTATTCACCGAGTTGATGTATCGGACAACATCGACAAGGAGAACAGGTAGCAGTAAAGTTTGGCGATGCCCGAGGCATCTTACGAGGCTTGTTGCTCGTCCCGGAGTACCAAGGATGATAGCTCGATCTTACTTTTTTTCTCTTTCTCTGGATAATACTGGACTAGGAAAAGATGACTATGAAGGATAAGAGAAAGATGGCTCGTCGTATATATATGTATATCTATAGATCTATATGGAGTATATACATGTGTATACGCATGAAATATATATATAAAGTCGCTCACTGTGGCCGTCCTACCCTACTCCACAAGCACCCCTATTTCTCTCCTCCCGGTGCTAAACATCCACCGTTTTCCTATAGCGAGCTACGTTTCAACCGCATTCAACCCCACACCCTACACCCACCGTCCTTCCTTCTGCATGAGTCCATTCCTGCCTGCCTGCCAAGCTGCCTGCCTGCCTGCCTGCCTGCCTGCCTGCCTGCCTGTCTGTCTGCCTGTCTTCCTGTATGTCCGTCTGTCTGCTTGCTTGCTTGCTTGCTTGCTTGAGTTCTTGCTTGCTTACCTACTTGCCTCTGCTCTCTTTATCCCTCTCTCTCCCTCTCTCTTCCTCTCCCTCTCTCTCTCTCTCTCTCTCTCTCTCTCTCTCTCTTTCTTCTCTTCTCTTCTCTTCTCTTTAGGACGCACATATAAAAAGATGAACGTACGATATAGTCAAGTATATTCTCCTATCTCCCGATCTTCGAAGTGTTACATTTTATATTATACAAGGGATGATGTAAAAGTCACAAACTCTTCTTATTTTCTTTTTTCTTTCTTCTCGTTTTTTTCTTTGTCTTTTTTTATTGTATATCCTTTCAATAAATAATAACATGAATGACTAAAGAGAGAGAGAGAGAGAGAGAGAGAGAGAGAGAGAACGTTGAAGGATTTATCAGATGTCCTTCCACGAGAAAAGATGCAAAGAGAGGAGGAGAGAGAAAGAGAGAGAAAGAGAGAGTAATGGAGTCTTCGAGCTTTTCTCGATAGGTTGGTATACAGAGAAAAGACAGCTAGTGAAAACGCTAAGAGATTCGTATGAAAGGAGGAGGAGGAGGAGGAGGAGGAGGAGGAGGAACGAGTCTCGTTGGTCTCGTTCGATGGTAGTTCCCGAATCGAAGTAAGTATCGTTCTTGTATATCTCCTTCCGCATGCAAGCGAGCGAGCGAGCGCACGCGCGCAACATCGAAGAAGTATCGCCGCCATGACATTTTGTGGATTTTGAAAGGACGCGGCACGATGCTATCGATATTAGCAGCATGGCACAGATACTAAGAGCTTTTCTGGTAGAGCTGGGATCCATTAGCCGACTCGACTGTCTTCCGAGTCCATTACAAGATGAGCCGCCATCCTCCTCAGTGACCTACCCTCCTTTTCCCAACTTACCCAACGATACATTACGATCTATCTATGTACGTAGTGGAACGAACACACACACACACACACACAAAAGCCTGCCTACACGGTGTCCGCATACACGCGCGTTTAGTGCACGATTTTCCCTCTCTCGTTCTCTCTCTCTCTCTCTCTCTCTCTATGTATCTATCTATCTCTCTATCTCTGTATCTCTCTTCCATCTATCTATCTTTCTCTCTCTCTCCTTCTCGCTCCCTCGTTCCCTCTCCTTTCACATTTCTTACCCGATACGTGTTACCACGTTTTAAAGGCCCCTTCGCGAAAATTACCTCCAGAAATAACGAGCACGTCCGATCCGATCAGTGTCACAAATTATGAGACGATATCATCGTTAAAAGACGAACAAATCATAAAAGAACGATGTCTTTCCCAGCGAGAAACGTATCGCCCCTACCTACATATATATCCCCTCCCCCTACGTAATGCAATTACGAAGCACTCGCAATTTCTTTTGGGTTAGCGGAAAACAAGTGACCGATCCGATCTCTTGAAAGTTACGGGAAATCATAGACACATTTCGTCTCTCTCTCTCTCTCTCTCTCTCTCTCTCTCTCTCTGTGCGTCTATATATGTATGTACGAGAAAAAGAGACAAAGAAAAGAGAATAGTAAAAACGTCAGAGACTTTAGATCGGATAAGATGGTCGAAAACGATTGTAAGAAATTGTGAAAATAGTTCTCTCCGTCTCTCTCTCTCTCTCTCTCTCTTTCTCTTTCTCTTCCTTTTTTTGTCTTTTGTTCGTCTTTCTTTTCGTTCAAACTCGACTCTGGTAGATCGATCGATGCAAAGACTACTGGAGTCTAGCCGATGTAGAGAGAGTGCTGCTGTAAGGAAAATCTCATTGAATGTTCGAGCACGCGTGCTAAGAATTTTTGTCGCGAGACGGCCCTCGGTTGTAACAAAAAAGAAAAAAGAAAAAAAAATAAATAAAAAGAAAAGGAAGAATGAAAAGGAAAAGAACGCTAGCGAAGTGTCAGAGAGAAAGAGAGAGAGAGAGGGGGGGGAGGGGGTGGGACAGAGAAAGAGGTAGCTACGACGAAAGATGGAAAAGGAAAGAAGGAAGGAAGGAAGGAAGGAAGGAAAGAAAAAGTCCAGGACAGGAAGGAGCTACATTCGAATACTTAAACTAAGAGCACGGCTAGTGCGACGTTCCTTGATTTATTCACTTCGTGAATCTTTTACCTTCTTGCCTCCTCCGTTCGGGCTGCGTCCTTCGAAACCGATGTATAGATACTCCTCTCTCTCTCTCTCTCTCCCTCCCTCTCTTCAAAGCTATCTTTTCATTCGACACACCCTCGTATTTTCCCATTCGATCTTCCGACTCCGTTTCTTACGTGCGATCGAGATACCGTAACAAAGTGATCAAAATTGCAAGAAACGATCGCCGGTAGAGTCGATTGCTCTCTAACGAAAAGAAAAGAACCAAAGAAAAAGGAAAAGAAAAGAAAAGAAAAGAAAAGAAAAAAATAAAGAAAGTAGGAAGGAAAAATTTTCGTGGAGTTCGATCAATGAAGGTGGCCGAGCCGATAAGGTATGATAATGAATAAATTGCTCGCGCGAGAAAGACAGAAGGATATAGACAGAGATAGTGATAGAGATAGAGACAGAGAGACAGAGAGACAGAGAGAGAGAGACAGAGAGAGAGAGAGAGAGAGAGAGAGAGAGAGAGAGAGAGATTGTACGCGGAGAACGATAACTCGGAGTAGAGGAGTAAGCAGGAACGTGGGGTGGATGGATATTGCTCGACGACGAAGAGCTCCGAGTGAAACCCCTCCGTTCCTATATTATTGTCCCCAAACCCTTTGGATCTCTACTAGCGAGTGCCTCGAGTTACTCGCGAACCCTCCGCGACCGATGAAAAGAGGGAAAATCGGTTCGATGAGAACTCGCTAACCACCTTTCTTTTCGTTACCTTTTTATCGTTGCAATCACCGATCGAATATACGATACTTTACGATTCATTCCCTCCCGCCCCGCCCCGCCCCGTCCTCCTATATTCTTATATTTCTTCTTTCCTTTTTTTCTCTCCGTTTACCCCTCGGTGTATGTACTGCGATAAAATACATCGCGAGTAACGATTTTAAATGGGATATAACACTCGTTAGAATCCAACTTGAACTCGTCTTACGTGGGATCGTTCGTCTTCCCATTTCTCTATCGTCAAATAGTAAAACTCGCTGGTCTAAGGATGCTGATATTTCGGTTTGTTCGGTATAGCCTTTCGTGAGTTCGTCATAGCCATCGTCGTCGTCTCATTCAAAGACTACTCGGAAAGGATATGAGCGAAATGCCTACCCGACGCCATTCGTTGCCGATAATTGCCTTATTGACATTAATAAAACGAGCCGGATACCGAGGGGTTTGTCATCCGCCACGCGGTCTATGCCGTCTCTCTCTCTCTCTCTCTCTCTCTCTCTCTCTCCCTCTTTCTAATACAAGCTGCTTTATAATTCTACAACGATCCCAATATGGATTGAGAGTC
>OU426870.1:767500-782500 GCA_911387685.1 Dolichovespula media
TACTACTATATACAGTACTACCACTACCGCTACTATTGCTAGTACACCCGATGTGACGGGAGAAAAGTGTGCGAGCGAGCGAAAGAGAAAGAGAAAGAGAGAGAGAGTGGCGAAGAGAAGAGAAGAGAAGAGAGGAGAGGAGAGGAGAGGAGAGGGCTGGCTGCGGGCTAGGCGAAAGCGACGGGGAGGGGCTCGAGGGGGAATCGAGGGGTCAAATGGCGGGCAGAATGCGCGGTGATTGCTGGAGGGCCGCATAATTGCACCCTTTGTGGTGCAATCAGCGCCGCAACTTGGCTGGCGCCTAGTTCTAGCGCAACCCCTCCACTACCTCCCTTCGTCGCGGCATCACGTACCTGCCACCCTCTCTCTCACTCTCTATCTATCTATCTCTCTCTCTCTCTCTCTCTCTCTCTCTCTCTCTCTCTCTCTCCCTTCCTATCTCTTCCACGTTCTTCTACGCTCGACAACGTCGACGACGACGTGGCACCCTTCGACATTGTCCCCTCTTAAATATCTCCACCACCTCCAGGTCGGAATCTTCCTTCGATCCTACGGGCTTATGGTCCCTAAAATTTTCGAACGCCTACGGCTACGGCATTTTATGTCGTTGGACCTATCTCTCTCTCTCTCTCTCTCTCTCTCTCTCTCTCTGGGCTTTTTGATACTTTTGGGAAATACGTTTTACACATGCTTGTCCTGAAAATTTTCTTGTTTGCGTTACAAACCGACAGGAAGTATTCCACATTGTTTTCTCAGGTTATTCCTTTCGAAACGCACGTCACTCAAAGATGAACCTATCGTATCGTTTGTTCCTGGAACATGTTTCGAGATAAAACGACGGGATAGAGGAAAATATCTATCTTGGTTTTTATTTAAAAGGTTATAACGGAACAAGAGAGAGAGAGAGAGAGATAAAGATATCGATTTGAGAAGCACTGCCCGAAACATATACCACATCCCGTGAAATTGACGCTTCTCCTGGACCGCCTAGCGCGTTGACAATAGCGTGTACGATCGAGACTGTGTTTCTACACAGTCGTTGTCGAGTCATTAAACTCAGACATTCGCAATTAAGTGCTCTCGCGATATCATCAAGAACGTACGGCGCACGCCGTGTACTTCTTTATACAACAACGTTGGTTGGTAACTCAGTATGAAAGATCCAATTCGATAAAGCTACGCGGCTAACGAGTGTGGCCTCGGCAAAAATAAAATTGTCTCTCGATCTTCTTCACGATCTTTCTCTCTCTCTCTCTCTCTCTCTCTTTATCTCTCTCTCTCGATCCATCCTGCTGTAGCCCCGGCCGTTCCGTAATATTAATTAGAAATTTATCTCCGATCTCGATATAATTGATTCGTAATTTCCGTTTATCGCGAATTAAATCGAAACGCGATGCACCCTCCCGCCTCCACCCTCCCACCCACCCACCCCCCCCTCCCTCCTCCCTCTCCCACAACCGTGGCTACTTTATTCTTCGATACTTTATTGAATCCGCGTTTCTGAAGGAGCTACGCGAAATCGTAAAACGTAAGGAGATGTTTCTCCTCGAGTTTACGAGGACGATCGCAGAAATAACAATCGCATTGTCGTTTCTAACCGGCGAGAATAAGATAAAGGATACACACAGAGAGAGAGAGAGAGAGAGAGAGAGAGGGGGGGAGATAGTGAGGGAAGATAGGGGGAAGGGAGATAGACGGTCGTTGAAAATATCTCGTTGTCTATTGCCGATGAGAAAAGAGAGAAAATAGAGAAGGAGAGAGATGACACAACGGGATAGGCTCGGACGATTGAGAATCACTGAAGCTTGCAGCTTGCGACACGACGATGCCATTACCGTGTCGACCTTTCTCTTTCCCCTCATTCCCCTCACACAACTCTCACACAATCACGCACGAGTATATACATGTGTGTGTGTGTGTGTGTGTGTGTGTGTTTGTGTGTGTGTGTGTGTGTGTGTGTGTATATATCTCTCTCGCTTCATTCTGAATGCCCTTCCTCTCCCTCCCACGTTCTGTCTGCGCGCCTTAAGTCTTGAATTATACAGACAGCGCCACTTAAAATAATACACCCGGTATAAACTGTGCATCAACGCTAAAAGCTGTCATTTTCTGTAAGCCGGAATTATGGAGATTCCACGGCCCGTCGATGTACCTCCTGCGGCGCGCGTTCTTATCGTTAGCGCGTGAAAGGGTGTAAGAGAGAAAAGAGACAGAGAAAAGAGAGAGAGAGAGAGAGAGAAAGGAAAAAAAAAACGTTCAAGGAGCGTGAGAAGAAGAGAGGTGGAGAGGGGACAGGCCGAGCGGGAAAGAGAAACGCGAGAGTGTGGGTAGAGGGAGAAGATAACGAAAGGATGTCATTACCTCGACGCGTTGGAAAAAAAAGAAAAAAAAAAAAAAAGAAAAGAAAAAGGAAAAAAAGAAAACGTGACCGGCCGATTAAAAGGAAGGATGGAAGGATGGATGGATGGAATGAAGGAGGGAGGGAGGAAGGGAGGGAGGAAGGAAGGAAGGAAGGAAGCAATGTTTTCGAAGATTACCTATCGACGTTGACAACTAATCTGGCACATTTTATAAACAAAAAGGGGAACATTGACCCGCGTTACGTACGATTTATTCAATCGAGTTGCAAGGAGATAACCGTACGCGCATATGCAACTTATGTATATACCTTTCGTGTAAATGCAAAAGTATGAGAATAGTTCACAATTATATATATATATATATATATATATATTTATTAAATAACCTAATACTTAATCTCGTGTTCGTATCGTTTTCTCGTAAGAGAGAGAAACAAAAAAGGGGAACGAAAAGAGATGAGAGACCAAGAAAAAAAAAAGAAGAAAAACTAGAATAGGAAAGAAGGAGAAATATAGAAGAAGAGAAAGAAGAAGTTGAAGAAGTAGAAGAAGAAGAAGAAGAAGAAGAAGAGCAAACCGAGTCCATTATTCGGCGGCAGTCTCGTTACTTTTGAATAAACTGTTGTCTGCAGATAGAAAAAAAAGAAAAAAGAAAAAAGTAAAAAAAGAAGAAAATAATCCATCGCGGTCCAGCTGTCGGAGACATATTCCAGAAGTCGCGTTTTAATGGGGGCTCATTATAACCGTTGCTCTTAACGTAACTAACAGCCGGGGCCGCATCGTTGGTAGAGCATGTTTTGCGACCGTGTGTCGGAGCTGATGCATACGTGCGCGCGAACGTGTGCGCGCGTGGTCGAGCCGAAGAGAGACATGCAGGGAGCTAGAAGAGGATAAAGAGAGGGATAGGAGGGAGAGAGCGAGAGAGAGAGAGAAAGAGGATTTGGAGGGACGGAAGGAAAGAGACGAAGATGGCAAAGGAGAAGGAGAGAGAGAGAGAGAGAAGAGTCGAGGTGGGGATTAAATTCATTACTCAACCTGTTTGCTCGGTTCGCTCTTTCGCTCGACGCGTCCGCCTAATGCCACGAGTGCGAATGCGTGAGAGAGAGAGAGAGAGAGAGAGAGAGAGAGAGAGAGAGAGAGAGAGTGAGTGTATGGACGAGTTTTTAACTCTTACGTGTATAACGTGTATAACGCGAGCCTGCAGCATTAACGTCTTTGCTACGTAATGAAAGTGCTACGGTCATTACTTTTTCTCCTCCCCTCCCCCCCCCCCTCCCTCCCTACGGCCCTAACACTCCAACTACTATACATTTCCCCTTTCTCTCGCTCTTTTTCCTCTCGCCCCCTTGTTTCTCGTCTCTTGATATTAAAGAACGTTACCGCTAGCCTCCTTCGATTGTCCTAAGCCCGATTATACGCCGGGCAAGGGTCAAAAGAGACCGATCGATGATCCCCCTTCCCTCCCCCCCCGTATACACGCGGATTCCCCGATCCAGAGGTTCATTTCTTTTCGTTCGCAAAGAAACGCAACGAGTGGGGAATTATAATTAAAGGATTGTCGAAAGGGAGCTTTGAATATTCGATATAAACACGTGTGTACGCCCACGCACTCACTCTAATATTCAAGGGATATTCGTTGACGTTCGCGTAAAATATATTTTACGCGGGCATACGTAAATACACGTGGCCTTTAGAAGATTATTCGTTTGCCCGCTCGAAAAGGATTTAATATTAAATATTCAGACGGTTCTTCTTTTCTCCTTTTTCTTTTTTTTTTTTTCAATCCGTCGCAAATTTATTCAGCTGTCGCTGAGAATCGTTTGCGACCATCTGGCCCTAGTTTAAACGTGTAACCCCTAGGATCTAATTAAGGAATTGAGGGACTCGTAAACGAGACGAGACGAAGGTGGTAGAGGAAGATAATAAGGCTGGTTTTGGCAGTCATCGATATCTCCTCTCCGCGAAGAAGAGAAAGACGAGCGAAATGCAGAGTGAGAGAGAGAGAGAGAGAGAGAGAGAGAATCGAAACGGAAGAAGGAGGAACGACGTAGGACGGAGGACGAAGGACGGAGGGTTGATAGCGTTCGAGGTAGATGGATTAAGTACGTTCGCCTCGTGTAACCTCGGCAGCATCCCTCGAATATATAGCAGACGGTGGCGCGCGCGCATGGATACCGGATACGTGCCCTCGTCGATTAATTGTACTCATCTAATTGGGATCTCACCCTTCTCCCTTCTTCAGCCACTCCTCTCGTCCCTATTACTCGACCTATCTCCAACGTCTCGCCACTGGCTGAGAAGTGGCGTTCGATCTAAAGCTTCTAATAATGAGAGAGAGAGAGAGAGAGAAAGAGAGAGAAAGAATCTTCGACGAAATGAATAAAAATGAAGAAAAAGTTGAAGGACTATGAACGATCGAAGGATCGTCGAAATTAGCCGCTCGTGACTCGCCGCGTTCGTTGGCTGGTATGAAAATGGAGAAAGGTAGTAGCGTAAGGTTGAGAGCAAGGGTGGCGATGGTGGTAGTGGTGGTGGTGGTGGTGGTGGTGGTGGTGGTGGTGGTGGTGGTGGTGGTGGTGGTGGTGGTGGTGGTGGTGGTGGTGATGGTGGTGGTCGATGGTGGTGGTTGTACTCGAGGATGGCAACGGAGGGAAAGTAGAAGACGGGGTGGGATAAGGAGAAGGAGATGGAGGAGTAGGAGTAGGGTGAAGGCTGTGAGAAGGAGGGGGGGCGGCGGTGGGAAGAAGGTTGACGGTGGAAGGCTCGCTTAATTAGAATCTTCGTTAAGGGAGCGTACAGGCTGGGCGCCGCTTCCGAGAGCGTCGCGTAAAAACGTAAGAACTATTTTCATTAAACTCACGTTGCCTCCTGAAAGTCTTCCACTTTTGTGCGCGCGCGAGAACGCGACGAACGACCAGCCAAACCAAGCCAACAACCAACCACCAGGCTGGGCTGACTGGCTGGCTAGCTTAGTCAAGCCAACTAGCTAGCTAACTCGTTCTCTCTCTCTCTCTCTCTCTCTCTCTCTCTCTCTCTCTCTCTTTCTCTGTTTAAAAGCAAGAAGAAAAAAGAGAGAACGACTCCGGTTGTCGTTATGAAATAGGAGCTCTGGGATTTTTTACGACGACCATTTCATTCGCGAACGTTTAACGAGCGACGATGATTAATCGCCGCGAACAAAATTGGCTAAAGAATCCTCGAGAGTTTCTCGATTCGATGAGAAAAAACAAATAATCGATCGAGTATTCGCGATCCCTGGTTGTACGTACACACGCACGCACACACACCTATGTATGTATGTACCTACCTACCTACCTACCTACCTACCTACCTATCTATCTATCTACCTACCTACCTAACACCACGTGTTACGATCCCCTTAACCAGCAACGCGTTTCACGCGGGAACACGAGGCATCGTTTGTCGCTCGCGTACTTTTTACCGAGCACAAGCTTCGGCACTTCGGTTAATCCGAATGCGCCAGATCGTACCGGGTGTCCGTGGCGTACATCGCGTTTCGCGATGATCGTACAATCGTTACGTCGATATAAAAACTACGAGAATATAAACGTAAGAGGAGCTCGCATATAGGAATTACGCTAATCTATGTAAAAAAAAAAAAAGAAAAACGGAAAAAACGTAGAAAACGTCTGGTCGGATTTTCGCGAACGAGTTGGACAGAGTTTGGATCGAAGATTTTCGAAATGGGACACCCGGTATGGTCGTGGTAACGATAGCTGCGACACTCGAAACACGCGGCCTATTCCCTGCTCGAGCGAGGGAAATACGCGTACAACGGCGGGTTTATCAGGGTGAGGATAGAAGTGGCTCCCTCTGTGGAAGTCTCGGAGGTTTCCAGGAGGGAAAGGGTGGAGAGAGAGATAGATAGAGAGAGTGAGAGAGAGAGAGAGAAAGAGAGAGGTAGTACCTACACGAAGACGGTGCCTACGCATGCACGAGAGTTATAAGCAAGTGCCAAGGAAAGGTAGGAGGGTGTGTACGAAGATGAGGAGAAAGAGGGGTGGAGAGAAGGTGCTTGGAAACAGTGTGCGCTTCGAGAAAAGGAAATGAGGGGTAGGGATCGGGAAAGGGAAGATATAAGCGTAATAGAAAACAGAGAAACGTGGCAATGCCATTAGTAAAATTACCGCTTACAATATTACCGATGCGAGCTGGCAGTAGGTATTTACGAAGCCGACGGCCCTTCCGCACCCCTTTGCGATCCCCGAGATGGCGCCAAAGGCGCACCGTGCCCGTTAAAACCACCCCTGCGATCATCGACGAAAGCTTTAAAAACCTAAACCACAGGAATACGTCGTAATAATACCCCGCTATAATTTTTCCTTTTCACCCCCTCGATTCTTCCCTAATAGCAATGGATAGTTATTCGTGTTTACTTTCGTTAACATTTCTTCAAGATCTTCGATCGATCGATAGATCGATCGATTCGATGCAAAAGAGGATCTACTCATTCTTTTATTCTTTCTTTGGCACCTACTCCCGCTTTTACCTCGTCGAAGTTGATAGAAAAAAGTCAGTAGAAGAAAGAAGAAAAAAAAAAGGATAGGAATCGTGCGCGTGATCGTTTAAAAGGCGTGGAAATTTTTACGGTTGATAATTAATTGTACCCGCTGATACGATAAATAATTAGCGAGGTAAAAGAGAGAGAGAGAGAGAGAGAGAGACTTTCGCCAATGCAAAAGCCAGCCTGTCTTTATTTCTCTCATTTTTATTATTATTTTCTCTTTTTGTACGTTTCACTGAACGACGAAGAGTAGTCGATCGATTTTTCGTGCGCACTGCGACCAAGTTATTCGAACGAATCGCGTCGGAGGAGTAACGGATGGATAGGCACATAACGGAGAATCGGCGGGAGAGAGCGCGGTCACTGATTTAACGCGGCACAATTGAATCCAATTACAACTGCCGCACGGCGCACCACCGACCGATGGTTCTCAGTTAACGCGCTTCGTTTTATACGTACGTACACGCATACAAACACATATATGTACCTTGAGATTTACCGTGAAAATAAAAAAGAAAAAAAAAAGAAAGTAAAAGTAAACTCCCCCCCCCCCCTCCAAGAAACAAGGAAAGATACGAAGATATAAAAACGGATAGGGGGAAAAAAAATCGATCGATCGAACGATAAATAATTAATTAGCGACGCTATTATTATTTCTAATTCGTAATTTTATTTATTGCCTGCGAAACAAACCAACGACACCGCGATTCCCCGTTTCCCGCTAGATTCTCTTACGATTTACGGTAAAACGAGCTCGCTGAATGATGAAAAGCCTGGTGGAGTCTCGAATTATTGATGTGTCTCAACGAGCACCGTAGCGATCATTAATTAAATGAAAGCACGGTACAGTTATGTACGTGTTGTACGCGTTTCATTCATTAACAATTTCGATCCTTTTCTTTCTCCTATAACTAAAGTCACGCAGAGGAAACCGATAGATTCGTAAAACGTGCTACACCACCACGGAGAATATGTATCGTTAATAAATTTACTTCGGTGAGAGAGAGAGAGAGAGAGGGAGGGAGAGGGAGGGAGGGATTCGAGCGAGGAAAAAGAGAAAAAAATTAGAAGCAAGAGAGAGAGAGAGAGAGAGAGAAGGCCGAGGTAAAATAGCTAATAAAGAAGTCATTTAATTTTCCATCCTTTTCTTCCCATTCGATCGAGCAAAGTTCCGTCGTTATCTTAATTAAGTTTCAAGCCGACGAGCACACGTGATCGCCGCATAATCGCTTCGAAGTCCATTAAATGGAAGGAGAAGAAGAAAGTAAAAGAAAGAGAGAGGGAGAGAGAGAGATGGAGAGAGGGAGAGGGAGAAGAAGAAAAAAAAAAGGAAAAAATCCAAAGAAACGCTGAACGGACATCGAAAGAACACGTTTATCGAAGAGAGAGAAAAGAGTGAGCTGGGCCCTATCGTCGAACTTTTCAAATTATCATATCGAATTCGATGAGAAAATCTCTATCTCAAGGAATTCATCGTTTCCGCATCGATGAAAGTGTCCTTGATAAGATCGCCAGTGTTAACGTACGGTGATGGAATCAAAGAGGGTGAGAAGAGATCGAGAATGAGGATAAAACAAAAACGTGGGAAAATGAAAGAAAAAGGAACGAAATGGAAGAAAGACGAAAGACGAAAGGAAAAAGGAAAGAGAGAGAGAGAGAGAGAGAGAGAGAGAGAAAAGAAGAAGAAGAAGAAAAAGAAAAGAGACGACAGTTGTCCAAGTATTCATCGCCTTTGATCGATTTCTGCTCGGTCTGCGGTCCTCTTAAGCGGCTCGGCGGAACGGTTGCCGTCGAGCCGAAGCAACGTAATCCGTCTGTCTCGTACTAGATGGCGTGCTCCAGTAGCTGGTCCGCCTGGTGCCCCTGGCTGTTCATTAGGGGCCGCATTGTCCGCTAACTAAGTACGCCCGACCCTACCCTTCTTCCTCGCCACCCCTCCTCTTACCTACTACTACCACTACTATTGCTCTACCACTCTTCCTCCCACGCCCAGCCTGCTACGCAGCTCTTCGTTTTCCTACCCTCTCTGTACCTCTCTCTCTCTCTCTCTCTCTATCTCTCTCTATCTCTATCTGTCTCTATCTCTATCTCTGACGTCTCCTCTCGTTTGGCCGATACCCAACGACAGGCAGGATTCACTGGCCATCAGCCCTCTTCGCGATTCCTCCCTAGTAGTAGTAGTAGTAGTAGTAGTGGTAGTCTCCTGCCCGGCACATGCTCTGACACTTGACGATTTTACCTATTAAAGGGGGTTCCCCAACTAACGCTGATTAGAATCTAACAACTATCGAGCGTACTCTCAACGTATCATCAGCGTCCGTATCGCTATCGGTGGAAGAAAAAAGTCCAATTATCAACAACAACATATATTTCGATATATATCAATGCTCTAATGATTGCTGGATTATCAACGTCGTATTTCTCAACTATATTGTTTGTGACATCGCTTATGATTCGCGTTGCTACTTTTACCGTCTCTCCTTTTTCTTCGTTCTCCATTTCTCTCTCTCTCTCTCTCTCTCTCTCTCTCTCTCTCTCTCTCTTGTCTACTATCCAATGCGCTCTCAAGTCAGGTCGCGCAATGTATAGTCCATTGTGTCCACGATAGAATCCAATCAAGGGGCTGGCAAGCCACTTTAAAGCATCGACGTCACGGCCAATCAAACGTCTCCCTTGCACATGCAAATACATGTCGACATATATATATATATATATATATATATATATATATATATATAATATATATACACCAATGGTATTTGCGTCTCAACGTTCTCTTATTTAGTTCGACGCCTTCATTGTTTTAACCTTTTAACCGATCGTGTTCCCTGACAATTAAGAGAATACGGGCAATCCGAATAAGAAATAGCCTCTCTTATAACGAGTAGTCGGACAAGGTTTAACGTTCAAACAATAATAACGACGATGTGATTAGCTGGAACGAACTCGAACGCGTTAGAAATATGTTTGAAAATACAACGAATATAATAAGTTTCACCGTATAAGGTATAAATACAATATAGACAAAAAAAAAAAATATATATATATATATATAAGTTAGCGAAGAGTAGTCGTGCGTTAATTCCCATTCGTTCTCGTTGCCGACTAACGAATGTGCATTACAATTACCGAGCTATGGAAATTCAGTTACGCCTACCACCCGTACAGTGGAGCGCGTGGTTTGAGTTATATACCAAGAGGAGGAAGGGGAAGAGAGAGAGAGAGAGAGAGAGAGAGAGAGAGAGAGAGGAGAGAGAGGAGAATGAAAGAGATGGAAAGAGAGAGAGGGAGAGAGAAAGCTAGCACAGAACGAACGGATAGACGGACGGATGGACGGACGGACGGACGGACGGACGGACGGACGGACGTATGGCTAACTTGGCCGCCCCTCGATGAACCAACCGAGGTCGCCGGGTCCGTTAGTATTATTCGCTCGGTATAACTAACCGTATAAATACGAGCCACCGGAAATTAGTCTTTGCCGACTGAATCCGCGAGCCGCACGCCATCGCGTCGCACCATGGACTCCCATCTCCCTACTTCGTACATTACACTCCTCATCATCATCATCATCATCATCATCATGATCGTCGTCGTCATAGTCGTCGTAGTCGTAGTCGTAGTCGTCGTCCTTAGTTAGGCTTAGCCGATGGCTTTTACCGCTTAAACCCACTCGACGCGCGTTATCTCTTGTCCCTGGTATAGTATATCCCGATCTAACTCAAGACATTATAAGCTTCCTTCCGTCGAAAGTTAAAACGACGACGATTCTCGCCTTTCATTCATTTTCCTTTCTTCTTCTTTTCTTCTTTTTTCGTTCCCAAAGCGGAAGGAATACGGAATTAGAAAAAAAAGAAATGAAAAAGTACTCGTCCATATTTTCCACTCACCTCTCGCTGGCCCTTCGAAACGACCTTCGGAACGACGTCAGCGGGGAAACGATTTAACATAACCTGCGACAGAGAATTGAAAGAGGGGGAAAAAAAAAATTAGAACGGCCGAGTCTCGCGCGATTATCAATTGGAAAAATAGAGGAGGAAGGAGGAGGAGTAGGAGGAGGAGGAGGAGGAGGAGGAAGAGGAGGAGAGGGAAAGGCACGGATTGGTAGTGGTTAACGAGGCCGAGGAGGTTCCTTATCGAGAACCTGCATAAAAGCGCTCGGACACGCGCATCAACGTACCGCGACGGCGGTGTATGCACGCGGTAGGTGCCACTTAAGGGACCCGCATAAAAAAAGAAAAAAAAAAGTAAAATGAAAAAGAAAAAAGACAAGCTCTATCTCTCTCTCTCTCTCTCTCTCTCTCTCTCGCTCTCTCTCTCTCTCTCTCTATCTCTCTCTATCTCTCTCTCAGTCGAAAGAGAAAAGATAGTAGCAGCAGTCGGGATGTGAAAAGATGCATTTTCGAAGCGGAGCCAACAAGCCCCGGTGTATTTTAAAACGCCGCCGTCCCTCGTGCTTCCCTCCGCCCCCTTCCCTCTAACGGCCTCTTCTCCTCTCCTTTTAATTCGACTCGATCGTAACGAGACGATTCGTTTAGCTTTTACCCATTTTTTACCCATCGAGTAGAATTCCATCGAGAGTTAATCTCGCTTTTTTAAAACGAGTAACGGTGAGCATCGGGATCCCCGGGTACTACGTACACTCTAACGATCGTCGTGTCCTACCGCGACGTTTGATCCCGTAGGAAAGAGATATGAAATATTTCGTACCTCTATGAGAAAGGAAAACAAACGGCAAAACAACCGCGAGAGAGAGAGAGAGAGAGCTGACTTTTCCCGCGCAATTTGATCGATGCCGTTTTCCGCAGTGACCGATCGGTATAGACGACGGAGTATAGAGAGAACCCCGGCAACAGAAGAGTGAACGGAGATAGATAGATACAGCGTGTGTATGTGTGTGAGAGAGAGAAAGAGAGAAAGAGAGAGAGAGAGAGGAGAGAGAGAGTGGGGGGAGGGGAAAGAGAACGAAAGATAGAAAGAGAAACGAAGAGGGCCGACCGTCTCGCAATCTCCTTTCGATCCAATATCCGAGTTTTTTGACAGCAATTTCGGTCACGTCCGATAATATATCTGGATCATTAATATAAAGCTCGGCCCACACACCGCGCGTCCCTCACGGGGAAATTGCTTTTCAATCCCCTGCAGCGGCCTCCGCTCCGCCAGATCTACCACCACTGACACAACCTCTGTGCGCCTCTACTACACCTCCCCCAAACACCCAACCTCCTTCTCCTCCTCCCCACTCTTTTTCTCTCTCTCTCTCTCTCTCTCTCTCCTTCCTTCTCGCACGACTTCATTCGTCTCTCTCTCTCTCTCTCTCTCTCTCTCTCTCTCTCTGTATGTATCTATCTATCCGTCTTTGTTTCTCTCTTCTTCTTCTTCTTCTTCTTCTTTCTTTACACGAATAGTCGCGCTGCGACCGACTTATTTGGAGGAGGGGAGAGAAAACAAAGAAAAAAGAAGTAAATGAAAACGATAGCTAGCTGTGTTCGACGCTAGGGAAATTTTTGCGAACACAAAAGGAAATAGGAAAGTAATAAAAATAAAGAACAGAAAAAATGATCGAGATATCAAGTGCCCCTGCTCTGCTTACATACCTACCTACCTACCGTACATATCTATCTATCTATCTATCTATCTATCTATCTATCTATCTATCTATCGCTTTGTCACGTATCTATCGTTTTCTCTTTCCCTTTTTAAGAACAGGACGAAATAGATCGCTCGGATAGCTCGCCTTTTTATTATTTAACTCACTCTTTCTCTCTCTCTCTCTCTCTCTCTCTCTTTCTATCGGCTCTAACGAGCCGTACAACGAACACAACGGATGCGGGTGCGGAACGCGTTTAAAACGTACGTTCTCTCTCTCTCTCTCTCTCTCTCTCTCGCGTCGAAGAGCACTGTTTGCTTTTAGGCACGGACGTGCTAATCGATCGTGCATATTTGATTGCCATTTACCAAATGCAACCCAGCCGCCAGTTCCACTATATGCGGGTCGTAGCTTTTGAGTTAAGGCGAGTATTTAAGGCACGGTTTTGCTTTTTCTCTCTTCTTTCTTTTTTCTATCTCGTCGTGAAAAGAAGAAAGATAAAGAGAGAAAGAGAGAGAGAGAGAGGGAGAGAAACGAAGAACAAATATTCGTCGACGTCACCGACGATGACGAGGATTCGACGTTATTCGTTAACATAAACATAACTAAGCGCGTTCGGTGGATGCACGGTCGTTGGATTTGTTCGGTGAAATAAAGGGAATATACCGTCGGGAAAGACGAACGAGTACTTCCAAGCTGAAAGAGAGCTTTATAAATTGGCAGCCGATCGCATTGAATGCATTTTAATATCCTTTACCCGCACGATCTCCAATATGGCCATTTTCTAGATTCCCGTGGAATCAATAAAAGTCCTGCATCATGCACGACGCGATACTCGTACGTTATTCCACGAGAAACTGAGGAATAAAAATCTAATAACAACCGAGTTTACATCCTATCCTCTAAACTCGTTACAGTTACTCGGTGCATTAAGGATTCAGTATATTCCATCAAAATTAAATGAATTCCCGTCTCGATGCATGAGGAATAAGCCCTGGCATATATTTGCAAAGATATATTATATCGACTTATTATAACTTCGAATTAAGTTTTCCCGATGAAGGGGGAGAACGAAAGAAAAAAAAAGAAAGAAAAAAAAGAAAGAAAAAAGAATGAAAGAAAATAAGAATATATCTCCATTTCGATGCGATAATCTAACGAAGCACGCGCACAAAAATATATCCAACGTTTTGTTATACGCAATGTATCATAGCATGCGATAAAAGAGTGACAGTAATAAATAATTAAAAACCGCGATATCTTTCTGTACCAAAGGAACGACGACATCCCCTTTTGCGGCAATGGTGTCACGAGTATCGGGACGATGCGGAAAACGCAAGGGAAAGAAAAAAGGCGCGTTCTCTCTCTCTCTCTCTCTCTCTCTCTCTCTCTTTCTCTCTCTCTCTCTATCTATCTATCTATCTATCTATCTATCTATTTATCCTCTCTTTCTCTCTCTTGAAATACAGGCACGCGCGTTTCCCTACCGCTTCTCTTCTCCCCCATCTAACGACGAAATCGACGACGATGGCCGAAAGTGAAAAAGAGAGAAAGAAAGGGAGACAACGTACACGTATATATACACGGGCTCGCGAGAGCCCCGACTCAAAGCTGTGTGTACGGAACACCCTCCATAAAGGAGATCCCCTCAATCAGATAAAAAATGTATTATAGCCGCCATGATACAGGACTCAATACTTCGACGGGGCTTCGAAGGGAAAGGACGGCGTATCCTCCTGTAGGATCCACACCCCCTCCTACTCCATCCCTTCTCTCTCTCCCCCGATACTTATCCCCTCTCCGTTCTTTTCCATTCTCCTCTCTCTCTCTCTCTCTCTCTCTCTCTCTCTCTCTTTTTCCCGTTTGCTTTCATTCTTCTACATTTACGTACGTGATACACGCGTTTACATTCACCTATATCGGTCCATCTCTTTCTCTTTCTTTATCTGTCTCTGTCTCCTCCTTCTCCTTCTCCCTCCCCCCCTCTCTCTCTCTCTCTCTCTCTCTCTTTCTCTCCCTCTTCCCCTCTCTTCCTCGTGCACACGTCGAGTCTCGTACTCTCCTTTCCTGGAAATTGCTATCGAGCGATTCAACCTCGAATGCAGATCGCTGCACTCTCCGACTCTCCGGGATGACATTCGACGAAATTAGATTCCAAGGAAAGGAAAGGAAAGGAGACGACACACGCGCGCGCGCGCGCGCGCGCGAGCGAGCGAGCGAGCAAGCGCTTGAGCGCGCCCTCCCGCACACGCTCGAGATGTTGCTATCCTTTCCGATTTTCCTTCTACATTCTATCAATGCTCATTCTCCTTCTTCACCTCCTCCTCCTCCTCCTCCTCCTCTTCCTTCTCCTTCTCCTCGTCGATCGGTTTGTCTTCCGGACCGACACAAACCTTTTTCGACGATTCGTACGAAATACTCTTTTCGTGTGATGATCCTTTATTTATCAACGTACCCGACATTCTCCCGTCTAACTGATAAACGATATAAAAAGTATGTACAAGAGGAAAATTATGGAGGGATCG